>BGPR01000303.1:687226-728688 GCA_013235015.1 Araneus ventricosus | reverse complement strand
ATCCACAATGATATTCATAAACAGAAAAATACAACCGAGCCATAATGGTCAAAAAACAATCGAGTCACAATGGTCAGTCATGAAAAACTCATTGGACACCATTGCCCTCCTCCACTTGTTTTTATGAAATAAAAACAGTTTTTAACGATGAATGGTGCATCATACTGACTTCCATCACCTGGGATTTGTACACATAAGACAGATTCAAGAATATCTAAAGCCGGAAAGTGATGTTACAATGCATTACAAATAGAATTACACATTCTCCAAAATGTTTCTATTGTTTTAGTTAACTCATGCATCACAGGGAATTACAAAAGTGGATGTCAAATTAAAAGAAAAACATTTACATAATTTGATGAACTTACCTATGACACGTTCTCCTAGACCACCCAACTCTAAATATGCATTATTGAAGGCCTCTTTCATTTCGTCATCTAAAACTTTTTCTTTGCCATTAATATAAATGGTAGAACAGCGTTCTAATACTCTCTCGGGTGCACCTTTCATACAAAGTAAATAGCTAGGATTGTTTGAATCATCAGTTTCATGGATTGTCACCTAACGAAGGAAATCGGTTTCATTAGTCCCTCCTCGTTCAATGCTTCAAAATAAACATTCAGGTCACAAAAAGTTGACAACTTACATGGTATTTGTTTGTAGAATTAAATGGTATTTCACAAACTTTAGGGTTATTTTCTCTATATTGCATAACATTAGATGTAGCTAACTCCATACACTTCAAGATAGCAGATTCGGATGCATCTCCAATACACTCACTGTAAAAAAAGGCAGATTGATAAACAATTTTTAAAAAACACTTGCAAAAAGTAGAAATTTTATATTTTAATTATTTTCAATTTTCTTGTCTTTAATTCATAACTCATTATTAAAAATATTACAGAATTTTGAAACCTTTTTTTTAAATCAAATTCCCTGCGGTAAATACAGGTTACTTTGGTCCTGGGTGTGTTACTTTGTCCCAAAATGAAAAAAATGACTGAATCATGTGTGATACAAGCCGACTGCTCCAGGTTTACATAGTTAATGGTCCACAGTGCTCGTTATTCAAGTCCACCCACAATAGAGATCTAGTATTGTTTACTACTGCCATGGTTGGCAAACTACTATTTTCATAATCCTGTTAAATACTTGTGTTTTGTTAATGTCAAGCTTCCGTTTGTGCAAGGAATTCAGGACGTGTTTTAGTTTAGGTAAGTGCCAAATTTTCAAGCCAAAACTATCCTGATTAAGAATATATAAAAAGTTTTTGTTGACATGTCCGCGATTTTTGGTTATATGTATAGATAAAAAAAATAGCCATATTAGCACAAGACGCTCTACAATATTCATAAGAAAATTTATCATGTTGTGTGGCGTTTAGAATATCATAGCAACATCGTGGAGATATCATAAAATATCTTATGTCGATAGGGAGTGCTGGTAAATCCAAAAACATGGGTCATTTTGTCCTCTCCCCCAAAAGTGAGAAAAAGGCAGCTCCCACAATAATATACTAAGATAAAAACATGCAGAAATCTTTGAAATGACATAAACAAATTTAATATTTTAAAAAAAAGAAATTATTGAAACAATTCCAACCATTAATATAGTTAGAAAGCATTGATCAAAACAATTAAAACATTTCTAACAATTTTAATGGTTAGAAATGTTTCAATAATGTCTTTGTTTAATATCAGGGACAGCACTAGGAGGGGGAGGAGGCAAGAGGGACAATTGCCCCCATCGGCGAGTTCTTACGATGTTGACATTATACAAATAGTTAATTATTCCAAATAATTAATGATTATAATTGAATTTGCTAATTAATACTTTATTACCTTTAATTAAATATAAAATTAATTATTATGTGTTATTTTGAAGTTACTTAAATAAGAGAAATTTTGTTTGCCCCCGGTCAGAGATGTTTTACCTCCCCGTTGGAAAATTTGTTTTGTTGTTCTGTTCTCTGTTTAAAATTCTCATTATACTAACCAAACACACTCATTCATTTTTAACATGTTTTTATGTATTATGCGAGTTGATAACACTATTTTTATTCCAGGTTCAACAATTTGCCATCAAAATACAAGAGGTATTTACTACAAATGGTCTCATGTAACAAAAGTGATGGAGCTTTCAAAATTATGGAGAACACTCTTTTCCATAAATACTGTAAAGTCAAGAATTGAAATTTATAAAAGACTGATACAAATTTATACTTAAGTACCTATTGTAAGACTTTTGATAAGACTTATGTTGGTTGACTTTTTTTCTTTGTTGATCAGTAAAAAGAATTACCAGTTTAAACTAAGAATAAATAAAGTGTTTTTGCATGGATGCACGAGTACTCTTCCTAAAAATCATTGGGTTACGTAGCTCCAAGCATGTTTCACAATATTTTAAGATATAAATATTTTATGGGGGACAAAGTTAAACTTACTTCTGAAATACTTTAGCCCTTCCCCCCTCCAAAAAATCACAAAAGTAATATAAAAAGTAGATTTATTATAACAGATACTTTTACAGAAAAGCTTGAACTATCTAAAAATTACTTTACAAGCAAAGTAATCTATTATTTGATATTTTCTAGCATAATATTAAACAAAAAAAATTTATAAAAGTGTGATGAAGAGTTTGTTAACTATTTACAATACTAGGTGGTACCGCTCGTACGGATAAACAATTTAATTAATTTTTTCAATTAAGTTATGAAAATATTAAAATAGTGTATTGTCACTAGGAACACACATTACTAAATTTTAATTGCAAAATTCCATCTTTATAAATATTAAAGTGTGTACAAAGAGATACAAAATTCAGCATAAAAATACAATGAACAAATTAAAGGAAAGATGAAACAGATTTAAAAAAAAATTAAATTACCGTTTCAGAATAGGAACATTCTCTTGACCAGTTTTAAATTCAGCTCTACTACACAAACGAGCAACACGAGAGAGAGCTTTCCAACCAGATGATGTCTTATCATATTGCAATCCTGAAAAAGCATTTTTAAATATTAGTCTACAATTATTAGAATTCAATTATCAGTGCCCTAACAATGTTCTAAAAATTTCCTATAATTCATATAAAAATTAATATTTATCTCAAAATGGATTTAAAAAATGAAGAAAAAATAAAGAGGAAGAAACTAATAAAAATACTACAGATTTGAAAAGAGAGTTCAACTATCTAAAATAAAATGACATTTTACAGCAAAAACTAATTTTTCAGCTACCAATTTTTCAACTACAAATCAATAAAATAAGCAGATTAAAATGACAAGACACAGAATCCACCAATAATCAAAGCAGCTAATGATGCCTCATCATTAACTCTCTGCAGACAGGTATGGTGTCTATCATGTGCCAGTGGGTATGTACTGATAAGCCGAATAAACGCTAGCGAAGGTGGAAAGCTCATCACCCATCTAATCTCTTATTAATGTTCCTCCTACTTGTTCTGATAGTTCCCATTGACATTGAAGCAGTCAGTCTGGTCTGATTATGTACACAACACTCTGTTTGTCATGAAACAGCAGGAAATTAACCCTCCAGAACAGTGGTGGTGAACCTTTCTGAGAAGCGAGTTAAATTATGTTTATAATTTTTTTAACGCTAGCCCATGGGTCACTAAATCAGTGGCATCACTTGGAAAGGAGGGGAGGGTGTAGTAAAAAGGGTACCAATAATTTGGGAACACCATAAAATTTGTTAAAAGAAAAACTTGACAGTTGACTCTTTTTTTTCCACACTTTTAAAATCCTGTTAAAAAATTTTATGTTTCCTTTTTGTTATATAACTTTTGCAAGAGAAGAGTAAGAAAATAAAAGTCGACGTCAAAACATTGGTATCAATGGGGTGATATTAAGAATTAATTTAGATATTACAGAATAAATAAGTACTATGGGCTCAACCCTCTGATTCCTAATGCCACTGAAATAAAGGGTCCTCAAAATACGGAAATGTCTGAACTCAGTTCATGAAGAGGATGGTGACTCGAATTCAGACACAAATTTGTGCATCATCCATCCAATCAACCTCTAATCTTATAATACCATAAAAAATAAAGTAGTGTATAATTAAATAACCATAGATTAGGAAGGAACTGGGACTGCGTATAAAGTGCGCCAATCTGATTCAAGTGTAGCATGAAAGTAACCTGTCGGCATAGGATTAATTCCAACATGTCCATGAAACACTGAAAAGTAGAGAACTTCAGACATCTAATTCAGAAATGGGCATTAAAAAGTTCCTTGAAGGAAACTGTTTTAAGATTTAATAATTATAAAAAATGTCTTAATAAAAGTTTTTCCCCCATTTGCCCTATTGATAAATTGATGATTTGGCACTGGGGAGAGCATACAGAGATTTATTAGTGATGATAATTTACAGAAATTTTATGAATAAATTTGCTTAGCAATAACCATATAGAAACACTTTATTATTTGTGAAGTTTATATTGTACATCACGAACATTGCATTTTTCAGATTCATTTAAGTGGTCAATGGTCTCTTGGTATAATTGTCAGTTGCAATCCGCTTTGTGATATAAACTAAGATAAACAGGAACTCCATGTTTTCTTTTCATATTTTCAGGAGAGAGAACATAAACGATTTATCTATTTCTCATATTAAACGGCAGAAATTTAACTTCACATTCCACAACCTACAGTTTTCAACACTACCAGAACCATATGAGTAACATTTTTAATTATTTTCTATTTTTTGTCCTAATTAATGCAATAAGATAAATATCAAAGAGGAAAAGGAAGTAACCCCAAAGATAGCTGTAATCTTCTTCTGTAATTCAAAGCATACATTATAACAACTTCTTCTGAGTTACCAAATATCAGAAATCTAATGAATAAAAATATTTTAATTTGAAAACAGACATTTTTTATTCATTTCTCATCTCTACAACTAACATGGAAATTGGAAGAAAATGAATAACAGACGTTTCATTACCAGCAGATTGTAGAAATCACTCAACAACATCTAAACTAACATAATATCATTTTTGTTCATATCTAATCTATAATATGGAAACTAATACATATTATTTCACTAAAAGATTTCTCTATCAAATTTACATCTTCTGCAATCTCTATCTAATCAATTCACTATACTCTGCAAACATCGTGCTTCTAAATTTCACTACCATCTTTTTGTAAATGAAAATGCATGCAATGTTATTCTTCTACAGTACTTGTTATTGCATTTCAATACCAAGAGCAGCTTTTCCTTATTTTTATGTTAAAAAGATCTATTGAGGTTCAATAAAAATCAAAACAAAATGGTTAGGCATTTATTCACTAAAGCATTCATTAATTAGTGTTAATGAAAAATTTACATGCAGCTTAACACCTTCTGAAAATTCTACCAAATCAGAGGTTCCCAACCTGTGGTACACATACCCCTGGGATACACGAAGGACTAGTTGGGGTACTATACAACTTGAGTAGTTGATTATTATGGAGTGTAATTTTTAGCTATCCTTACAAGTTAATGCAAAATTATTACAATACTAATTTCATTTGCATTGGCATTGAACTAATACTATTGTAAAAATGCAATAAAATGTAAAATAAGTTCTGCAAATGTTATTAAATTGAGTTATTTGACTCTTAAGCTTACCCCTTAACATTATTAGTAAAAACTTCTTTGCATAGATGGCTGGTTGGTGGGAAATACGACAGTAGGGGGGTACGCAAAAATATAAAATTAATCAAGGGGTACACCCTAACATTATTAATAAAAACTTCTTTCCATAGATGGCTGGTTGGTGGGAAATATGGCAGTAGGGGTACGCAAAAATATAAAATTAATCAAGGGGTACACGAGGAAATAAAGGTTGGGAACCCTTGTACTAAATTAATTGCATTAAAAAAACAATATAAAATAATGCATTCAATTTTCCAAACAAAAAAGAGGCATTTTTGCTTCTAATTTTGCTATGTTAACATGCCAACTACTTGCAAGCATGCAGATGTCATCTGCCAGTGTTAGAAAAACATTTCTCATAAGTGCATCTTAAGTTCAATGAGAGCTAATTAATGTGATAGATTAATTCCATATCCAATGCTATTATTGGTGGAAAAGATGTTATAAAGTTTGAGTAGGATGAATGGTATATCCAGATGCCCTATTGTTAATACCTCTAAGATGATGGACGAACTCATTAACTTATATATGTGATATACCAACTGTGTGATTGGACCAGAGCTGGGTATGAATCCCTCATAACATAGTAAAGATGTCTGAAGACAAGTTCTAAAAATATTTTAAAAGAATTAAGCAAAAAACACCAAATAGAGCCATTAAGAATAGCATTAAACAGTAAGCTAAAAGTACAGAGCAAGGAAATGTAAAATAGGCACAGGGAAAGTGTACAAAAGGATTTTATATAATGCACAAAGGATACATAGAGAAGGAATGCACATGTGATCACAAACAGCTAGAAGTTCATGCAAACATTTAAGGTCAAAAAACACTGACGGAATAAAAGCTTTTAGAAAGTGCATAAAATACAAAAAGTTCAAAAAAACAAAAAGTTCATTAATTAATGAAAAGCATAAAAATGTTTGAAAGAAAAGATGTTGTTAAAGGAAATTCATGTTAGTTTAGAAATTTGTAAGAAAATGTTGGGATTATTTTAAACACCAACTTTATTTCTTTTGGGATATCACACACACACATGGGGACTCTGGAATATAACCATTTTGATTTTTAACTTGCACCTTTTTAAAAACAAAATACTTTAATATAATCATTGGAACTCTAACATGAAACTTATTGTCAAATTATTTAATATTGGATATGATGTAATAATTACTCATGAATATGGTAATTTTTTACTAATTTTTAAATAATATGTATGAACAAATCAAATTTCTCATTACTTTTAAAATCAAATTCCATAGCAAATTTAGAGGTTAAGTTGCCATAAAACACTAAATTCATAATATTAAATTCTGAAACTATAGAATTCACATATTAAGGAAACATTTTGTTAGATAGAGAAATGAAAAATTTAATTAGAAAAACAAATAAATCATAAACTGTACAAATAAATATTTCAAGGCATGAATTACTTAAAATATATAAATGATGAACAGAGGATATGTTTATGTGTATTTTCTTTTAAAAAATAACTCAGAATTCAATACCTCTTACAGATTCAAATTCTCTGCATTAAGAAATATTAAAATAAAAATCTTGTGCACATAAAAAAATTATATTTAAAGTTAATATAGGATTGTTCAAGGTTAAGGTTTTATGAAAACCAAAATGAAAATATATAAATTTTTTCATAAAATATTTTCCATAGCATAACTTTACATAAACTATATATCAGTTGTCCTAGAAAGATCTCTATTATTTTAAATATTAATAACAAAATTGCAAAAAGGTGAAATGAAATGCAGTTTGCAGTAAAAGAACGAAGAAATCCAAGTTTTTTTACCGTACATTTAATGCAATTCTACGAGAGCACATTCCATGCATCTGGAAAGGTTGATCGCCAAACTTTAAGATATGGGGCTTTAAAAACCACATCATTTCAACTGAACATGAATGAATCAGCTCCAAACTTAATGTGCGGCGTGGTTTTTTTACACAATACTGTAATCAGTCCATTTTTCGTTGTAGAGAAGACGATTAACAACGATGTGTACCAGGATCTTCTTGAGTTGTATGTTATTCCATAATTGGAGCATTTATAGCCAAACGTTTTATTTCAGCAGGATAGTGTTCTGCTTCACTGGGCACATCCTGTATGTGAATTACTTCGTAGGTTTCCCAAAGGATTGATTGGTCGTGGAGGACTAATACCTTAGGCAGGCTTAAGTGATTTCCTGACATAGCTCCACTGGATTTCTTCTTGTGGGGATATATGAAAGACATTATTTAACAAACACCCATTTCTAATATTTCTATTTTAAAGGAAAGAATACAATTAAATTAGCAAGCCTAACTGTTACATCGCAACTGTTAAGAAACATTTGGTGGTAAATCAAGTGCAGATGGGACATTCTTTGTGCTACTAAAGGAGCTCACATAGAGCTATATTGTAGGTACTGCAAAAAAAAAAAAAAACTGTTACATTTCTTTATTCTTTTTCAACTGAATCTCACTTCATCTTTTCATTATTTTGTTATTAATGTTTAGAATAATAAAGACCTTTCTGGGACACCCTATATGTATAATTTAAATTGCATGTTAACAAAGTAAATTTATTTTTAAGGTATTAAGAAACTCAATCAAATATACAATTAATTTGAAGTATTTCGCGAAATTAGAAACTTGTTCATAATGGTCTTACCTGACTGATCTTCAGTAGTGTCAGCTTCAATGATTTGGTTGTCAAACCACATGTGAGCAACGGTCATTCTGTTTTGAGTTAAAGTTCCCGTTTTATCAGAACAGATGGTGGATGTAGACCCCAGTGTTTCTACTGCTTCCAAATTTTTCACAAGGCAATTCTTGGAAGCCATTCGTTTGGCAGTTAAGGTCAGGCATACCTAAAAATTAAAGGAGTGCTTAACCTTTCTTTAAATCAAATTATTTATATTGTGGCACAAATGCAGAGAAGTACATTTAAAAATACTCAGTTTAAGTGAAGAATGAAAATGCTCAAAATTAAATTAGTAATTTTCACATTCTATTTCCCCATTTTTCTCTCTTAAGAGTAACAGCAATCCTAAGAGGGGCATTCAGAGTGAGATCACTCCATGCAAATTACTCCGCACCATTCCAGTTTTCAGCCCATCTATTTAGGTGGGTCATTCACAGAGGCTCCATGCACACCACACTACCGATCACTCTGATCCCCTAGGAGAACTATGCCTATTCCTCCTCCTGCTTTCAAAACAGGACCCCAAGCCCCATTCTTATTATATGCCAATTTTATTTTAATTTTTGCCCTTGTATATTTTAATATTGGTGTGTATTTTGTAACTTGCCTTGTTAATGAATTGAGAGTCTATCAATGTACACCTTTATAATAGTTAAGTTGCGGATATAAAATACATGTAGCCATGCTAAATTGCTGCCACTGTTTGGCGAAGTATGCAGTTTCTTTCATTGACTCTATAATTAGGGGGCTGTTCTGTGGGGTTCGGCTTTTGCCCTCTCTGCCCAACGGGACTAGGGACGTGGTAGTCCTCCTTGTGCTGTCAGTGCAATCTCCATTTCTCCACATGCGCTTCCTAGGACTTAAACCCTGCTAGGGTAGTCCAGTCTAGTGCGAATATCAAAAACGAAAAGCCCCACCCCAATCTGCACAGTGAGCCGTTTGCGAGTTAGGTTCACTCAACACGAGTCTACAATTTGTGGTTTTCGCTTTAGTCAGAGCCTCATTCCCCCTCCCTCATGGTCACATTGTTAGGAAACTTGATCTTAAATCGAGGTCCGAACTTTTTTCGAACCCAGACATTTTTTTAGGTTAGTTCTCACTACTTCTAATCACTAAGCATTTGCAACAGCATCGATTAGCTTTCAGGATTATGTAAATAAGGTATCGCTATAAAAGCAAGCAATGCATCTCGGCAATCACCTACCTGCTTAGCTACTTCGCGTCTCTCTTCCGTTTTTCACAGGCTAACTAGCTGGATGGCTGACTTTAACTGGATGGATGGCTGACTGATGACTTTCTTAGGATTTTTCATATCTTAGCTATACGCTACGCGTGTATTATTAGGCATTTACTTTTAGGCAGACGTCCAAATTCAATAGGATCGGAATGAAGAGTAAGTTGAATGTTGCAAATGCTTTGAATATTGATCTGTTAAAAGATTTTGATTTAACTTTTAGTTGAGTTGACTATGATGTTATTTTAATAAAAGTGTTTGTTTTTATATCAGACTAATCATTGACTACAATTTGAGACTTTTTAGACTAAACATTAAAAGATTTTAATATCAGTGCGAGTATCAAAAACGAAAAGCCCCACTCCAATCTGCACAGTGAGCCATTTGCGAGATAGGTTCACTCAACACGAGTCTACAATTTGTGGTTTTCGCTTTAGTCAGAGCCTCGTTCCCCCTCCTTCATGGTCACATTTCAGGATTTTATCTCCCAGTACTCCAAATGGATTACAAAGAAGAATGAAAACCCAAACTTTCAACCGCACCAGGCCAATTCTCATCAGATTTTCACAACGGGTTTTGGAGTGGTGTGACCGAATTTGCGTGGAGTGGTCTGACCGTGAATGTCCATCTTTAATGTTAAGAATTATTTAAGAGCAATGAGATAAAAAAATATTCACTCTTAACATCAAAACACAATTTTCTAAAAGTAGGTTTTTCTTCTAATGGATACTTATGAAAATAATGCAATTCAATTAAATAAAATTAAATTAACAAGATAAATAATTATATAAAATAAAAGCCAGTTACTCTATTCTTTAAAATAAAGAGGATATCATCATCTTTCTGTGATATTTACACTTCTATTGAATCTAAAGTACATATTTTTTTTATCCAAGGATTTTCAATTATGCTTCATAAAAAGGGCATGTTAAAATAATGTCAAATCCTTCAATATCTGCTTCATTTCTATAAATAAATATATTTGCAAAACAAACACAAACCCAAAAATCAGGAGAAGGAGGAGTGTCTAGAAAGGTGCCTCAAATGTAAAAATGGGAATAAAGACAGATATAAAATCACATAAAGGGAAATAGTTGCATTAGCACAAAAATATGCATCACGTAAAGACTTAAATAAGAAAAATAATTCAACTTTTATTTTTTCTTTATCTTTCAAATTGTTGTAATGTATGGAAGAAATTATGCATATCAATCCTTCGCCATACAAACACATTTTTGGAACATTAACAAGTATGCAGTGTCAATTTGAATCCTTAATGTTTGACAATTATTCCTTATAATGTTTGCTTTTTAACAAAAACAAAGCTCTTAGCATGTGAATATTTTTTCATACAAATAAACAGTATTCCTGATACAACTGCAATTTTCAATAGGAAAAGACAATTTAATCTTCTCCTCTTTTTCACAAGAATTTCTGTATTAATTTTTTTTTACCCATTCCATACATATAAAACTTATTATCTATGATATAATTAAGCTCTGAAATCGGTAACGCTCAGGAATTTGACTATGTGCCAAAGAGATGCAGACGATCTGTCTACAAATTAGCATACACTACATAAAGGATACTGTTTTGATTTTGAGATGATTTAAAATGAAACAGAAGTTATGACAAGGTTTTTTTTAGCTCAGTTTAGTAGTTTCTTTCCTTTTTTTAATTTTATGTTGAATCATAGATGGACGCTGAACTCCTTGATATCAAATAGAAGTTATACTAGAATGAATTTATTTTTCCACTTCTTAGAGACCTTTATTTTCATTAAAAAAGTCCTTTCTTTTTCGTACTTAATTTTGGAATTGCATATTTATATATTTTGCAAAACAAAAATTAGTGTTAATTTATTCATAATTTCTGCTTTTCATGCTTTTTTTTATTTCTTAAGCACTCTGCCAATGTGAATGAGACTTTCTACTACTGCTTTCGTTAATAAATCTATGACAATCATATCTGAGATATTGCTGGCAAGCTAAAAGCCTGTCTTAGATGGGCACAAATCGTCTAGTATATAAAATAAGCAGTTTTATCTTCATAAAATTTTTCAAATTATTAAAAAAATCTATGCTCTATATATAACTTACATTTTCTCTTTTTTTCTTACATCAAACAAATCTGAAATACTAGTATATGCACAGAATAAACTGACACAAACCCCCAATAAAAAAAATTAATCATTCCATTTTTCCAGTATTTTAACCCTCTCTTAAACCATCCTTATGGTACAAGAAGCAACATCAGGTTTTGAGAAATTCCAAAAATTTCTAAAAAAAGGGAAATGGTGGGGTCAAAATGGCCCCAAGCATGCGCTTAGATATTAAAATATCCATTTTTTCAGTATTTTAAGCCTCTCCTTCCTAAACCATCCCTTATGGTACAAGAAGCATCAATATCAGGTTTTGAGAAATTCCAAAAAAAAAGGGAAATTGGTGGGGTCAAAATGGCACCATGCATGGTGCTTAGATATTAAAACATTCATTTTTCCAGTATCTTAACCCTCTCCTAAACCATCCCTTATGGTACAAGAAGCAACAACATCAGGTTTTGAGAAATTCCGAAAATTTCTAAAAAAAGGGAAATGGTGGGGTCAAAATGGCCCCATACATGTGCTTAGATATTAAAATATTTTGCGTTATTTTAAAATAGCTCCGTGATGTGAACAATGAAAAATATACTTAGAAGATACAAATACACAATACAAAAGTATAAGGCAATAATTATTCAGTTAAAAACATACCGTCACAGTAGCCAGAAGACCTTCAGGTACATTGGCAACAATAATTCCAATTAAAAAGATAACAGCATCCAACCAGTAATAACCCAAGATGAAAGCGATGATGAAGAATGTAACACCTAAGAAAACAGCCACACTAGTGATGATATGGATAAAATGGGCAATTTCCCTTGCAATTGGTGTATCACCCATTTCCAAACCGGATGCAAGATTAGCAATGCGTCCCATGACAGTGCGGTCACCCGTATTGATTACAATGCCTCGTCCAGTTCCTGTAAACAATTAAAACAACATTTTAAATCAAGTAATGCAAAAATATCAAATTTTCTTATTAAAAAAATTAAAATCGCTTTGGTTTTAAAACACATCACCAAAAGTTAAATATTAATAAGTCCTTAATCAGAACACAGATTATAAAGAAGCCAACTAAAACTGAATTTGAAGAAAATAAATTCAAAATAAAAGAAACTGCAACTATAAAACTTATAAAATACTCAATAAAAATATTGAAATGAGGGATAAAACCTGTTGTAGAAATAAAATCTTTGCAAGCACATATCGAAATTAAGAACAGCTTTGATTCTTTTTTTATTCATTGCAACTTTATTATACTCATGAAGAAATAAAATTCTGAAATTACTTTAAAAGAAAGTCTTTCTTATGGATTACTTCTTTTGTAAATTTCAAAAAGAGAAATGCATGAAAAAGAATGCAAAAATTTATCGATTGCTTTTTACTCAAAATTCCCTTAATTACCACAATGACATAAGTTTAAATACAAGATGGTTGACGGTCCAAATGAAAGCTTTGTTTATGAACTGATTTAGAAACATTTTGAAGGTCTGGTACAATTAAAAGAAAGTAATTAAAATATGGTATAGAAATAATATACTCATCTGGTTTCATTTAAGTATATAGATTCAAATATCTTTTATAAAAACCAAGAAGTTTATATAGATTATACAAAATTCCAGGATGCCATCTTGACTACCTACTGTCAATGCAATTTCCAATGATATCCAATGCTATCATGAACTGTTATTATGACTTCCTCAGACATTCAAATTCTCATTCTTCCATATGACAGGACAGAAGTTACCAACCTGTGGTACGCGGGGGGGGGGGCCCGTTAGGGGTACACAAAAGTGATGTTCGTAATGGCAGAAAACTCAAACCATAAGAATATTCTGGAATTTTGTTTTCTGAAGTTTTTATGAAATATGAAAGTGAAAATTAAGCAAGTCAAGTGTGCTTATTCACAAAATAAGAGAAAAGAAATAGATTAATATCTAGTACTTGAGTAATTGTTAGATGAAATCATAAGTGAATGAGAATTTCTCAATGCTGTTTTCATTTTTCACACTGAACTAAGACTATTTTAAAAAATATAATAAAATATTAAGTCAAAAAATCATTTCTACAAATTTTATGAAGTTCATTAGAGTCGTTTGACTCTTAATCTAACCTAAACCCTTAGCATTATTAATAAGAACACTTTTGTGCTGAGGAATGGTTGGGGGGGGGATATAATAGTAGAGGGTACTAAAAATAAATCGAGACTATTCAAAGGGTATGCGAGAGTGAAAAAGTTGAGAACCGCCGCGATAGGACATAAAAAACCTAACACATATGCTCTCCAGTTCTATTTGAACAGTCTTTTTTTAAAGCAAATAAATAACAGCACACTTTCTAGCCTTATTGCCATTTAAAAAAATCTCCATTATTTTTCTTTTTAACAAATTAGATACAAAATGTCTGGTAGTGTCTTTATAAGCTTACTTCTGTTTTCTATCAACTACTTCTGTCTTAAATTACCTGGTTACTAAACCTACAATGTCAAATTATCTGTCATGCGGTTCCGACGTGAAAATCTTACCATAAGACACAGTTTCATAAAATATTTACCAGCATAGAAGGAACCATTGCATCATGAGGATCAATATACACCTTCACTACATTTTATAAATACGTAATAATTCTATCATTGGTATGTTTTATTACCATTAGCTACTGATCATCCAAAACCTGCCATGACATGTACTTCAATTATAAAAACATTATCAAAACCCAACTCCAAATTTATTGAAACAATAAAAACAAGTTAAAAGAAATACAGAATTCTAAGAATGAAATGTAGATAACAGCAACCAGGAATAAAACTAACTGAATATATTGCACAAATCACAATCAGTTTTCAAAAATATTTTCATTTAAAACTTATTTAGTAATAAAAAAATACACCCCATAGATCATGTGCTTATATATATAGAATGTCCGAAATCTATCTTTACATTAAAAAAAAAATTAAAAATAAACAAACAATGATATGCACTTACATTTTTTTTATGTTCCATAAAGAAAATATAAAAGTTTTTTTTTAAATGAACTATAAACTAGATGGTGCTACATCAATGTTTTGCAACATTCTCATTTCAAAATGGCTTCACCACAAGAACAAGCGCAAGTTATAGCTGGTTTAATCTGCAATTTAAATCTGCAACACAGGTACGGCTTAAATTTTGGACTACCTACAATCGAAGTTCACCTTCAAGACCCACAATTTATGAATGGCATAAAAGATTTATGATGACAGGTAGCGTACTACCAAAACCAAAATCTGGTCGCCCTGGCAGAAGCTTCAATGATGTTAAACGAATTCAAGAAACTTTTTGTCGTAGTCCTCATAAATCAATTTGCAGCTTGGAATAAAACACTGCAAAAAATTTTTTGATAGTTTCTTTATGGAATATGAAAAACCATAAATGCATATCATTGTTTGTTTATTTGTAATTATTTTTTGAAGTATAAAGATACATTTCAGACACCCTGTGTATATAAATATATATAAAACAGTAATTTAACACAAAAAAAGTTAAATACGTTGCATATACTGAATAAAAATAAAATACATTCTTATGAAAATTTTAAATCCCCAAAATCCATTAGTAATTCTTTTACAAATAACAAACTTTGCTAACAAATAGAATCATATATGAACTCACATTAGGTTGATTTAAAAAAATGAGCTATACTGCTTTTCTGAATCATGCAACTGTGTAAAGGGGGAAAAAAGCAAAATGTACCTTCTACACAGTTTGTAGAGAAAAAGGCAATGTTCCTAGTTTCCAACGGATTTTCATTTGTCATTTCTGGAGAACGAGTCTGTGGCTCAGACTCTCCAGTCAATGAAGAATTATCGACTTTGAAACCTTGAGCAGAGATGACTCGAATATCCGCAGGCACTCGATCGCCTCCCTTCACCTCCACCAAGTCTCCCACAACCACATCTTCAGCCGGCAGTGTGTGTTTCTGACCCTCTCTGATGATAGTGGCATACTGGAGAGAGATTAATACATGAATTTAAAACAGATGCATACACTTTTTTCAGTGCACCAAAAAGTAGAAACTATCTTTATTTTAATTACTTTCAACTTTTTAATCTTTAATTTAAACTTAATTTTTATAAATATTGTTGAAATGGGAATTCAATTTTTTTTCTGGCATTCACTATCAGATGGCACCACACAAATGAAAATAATGTATTGTTACAAAGCTGAAAAGTTGTTTCCCTGATACGTTAACCTTGCTGACCATTTTGGCAACAAAAGGAATCTTCTAGAAAAGTTCTGAACTGTGGTCCTATCGCTACTGGGAGCCAGAAATATCAAGAACCTTCTACAAATTACATTAATTTGTGTTGATAAGGTATAACAGCAAGCTCTCAAACCAAGAGAGTTCAGTTGAAGTTTGAATCAGCAGAGCAAGTTGGTTAGCTAATAAGAAAATTTTGAGCGCTATTGAAAGTGCTGTGTCCGAGATTTATTGGTGATCTTTGTTGTTAATTTATACAAATGCTGTTCAGTTTTGTTACCTGTGCCATGTTAGTGTTTTGGATAAAGTGTCATTTATTATTTTTTATTATCCTGCTTGTTAATCTGCATTGACGTACGCCCACTTGTCATCAAGAATACAAAAGTGCACAAAATTTCAGATAGCTAGCACATCAGGAAGCGAGTGAGAAATCTATTATAAAATTTTGTCTTTACATATATGAAATAAATCAAGTTAAATAAAAGTGCACACATATACAATTATCTATTTCATCTCTACAAAACTGCAAGCAATTATATTTTACTCTTAAGGAAAATATTTCCTTGTTAAAAAAAATCAAAACATTGATTATCTGATTTTTTTTTTTTTTAATATTATATATTTTGTAAAAATCATGACTTACTTTTTCTAAGTTTCTACAGTAATAATTAAGGAAAATATTTCATTGTTAAAAAGATCAAAACATGATTAACTGAAATTTCTTTAATATTATATATTTTGTAAAAATCATGGCTTATTTTTTTAAATTTCTACAATAATAATTAACTAAACATATGATGCAACTAAATAACTAAGTTACAAAAAGAAAGTGCAAATATTCATTTTTGAATACTGCATATATAAAAATAATTCAAAACAGAAATATTCATTTGAAATAAACTTTTTAATAGTAATAGCATATTTTTTAAATCAAATTTCTAGCTAACTAACATAACAACAAATAAAAGTATATATAATTAATACAGTTTTTTAAATTTATTAGCATGGCTTCAACTACAGATTTAGTGATAAGATATTTCTTTTAGGCAATATGGTTAATGTCTATCTTTTTCTATGATTCTTCAAGTCAAATAGAAACATGTGTGTTCATTTTACCTGAGGCACCATATTTTTGAAAGACTCCATAATTTTTGAACTTCTAGCTTCTTGATAGTATGAGAAACATCCAGTAACTATTACAACAGTAGCTAACACAATACCTAAATATAACTGAAGAAAAAAAAAACAATTTGAATGTCTTTAAATAGAGTGATGTATAAAAGAAATTAATATGATTTCTAATACAAAATATTTCCCCTGAAATTAACATAAACAAAGAAATTTAATATTTTATGTTGAATGATAGGGCAACAAATAATCTGTTGCATGAATGCATTTTTTAAATTATTTGTTGCATGTGGCTCAAGGAAGATGAAATAGAGGATATCAATTAAAAATCCTAAATATATTAATTACATAATGCAAAAATCCTATCTAATGAAATTTAAATTATTACTGATTTCAAAAACTTTATTTCCTTTCATCAAAGTTGCTGAAAAACCAGATGACTATAGATCAAATGCATAATCTTATGAATAGAAAAGAAATAGCATGGTGTTGGATACCCAAAAATACCAGAAAAATGTAGAAATTATACATTAAACCAGTAACGAGTCATTTCTAAATTTTGGCAAAGGATAAAAGCTTGCAATCTGACTAATTAAAATAGAATGCATTGGATACCTTCTCATTCAATCTCACTTCATATTCTTATGAGGCATACGGAACGATTTATAACCATACAAAATAAAAACATTAAATTACACAATACAAAATTAATGCATGATGCTTAGCTTGCTTCAACAGATTAAATTTTAGTGAATCAAAATCCACAGTATTAAATAGTGGCAAAAGCCAACAATGAAACAGTATAGAAGACAGTTGAATTCTTAAATTAATGATTAATAAATTATTTTTAAATTATGTTGATTGATAGTTAAAAAGTTAAAATAAAGAAAAGAGGGACAAATTACTAACCCTTTTAGTGCCACATGACAATATATCATTCCATAACTCTATCTCAAAATAAATTTTAAAAACGCTATAAATGGTTTTATTAATATATTCAATCTATTAATAATACTCAATTAATATTCTAAGTTAATATTCGATTAATATTACAAGTTAATATTCGATTTTTTTGTTTTTCATATGACTTTCAACGAATATTGAAATACAATTGGCATTAATTTATTCTCCCTTTATTTCCTAATATACTCCTTTTTGATTTTTGTAAACATCATTCCTACTTTGTTTTTTATGAGCTTTTTCCCAAACCTTAGCAAATTCGTCAAATTGGTCCGACATTCATGGCACAGGTACGATACTTCCGGTTAGCACTAAAAGGGTTAAGTCTCGTAACACATGCAATGGGAGAGAGTACTCACATTATCTTCAACACTTCCTTCTGAGGTTCCTACTTGAATAGAATATGCAATAAAACATAAAACGGCTCCTATCCAGAGCAGAAGGGCAAACCCTCCGAAAAGCTGCTTGCAGAATTTCACCCACTCAGGAACTTTCTTGGGAGGTGTTAGCGAGTTGGGGCCGTCACGCTCGTAGATCTCGCGAGCCTGCATAGCAGTGAGACCCTGCAAAATGACAAACAGAATCATTAAAACAGTGATTGCCAACTTTGGATATTTAAAGTTTCAAGAAAGAATCTGAGGATTCAGAGTTATAAAAAAAGTCGGCATGAATGTTTTCACCCCTCAACTCTCTTATGAACTAACACATGGATGAGAAACCTGCAGCTTTCTTATGCGGCCTCACCAGTTATTTAGAATTTGCACTGAAATATGTAATTATCTGTAATATAACAATAATAATAATTACAGAACGATAACCTTAAGATTCTGCTCGTGCAGACTTTTGTCAATTGCTGAAATTTAATGAGGCCTTTCAGTGCAAAAAAGGTTTCCAACCCTGAACTAACACAATATGTGTTCTGTGGTACAGTGAAGGAAATCTTGTATGCATTTAGAATATCTTCCTTTCTTCGGACTGGAACCTACATCTGATATAGAACTATAATTTTGGTTACAGGATCCAATTAGGGGTCGATCCAGGTTTTTTTTTTAGGGGCCCATTTTTGGAGAGAAAAAAAAATTGTGAAAAACAAAACAAAAAAAATTGTAAAAAATAAAAAAATATACAGTGAAACCTCTCCGAACGGCCGCCCCTGCATAGCGGCCACCTCTCTTAACGGCCAATTTTTCGTGGCACGGATTTTTCGGCCCATAGACCTAATGTTAAAATAACCCCTAGCAACGGCCTCCCAACCCCTCTGAACGGCCGCCGGGTAGGTTCGCCCATCCCATTTGACAAACGTAAAGGTTAGAGATTTACTTTTTAAACTGAAAAACGAACTTGAAAAAATGGTTTTTTCCGAGAAGGGTAAAAACTTTAAACAGTCACAAATTGTATCCTTTTTTCAAAAAATGTAAAAAATTATTAAATAAAGTACTATTTTCTCTTTAGATAAGTCTCAAACTTCATTTTAAATAAGAAATATGTGTCAGACGTGTTTATATTATGTATTATAGCAATTATCTTGTAATTGTAACGAAAACCCTTCAGAGCGGCCACCCCCTCTGAGCGGCCAATTTTTCTCGGAACGGAAGGGTGGCCGCTCAGAGAGGTTTCACTGTATATATTTTTGTGAGAAATAAAAATATTTTTGTAAAAAATAAAAATATTTTTGTAAAAAATTTCTTCAATCGTTGTTTGGCCGTGGAAAAATTTTAAAAAGGGATCATTTTTATAAAAGGAAATTTTGTAAAAGGGCCATTTTTACAAATTTGAATTTTGTGAAGGAGCCGTTTTTGTGAATTTGAATTTTGTGAAGGGGACTTTTTTTTTAAGTGGAATTTTGTGAAGGGCTGCAAAACGGCCTTAATTTTCGCCTGGATCGATCCATGCCAATACTAAATTTCATTTATCTAGCCCTGTAGTACAAAGATATTGTACAATATCCTGCAACACGTTGCATTTATTAGTTATAGTCTTCGCATAATAATGAAGAATAGACAATTAACCCTTTGATGGATTTGGTCGAAAATTTGATACAGATCTACAATTCTGAAGATAAAACGAAGTGCTAAATTTAATCCTTCTAGCTCATTGAATTTTTGTGTTATTGTGTTCACATGCACATGCGTGGGCAGACAGACTTTCAGTAAATGAATTTCAACCAAAAAGAAGCCTTTTTTTTTTTTTCACAAAAAAAGTGCAGAATTATTCCTGTTTAAGCAAAGAGTAAAAATAATCATATATAAATAAACGTCAAAATAACAATAATAAATAATCGTACAATATATAAAAATCCAATTAAGGTAGAAAAAGTAATTCTGAACTAAGATAGCTTCTGTAATAATCCATTAACTGAATTTAAGCATAAATGTACATTTATCAAAAAGTGCAAAACTAGCAGAAAGTACAACATAATTTACTGATAAATGAATTTAATAATTTTTCCCTTTTGATATTAAGCAATAAAAATAATTTGCATATATAAAAATAATAAGAAAATGAAATAACATGAATACTAGTAAAGAAAACATTTGAAAAAAATTATTATAAAATTTAAAAAAAAAAAAACTCTCTGTAACAGCAATCCACTCATCTCTTTTTCCTTTTATTTTTAACTTTTTATAATTAAATTCTAAAACACAGTGATAATTTTCAGCTTCGTGATTTTTATCTCTACCCACTTTTGAGTACTATAATTTATCCTTTATGTGAATGAATTGAACTTATCTCTGTCCTCAAGTGTTAGCATATTACAAGAAAAGACACTTCAATAAAGTCTCTTCATTTGATCTACAAAAAAATTTTGCAAGAAATAAATTATGCACTTTTTTTTTCTTTCCAAACATGGCATTTTCTGCTTCTCTCTTGCAAATGACTGAAGATTCAGATTAATATTTTACATAATTTACTCACTTCCTACACAAAATAAAAAACAAATATTCATATACAGCAATTAAAATTGCTTCGCTGAATATGGCAATAACTTACAGTTTCTGGATTTGTGCCCAACCTGGCATACAATTCCTCTACTGGAATCTTGTGCTCATCCTAAAAATATAAACAAATTTAAATTGAATATAAAAATAATACAGATATAAATCAAAAGAATAAATATAAAATTTAAAAACCATATATACTTTTGTAAACTCTGTCTCCATTTGAGTTTCCCTAAACAAATTTTTTACTTTAATAAAAAAATAGATTTTAAAATTAAAACTGCCCTTTTAAATCACATATCCTTTTATGTTTTAACAAAAAAAAGGGGGGGGGGACAAGGAATTAACAACATTTCTTCTGTGGAGGAGAATTCCCATCATTCAAAATTAAAAAAAAAATTAGTGCTTTTGTTATTATGCAGAAACAACTTACCAGCCAATTTTTTTCATATAAATACAAAACACAAATGTTGCTATTCAAGTTTATGGACAGCCATATTTTATAAAATATTCCTGACATACTAACATCTTAAACAAATAATAAAAAAAGCTTCACTCTTCTACGACTAAAACTGCCCCAGTTATGAAGCTCTGATTTTCATTATTTTAAGCAAATCAGTGCCCACCTCGAGCACATTGACTGGATGATCTTCCTCGAGGCACCCACTGAAATGGTCTAAAAGCATAGAAAGTAGAGATATATATTAAAGAACTTTATATGTTGTATTACAATCTGTAAAATTTAGAGTGATTATTTTAAATTCCGCTTATATTGTGAATGCATATTCCTCATTATGGTTCCTAGTTTTGGCGGGCTATAGACTCTCCAATTCCTACCTATGGTTCTCATAGATGCCACATTATGGGCGTCCAAGCACATCAGATCACACAAACAGGCCAAAGACGCTCCAATTCCTACCTATGGTTCTGATAGATGCCACATTATGGGCGTCCAAACACATCAGACCACACAAACCATCTCTGGGTGCTCAAATTTGTTACATGGTTTGATAGAAATGGAATAAAAAATTAATCCCAGCAAGAAAAATATTAGCGATCTTTCATCAAAATCCTTAACTTTTGTGCTTTTCAACACTGGTAATCCAATTTTCTTCAGTAAATACAACCTAGATACACACATTATTCCACCTCATTTTAGAATGATTAAAAAAATCCAAGTTATCCAGCATTCCTCTTCACCCAGGAACCAAAAAATTGGCCATAAGATAAATTTTAACAGCTAAATTCTCACCGAAATGAATTCTGACAAGAAGCCTCAAAGGGAACAAAGAGAACCCCGTAAATTAAATACCCTTGCCATAAGTACTCTAAAGCGACGCCTGGCGATATTCAAGAGGATTAACAGTAAGGTATGCCGAGCCATTTGAAATGTTTTCAACATCTCATCAACGAAACAAAATTGGAAAAATAATGACCCATGATTAGAATTTTAAGAAGATGACGATTCCACTCTTACCATGTCCACCTCCTGTTTCAGTTCGTCGAGGTCGGGCTTGCCCTTCTTGCCGCCGCCCCCCATGGCCTTCTTTAGTACTTTAGGCTTGCCGTCCGGAGTCTTGCCGTCGTCGGGGACGCTTGGTGTTACAGCCAGTCGGAAGCTGTCGGACCGCGCCAACTGAAAACACAGAAACACAATATTTCAATAAATGAGAAGTGACAGACAGAGGTGGCGCCAGAGGAGGGAAGTTTTTGTATCGAGTCAGGAAAAATATTTGCGAGGGGTATTCAATTGTAGTAGATAAATAATAATCTGGCGAAAATTTGAGACCAATTTCATTACCCTCGCCCCCCCCCCCCATATAGAAGGTCGTGGCCCCCTGTCGGGCAAACTCTTAACACCATTCCTGGTGACAGAGATCACAGTTAACATGCAATGCACAGAGAAATCACTTTTGGCACGATTTTCCTAAATACAGTACAATCTCATTAACTACCAATATCATACGAACGTTCAGGGAATAGTGGGGTCAAACCGGGTACCCATGATTCTGGCGGTATTATTTTTCCTATCCGCAGACAGATACTGAATTATACTATACTGATAAAAAAAAGTCATAATGGCGTGTTGTAGCTGTTGAATGCACTGCATATAAGAAGGTTTATTTATTTTAAGACGTCAAATCTCTAACGTTCCTTTGATTTTAAACTATCCTTACTTAAAAATCATTACAGTTATAAAAATTATACTTAGTCCAGCTTATTATACGTTTACTAGGGATTTATATCCTATCAATCAATATTTGCCCTGTTCTATTTCGTTTTTTATAACCTCTACACTCGGGGTTAAAGCAGGGTACTCCAAGTGGCGTAAGACTGGGACAGTCAGTATTGGTGATTCCTCCGATCAAGACGATAAAAACACATCAGACGTTGATTGTTTATATTTTAATGATGTGTTTTATAATTTAAATAAATGAGAAGAGTTAATCCAATGTGTGGAAACTGTCTTAGCTGTGGCCAAAAAAGCTGCAGTGGCGCACTTTACATGTGAATTTTGTAACTAATATTCATAAGCTATTATATAAAATAAAAATGATTACAACTTTTAAACTAAAAATCGAGTTTTCCTAATTTTCCATAACTTTAATAACCGGTTTTAACCCACTAGTGAGGAAAAACTGGGTAGTTTGACTTTTTTTTATGAAACAAATCTTTGATAAAAAAAGTAATGAAAATGTGACTTTTCTGGAAAGATATATTGTACTCATATAAACAATGAATAATTTAATAAAATTTGGCAAGCTCTATGTCGAATATTTTAGCTCCAACAGGACTTTGAACCTTATCTACCCGGTTTTACCCCACTTGCATCTAAATCTGAAATTTAGACCCATGAGGAAAAAAAATTACGCAATGGGTTTAGTGGAAGCCAGGAGTGGCGTTCGAGTCCACCCGACAGAACGCCGCCCCATGTCCCCGTGCCTGAAGCCATGACAGCAACTGAAGCGGTTGGAAAAAGCATTTGAGTCCGCCCGACAGGGGGTACGGTCTGCCCGACTTGCAGTCGCGGCGATTTGGCAAAAGAAAGCGCGGGGCAAAAAATTTACTGACATCTAAAAGTACCCATGAGTATAGGGGATATACAACAAAATTTTAAAAAATTAGTTACAAAATTAGCTATCTTTCCCGGACACTATCGCTTTTTTTTAATGACTCCTAGTTTTAGACTGCTAAAAAGAAATAAAAATTTTATTTTCCCCCGGAAAAAATAGGGGGTAACGGCACTCTTGACACGCCGCCACTGACGACGGGAGCACTGCCAACCCAACCCCTGGTGACAATTTAGGAAGGAGGCTTCTTTTCTTTTGTGCATGCACAGACGTGAGGGGTGGAAGGATAATGAGATTACCTCCAAATGCAGCCTTTTCAAGAGTCACTAAATCCAACAACATTTTTGTGCGGATTACCGAAAATAACAAACAAAAAAATGTAATATCATTCAGGGATGAGATTGGCAAAAAAGCAGAAAGACTGAAATCATACGCGAGCAAAACATTTGTACCATAATTTATACGCGAAAGATGTTTTAAGAAGTAAAACATCAGAACCCGCAATATGCTGAAAATATTACACTATAATAATTAATAACTTAATTATTTATAATTCAGTATGTATAAATAAGAAAAAGAATATTAAATTATTATTAACTCATTCACATTAAAAGTTAACAAACAAGTTTAACACATCATCAGGTGCATCAGAAAATACAAAATTAGACATTAAAACATTTACCACCTGTACATCACTGCGATTCAACATACACCCAACAGAAGTCTGAGAAGAATTATATTTAATAGCCTTTTGATAAAAGTTAGCTCAAAAAATAAATAAAAATAAGGACAAATAATTTCTTTTGCTTTATGCAATTGTGTAAAGTATATTAGCTCTTTATAAATTATAATAATGTATCACATATTGATTTCTGTTTTATTTCTTTTATTTTTATAAATTTTTGGTCGAGCATATTTTCCCAGAATTTTCTTTCGAAAACGGAAGATAGGAAGATTTCTTTTCTTTGTGTGAAAGCGGAATTTTCGGAAGAAAAAGCAAATTTTTGCGGTAAAAAAAAAAAAAACCGGAGTTTTGAGAGAAAAAAGAAATAAAAGCGGAATTTCTTCAAAATAACAAAAAAGCGGAAATTCGCGAAAAAGCGGAAGAATCTCATCCCTGTATCATTGCATTCTGATATCAAATATTGTATACAAAGAGGTATTGTAAACATATTCAAATCAATAAACTGTGTTTGCTATTTAGTGTATATACATTTCACTGAGTATTTAATTTCAATAACCCAACAAAAAAAAAAATTGAATCATTTTTTTTGGGGGGGGGGGGGTGGGGAGAAAGGAAGTTTGAATGTATGAAAGTTCCGCATCGATTTACTGATAACATAACACGAAACCGAATAACATAACATAAAACGAACTCAAACCGAATAACATAACACAAAAACGAACTCAAACCGAATAATATAACAGTAACACAACACGAAACTTATTTAATGACACGAAACCGAAAATGTTTCCTTCGCAGGGATATTAGAGCGAAATGGAATAAAATAAATAATTGAAGTCATGAACAACATAGGTGTTCAGGAGGGAGAAAAAATAGTGACGATTTGGTATCGGCTGTGGGTTCTGCAGATCTGGCAGTGGCGTAGCGACCGGGGGGGGGGACAAGAAAGATATATGCCCCGGGCGCCAGTTTTAGGTAGCTCCATGGAGTTAAAACATTACGGCGTTTATGCCATTTTCAAACCAAAAAATTATGGGAGGAATAAAAATAGTACCATACGCCTGGAGCTATTGACGCTTGTTACGCCACTGATGACGACTGGGGTAAAAAAAATTATATTTCCCGGGCACCGCTCACACTAGCTACGCCACTGGTCATGGCAACAAAACGTTAATGCGATAAGGGGACGAAAGATATGCTCCGGGAGCCGCTTCCTTTTAAGCTAAGTCACTGATGAGGACGAGGAGTGCGATGAACAAATAATATTATGACCCGGGCTTCACTAACACTCGCTCCGCCACTGAGAACTGGAGAAGTAAGTTTTCCTTCCTAATTCAAGCCACCTTCATCAATGTGCACTACTCGATTGTGAGGCACAAATTCATATGTTGCGTCTCTTACATACCCTATTTTTAATTTCTACTGGCGGTGATGCGACAACAGGTTGCAAGATGTGACTAGCAAATGGTTTAATATGTGCTTGCAAAAGATAATGATACAAGTCCGACAAATGTAAAGATATAGATGAATAGATAAGGTTTTGACTTAAATGCAAGTATTGCAGCTCTGCAGTCTAATTGTGTTAGTGAAATAGAAAAGAATATTTAAATTTTAATTTTTTTTTAAGAAACTGAATGAGAAGAAACGTTGCAAAAGCTAGATACTGGACAATTAACTATTTCCTCACAAGCTCTCCAACTTTTCATCAACATATCTAAAAGTTGAAAATCAAACACATATAACAAGAACGCTCTAACAAAACAAAACAAAAAAAGACAAATGAAATTTCAGTACATCGACTCATTTATTTAAATGGATTACACCGATGTATAACACAAAAAAGGGGGAAACAGAAAAACATTTAATTATTAAGAAAATATCTACTATCCAGAAATCGGAACCAATAAAATTTAAACCAACAGTTAAATTTGTTGATTATTTTTTCTGTTAAGAACAAGATCATCTTCATAAATTCAAATCCTTACAGTTATTCTTAATTTAGCAGTTTTCTAAAGACGGTCATTTTAATTGGAAAACAATAAACTTTTCATCAGTCTACAGTCCTTACAGACTTCTTCCAAAAAAACAGACTTAAAAAAATATCGTGTGAGGTAGACCGACACCGAATTATCAGCTTACAGCAGACACTCATTTTCGTGTCAAACTCTAGAAATTCAATACTTAGGAACATAAATGCTCTTAAAAATTTTAATTTCATGATTCACAATTTTTTTCGACCATTTCAAGATTGACAAGACACGTAAGAACAAATTTTTCGCACTTAAATCAATGTAATTTACAAAAAAATTAAGGATGAAGAACTCAAACGGCTTTTATGTTATCCTGTCATTTAACAGAGATATAGAATTGGAAATTACAGATAAGAATATTTATTACAGGACTCTTAGTAAATCTGACTCCCACATTTTAAGTGTTTTCTTTAACAATGCGCCTGGTTTGACACACTGAAAAAGGAGGAAAACTTCTAGCTGTCAACGATTGTGTCGAAAACCAACCTTTTCGCAAAGTCAAAAAAATAAAGAAAAAAAAAAACTTTTTAATAGCTCGAAAGAGTCTGTTTCCGCTGGTTCCAACTGCCTCGAACCGGTTCCAGAGCTAAAACCGTTGGTTTCCTCTCCATACGTAGCTCACAGGAAATAATTCGAAACTTCCCTCCGTCACAAATCGAGGACACTATGAATAATGAATGAACTACACTCTGGTCATTGAATTCATTAAATGAGTCCGACTAAAATTGACCTTTCTGTCTGCTGAAATAATTCCAAGTATCATGGCTAGTTGCAAACAAAAAATTACATAAAATTAAACTTCTACAAGCGGCAACATTAAGAGTACGAAAAAAATTAACCTACCAATTGGGGCTGTAAATCGTTTAACAACTAATTTAGTTCACCTCGAGTAGTTTACGGATAAATGTCAACCTCTTATAACCAAGTATTTATTCCAATTGGAATTTAAGGCAGACAAAAAAAAAAAAGAGAGAGAAATGTTCATTTTAAAAATCAAAACGCTCCATATATATAAATTAATACTAACTCTCGCTTATTACCCAAATTATTGCTTTGCAAATATTATTACTTTTAAAAAAAGTGAAAATTTATCATGGAGTTTTTCAAGTACGCCGTTTCAATAAAATATATTTTAAAAAAGAACAAATCATGTCTTTAGAACAATTCCAGCAACTAAATCGTTAAAACCAGAACAAAACAAAAAATAAGAATATTTAATTTATTTCTAAGAATGTAAGAAGTGAATTTTTTTAATTAAAAAAATAAACCCACTGTGGCCGCGACATCTGCGATTGATACACAACATTCGACAGATATTTCATTACAATCTGTCAATGAAATATAACTGCTGTGATTTTAATTCATATATAACTAGCCTTGTACATTATATAATTAGCCTTGAGTTATAGAATTTTTTTCTCACTAAATTACTGCACACCTAGAGAAGGCATTCGACAGAAATTTCGTAAGAGCCAAAAAATTCTTTCAGTTTCTATTAGAAAGAAATTTAAAAACATTACAATGTAAATACCTCTAATTAGGCTTGCCAGATTTCTGAAATGTTCAACCGGGATACCGAAATGCCCCCCAGCGCCGCGGGTATTCAAGGGTGCACACCCTTGGCGGGTTTTTAGAGTGTTTTAGAGGGTAGTTTATTCTCAATGATATGAATAAATGGTTACTGATTAGGAAACTAAACCAGGGGTAATAATAAATGACAAAAGCATAAAAATTTAAACATTTTATTTCTTACATGTTAATATTGATAAGTTACTTAAGTAAGAAGAAACACTTTGGATGAGGAATAAAAATTTGAACAATATTTACATGTACTTTTCATTGGCTGGGACTTTTTTTAGAAAGTCTTTTTTGTTTTTAATCGTGTTGTAAATATCTTCACAAGCTATTCCGATATTAATTTTACATGTCATCAAGCCTTTAACTGTAGATTCCTTCATCAAACCCCTATCTTCAGTCCATGCGTTGTTCATCAAAGAAAAGACTCTCTCAACTGGTGCTGATGTCCCAGGTAAGCAGAAGGCATGTCACGATTGGCGAGACAAGACGATACGATGACAATATTATTTATTAGCAGACCATCACTCTTCTATAGTTTTCACTTTTCATACAGTGAAATAAATGATAAAGTTATTATCCTAAATAATCCTTCACAGTTAATTATTTTTAGACTTTTTTGGTCATCTATAATCAAATTTAATTTTTACCGGGACGTGAAGTAAACCGGCCGGGACACCGGGATTTTGTCTGAAAACCGGGACGTCTGGCAAGCCTACCTCTAATGCAATTTTATACAGATTAAAATGTCCCAGTGACTGTGGTTCCGAAGTTTTAAAAGTTGTTGAATTTTGGTCGTGATTTGCAGTTCTAGGGCAGTTTCGAAATTCATAAGATGGCGGCAATAACAGACATTTCTTTATAACATTATATGGAACAAATTCGATTTTTACACTAATCAAATAGGAGGTAAAAGAAGACATCGAAACGGAAGGGGGGAGGGGGGAATTCGCTATCACCGAATTTAACCCTGCGTTATTTGCAAAATCGAACAGATACCCATGCAATCGCATCTATAAGCTGTTTTTAAATAAGACTCAAACGACTCGAATTATCTGAATATCGTTTGAGAATTCGTTTTTGATTTTACATTTTATTCCAGCTTCATTCAGCATGAACGCGAACAGACAGACTTCCCGTAGACGGCTTTTGTCCAAAATTTGATAGAAACCTACAAATTATGTGTAAAGATCACATACCAAATTTCATCTCCGTAGCTCTAATAGTTTTCGAGTTATCGTGTTCACAGACAGACATAATTCCAAAATTGTGTTTTTCGGACTCAGGGAGATCTAAAACGTGGAGATTCGTCAAAATCTCGAGTTCAATTTTTTTTTTAAACGATTGCAATACTTTCTCTTTGTATACTTCGGATACGAGAAAGTAATTAAGAATGTATTTCAGCTCATAGCGATTTTATTAGAATTTCAAAATCAAACGTCTCAACATTCCCCCCCCCCCCCCCCCGGAAATGAAACACTCCGAGTACTAACTTACAAACTTCTCGAAAAAGAGAGAACCAAGAATGTCCGTTGCAAAGAAAATAATCTTTGTAAATCTGCATCTATTGCAATAAAATAATCTAAAATTATTTGTTTGTTTGTTGCAGGTTTTATGGCACAACACCCATGTTAGGCTATACTGCGTCAGACATCTACATTCCTAATAATACTAAAATTCTTAACTAAACATAATTATTTAGAAAAGTTTACTTTGATTTTCTCCATAGATATAGAATAAGTACTATACAAAACTATACAGAAAATTAGTATTATCGAATACCTTACCATATGGTAATGGAGATAATCGATGCCGTAAAATTTGAAGGCAAAAAGCCAGTGAAGTTCGGATTTTGATGATTTCTGGAGATAATTCCAACCAAAGTAAACCATTTTTATGTCATTTTAAAAACTCAAACATATATCCATTCAAAGGCGTCAGTTTGGCTGCCTTATTTCCCTCTGATTTCCACAATTTTTAAAAAATCATTTTTAATTCTAATCACAATTATGAGCATGCAAATAAATGAAACAATCACAAATGCATATATCTTCACCGAATGTGTATGGCAATCTGAACGTTATAGCAATAATTTTAAAATTAGCTGAAATATTTCTCATAATGAATCATAGCAGTGGGTATAAAACAGTCAATAAATTTATTTAAGAACAGAACAAATTTTCAGCATTAATAAAAACTGATTATCCAATGATAAGAACATATTTTACTTATAGAAATTACCTTTCAAATTCTCAATATAATCACAAATGCAATTTTTTGATTCAATTAATGTCACAAAAATTAATTATTACAGTTCACTCGGCTTTTGTGATGAATTGAGCAACGCACTGTCAAATATTTAGAGTGCAAAACATCATCTTAATCCCTTGGCATATGATTTTATATAACCTCTTAACTAGACGCCACCACCCATTTGGGATTTTTTTATTATTATTTTAATCTATTTAAGATGGTAAAGGAAACATGATACATTTAAGCAGTGGCGGTGAGTCGGGGGGAGGCAGTCGCCCCCCTACTTTTTTTGGGGGAAAAATTAAATTTTTATTTCATTTTAGCGGTAAGACTTAAGAACATGGTGCGATCTCTCGCCAAACGCGGCAACTTTGCACCAACCATCCCAAAACTCGCCAAACTGCCGGTTCAGAACAACCACGATAAATACTAGATTTGGCGAGAAATCGACGAAAAAAAAAAAATCAACTTTGGCGACCGCACCGTGTTCTTAAGTCGAGTCAAATACGGATTTAAATAGCAAAAATTCTGCAATTCGACGCACGTGTCAGAGACGACATTCGATGTTAAGGGATTAATTGTATAACTACGAGTAGTCAACGGTTGCTGGCCACACAACTCAAAGCCAAAACAATCCGCGTTGAGTTCGTTTATACATTTTATGTCCACAAAACAGGATTTAGAAAATGAAGGCAATTTTCCAGTGGCGTAGTGACCGGAGGGCAAGAGTGATATAGATGCCCAGGGCGTCATCTTTATGGCGCGAAATGGAGTCAAAATCAACTGCATTTTTTTATGCCATTATTAATGCAAAAGATGAGGGAAAGAAAATATAATACTGTAACTCCAGGCAAGATTTACGCGTGTTAAGCCATTAGTAAAACGTGGATAAAAATAAATAATATTATTTTCCATTAATTATCATATTAGCGTCACTTACCCTCGCTACACCACTGGCCTAGGCGACAAAACGTTAATGCGTTTATGTCACTTTTTAAAGTGAAAAACAATGAGGGGGCGAAAAATCTCTAAAAATCTAATTTAATCTCTAAGAAAAATCTAAGACACCAATGATGAGAAGGGGGCGAAAAAATGATATTATGACCCGGGCGTCACTTACCCTCGCTACACCACTGCTATTTTCAAATGCTTCCTTATTTTCCGTTAGTACTTTGATAATTTTTTATTCTCATTGTTGTTCTTATGTAATCGACCATTTTTTAATGTCTTTTATAGGTTTTAATTTTTGTACTCTATTTTTGGCGCCGTGTTTGAATTTATTTTTATCTTAAGTGTTGCAATTTATTTTTATCACAAGTGTGTATTTACGGTTTAAACTCCTGGTGTGTTTTTAGAAGAGTCGGTACTTGCGTGTTTTGACTTTTTAACCCTTGCCTTTATGGTCTTTTGATTTTTAAAAAAGACTTTTAGTATCATAGTGTGTTTTAATGCTTTTGTAATTATGTGTTTTCGTTTTCAATTATTTATACGTTTGGAATAGTTTTATGACTGTGTATTCTCTGTGTTTAACTTTTTGTTTTCTAGTGCATTTTTTTGTTTACTCTTTGTGGCTTTTGTTCTTTGTGTGTTTGTTGTGTGTTTATAGCACTTTGTAAATGGAGTTTTCTCTGTAGTGTGCTTTTTTTAAAAATAAATAAATAATGTGAACTTCGTTGAAGTAATCTGTAATATCTCCACAAACAACTTCGTTACTGATTTTGAAGCAGAATTTTATTTACAATGAAAATAAACTGATAGGAATAATAAAAAAAATTCTTCGTTATTCTTATATATTTTTAACATCTTTCATTTATTTTTTTCAACGCAATATAAACAGTTTTTCACTGAAGACGAAACAATCAACGAATTGAATTTTAACCGATATCCGAATGCGAGACGTTTCGAAAGCATTCGTTTCTAATGAGCATGATAACGTCCACAACTTCTCAGGACAAAAGAACACTAGCGTAAACGAACATGTTCACGAGAGCAATAATTAGCATCAATCTGGCATTAAAAAACAGTGAAAGAACCCAACAGAACCTACGAAACAGTCGTATAATCGTCCATAAATCAACTCCCATAATCAAACCGACGCTTATGCAATTGACAAACAACTTCCAGAAATTTCGAATGCAGAAGCGCGCAACCCCAAGACCGGTTTTCTTCAGACCCGAGCCAAGATTGCATGTTGCATCACATGACACCAATTTATCAGCGACGCCTGCCACCCTATTCCGAGAAAAAGACAAAATGATGCCATTCTTAAAAACTATAAACCAGAAAATAATTTCAATACATCTTCATTATGGGAAAATAAAAAGCCTCGAGATGAAGCCAAAAACAAAAGATATCACTCGGTAAAAATTGAATAGAGATGGCTCTGAAAGATCTATTCACAAACACCCTCCACTGTTTTTTCAGGAATTTTCGAAACTTCTATTATTCCTTCGCAGACGATTCTTTTCCTATCAATGGTATTTAAAAAAAATATTACCCGTGAATGATGAAAACTTTTTTTTTTCCAAAATATTTGTCTTTTGGCTGATAGGGCAAAATTGCAGTCATCATTTCTAAAGAAGTGCAAGATGAGAGAAAACGAGACAGACTAATATGCATCAGAGAGGGGAGAAAGGAAGAAAAAAAAATTGACAATTTAGACGATTAAATTATGATGAATTATTTTTCACTCTTCAACCAAATCTTCAACCGAAAGAGGAAAATATCCTATGTTGGTTTATAAATAAAATATAACTTGTAAATAAAAGTCTACTTCCATAATAGACCGGTCTAAGAATGATTCATTCTCGTCTATTCCAGAATGTTCTGGAGTCCAAACAAATTCAACGCTTAAGATAAAACAGTTTTCGTCTATACATGGAAACACAGATTTAAATTAATTGCCACGAAACCTTCCATAAAACCTTCCTTATGCTTCACAGCATTTGAGAATCATAAATAAACAAATAATAAATAAATAATAATAATAAATAAATAAGAAAATCAGTGACGTAAAGGGATATAGATGCGCAGGTGCCAGTTTTAGGGGGCGCCACGGTGTTAAAACATTACGAGGAAGTGTAAAAATAATACCGTGTCCGTTTAAGTTTCTAAGCCACTGGAATAAAAAAGAATCATATTATTTTCCGGTCGCCACTCACCCTCGCTACGCCACTAGTCATGGTGAAGAATGATGTATGACTGTATGAAAGTAGCGAAGGTTTATAGCAATACAATACATTTCTGTACATCACTACTCTTATTTTGAAATTTATACTGATATTTTTGTACAATTAAATGCAATATACATGTATTATTCGCTTTTAAAGGATTTTATTTTCGTTTCTGGCACACGTCAGCGGTGAAATCACGTTGCTGTACATATGTATTAAGAGATTTCTGCTACTCGTCACAGCCCTGGCCCATACTGTGACGGTTAATACAAGTTTTACTATACATGCACAATTAAAGCTAAGATTATATATACAGGGTGTCCACACTTATCGTGAATAATAGCTCATTTCTAAACCGTTAGGGATAGACATACAGTTCCAATTGAAAAAATGCTTTAAATGAAGGAAAGAATTATAATTTATGTCTTTTGCGTGAATAAATATATTCCTGAAAAAGTTATGAAATCTAACTTTTTATACGGTCCCCCGGTCCTATCAGTCATATTTAGTAGAATATTTATAACACTCCAACATTTTAAACAAAAAAAGTCCCACTCTTCTGCGACTAAAACTGACCGAGTTATGGAGGTTTGAATATCGCTGACTTACGACCACTTTACGCCATTTCAATAGTCGTCTTGGAGGCGATCAACCAATCAATGCGCAGCACTTGCTCGACGAGGCCGCTGATTGGTTAAAAATCATGAAATTCGAAGCTCCAGAACTCGCTCAGTTTTAGTCGCAGAAGAGTGGGACTTTTTTTTGTTTAAAATGTTAGAGTGTCATAAATATTCTACTAAATATGACTGATAGGACCGGGTGACCGTATAAAAAGTTAGATTTTATAACTTTTTCAGGAATATATTTATTCACGCAAAAGACATATATTATAATTCTTCCCTTCATTTAAAGCATTTTTCCAATTGGAACTGTATGTCTATCTCTAACGGTTTAGAAATTAGCCATTGATCACGATAAGTGTGGACACCATGTATATATATATATATATAATGTTATTTCGTTAAGTGAAGTGTAGAGTCAGTCGAAGAAGATTGCAGTCGTTAAAGCCCAAAACAATTTACTGCATTTCGAAAATGGGCACAATTAAATTAATTATAGAGTACTCAATAATAGATTAAACTTTTTAAAGATTATGGGAACATTAAAGCCATGGCCAGGAGTAAATAATTGCGACTTGCTTAGTGCATCACATGATTACAAAAGAAGGAAATTACACAGACGCGGCGAGTTTTTATAATACCCAAAAGGGAAGAGTACCGAAGTTGAGGCTCGAGAAATAGTGCGACTCTTCCGAGTCTAGTTCAAGTAGGAGTGCTTTTATCATAGGATTGCAGTAGAAGTAATTCGTTCGTAATTAAAAATCAACTGTCGTTAAAATTGATTTATTTTGAAGATGGGAAAATTTCAATGTCATTACATATATATATTTTAAGCAATTGTTGGTTGGGAATAGGACTGTGCCGATTTTCGATGCATCGGAAAATATCGATGTTACGCAATCATCGCCGTTCCGATGTTTATATTGACGTTTTTTCGAAGCATCGGAAATTCCGATTTACCCGCGATGTGTACGATGTTTCCCGATGCATCGTCGATGTCCACACGCGCCGCGAAGAGCAATTGTTCCCGATCGCGCATCGATGACCGCAAGCGCGAGGCATTTCCCCGACCATCAGTGATTACCTGACATATCTTTCCTCATGTTTCTTCCATCGTGATTCATCAAGCAGAGACATACGTTGCGAAGAGCGAATCGTTGTGCTGACACGATGAATCCCGATGTGACCGCGAACTCATCTCGAGAATTGAGGAAGCGAAGTGTTTTGTCTGTTGTAGAATCTCTCAGTCATCGAAACGTGCATTACTTCGTGTGGCCTCGTGATTTCTTTTAATCGTGTAAATTCTCTAATGTTGTTTTAAGTACAAGGGTATAATTATCAATCCTGCCGTTCATCGTTTGTTTGGTTCAAGAGAAGATCGTATTAATTGTTTTTAATATACGATTTATTGTTGATAACTAGACAAATTTATAGTATTTTTTGACCCTTTATTTGTTAGGTAACTAAGGATTGAATTTATTATAAGCATATAATTGCCTTTATCAACCACTCAAATGTGTAAGAATGCAAAATTAGGCAATAGTAAGTGCGAAACATCGATGTATCGAAATACCGCGATGTTAGAGAGGCGATACATCGCGATGCTAAAACTTTAACATCGCCCAGTCCTAGTTGGGAATCTAAAATAAACTGCAATGATTAAACATCTGATCTTTTACGAGCTGAGATTTAGCTCTGCATCTCAGCTCATTAATCATTTTTTAACCCACCATGCGATCATTAAAACTCGAAGTTTACGGGAGAATCGATTCGAGTTTTAAATCAGGAAGAACTGAACGTTCATTCAAAAAAAAAACTCGTTCGTATCCGTACTTGGGTATCCGTAACTGGGAATTGAACTACTTGAGAAACGTGTATGACGTTTAGGTCGCTTAAATAACGCTTGCTGATCGAACCGAGACCAATTAGCACAACTTTCATCCAGCAAGTACTTAAAAGCAAACTTAGCTAAAACGGTCTAGGCTAAAAATGGCATCTACTAAAAGGGGATAGGGAAGGAAGAAATGTTTTTGACTATTTCAATAACCTACATAATAACAGTCTAAATTGTCTGTTAAGTTGCAGTTGAATACAGGGCAGCATTATATGGCAAAGTAAATGAATGGTTGGGTTGGCTGGTTTAATGAGTTTAATGGAGCAAAAGTCAGATCCACACATATAAATGGCCGAAGTATGCTCAATTTAACTTTTGTTCTCATTAAATCATAGATCTAAGTTTAAGCTATCGATAATAATAAGAAGCAGTGGCGAATGCAGGATTCGGGTCGGGGGGCTGAGGTCATAAAAATTTTGTATCATAGTGACGAATGTCAAACCTCATGGCTTATATAAACCAAAATACTTTAACTTTACAGGCTTTCCTCTCCTAACAATAAGAATAATAAAGAACACTACAATACTTTCGATAATTTAATAAAAAATACAATGAAATAGCTGGCCAAAAAATGTGTTCGACCGCGCCAACGCTACAAGTGCAAGTGGAATGACTAGAAAAGTCGGAAATTTTTCGAACCTGTCAAGTCAGAAAGCAATGTTGACACGAATTTATTACTATTTTTTTAAAAATGAAAATTAAGATCAAACGGTTGTAGTGATTTTAAATTAAATCAAGAATTTTGGTTCAGCTCTGGGGGGGGGGAGGGGTTGCTACAGCCCGATAGCCCCTCCCCTGGATTCGCCACTGATAAGAAGGCAATTCCGTTCAAAACCTTGACTTTCTCAAAAATTAATTTTCCTATTCCAGTAATACGAACAAGGAAAATGGTAAACGCAAATGAAGTTAAAATCAAAGTTAAATAAAGACATCTAGTCGTATAAAATCATTTGCTAAATTAAAAGAAAGTGGTGAATGAAGATTATGTATTTTAATTATGCAGACAATTAAAGCATATATGAAAACAGAACTAGATTCAATCGCTGTAAAAAAGGACAGCAAAACGCTATTAACTGTTACATTATATTAAGCAACCATCACAAGCACAGAAATGGATGGGAAAAAAAAAAGATGAACCAGGAAATTCTGGAGGAATATATATCACGTTTAATTACAACACAGACAGCGAGTTAAAATAACATTAAACGCAGTTAACAGAAAAGCCCTTCTATTCATTAAGCACTTCTCACGGTAGCCAAGTGTTATTTCTTGACCCTGATCTTAATCAAGGCAACTAACAAACGAGGCAGGCAGAAAAAAAATCTAATTAATTTGTCAATCAAGTGAGAATTTGCGACACTGAGTCAAGGCGATAGACTGCCAACTTCGAGTAACCCTTTGCACTTGACGTAACACGTGTTCACTGGATTGACGTAACAGTCGTCGTCGCACCCTGATCACGTGAACACAGGATCTGGTTTTAGTGTTCTAGCTGAGGGGAAAGGGAAGACAGGAAAGAGAACAGAATTGGGTACATTCGAGAAACAACACCAACACAGCGATTTGACTTGCATTGTTCCAATACCAGGAAAAATACAATCGCGACATTTGGAGGAATCATTACGAGCAATGAACTGTGGACTAAATTAAATCTGCGGAAAAGAGTAACATTCGAGGGTAAGGACACATAGATTTTACAATACAGCAAAGATTTGTACACACCGATTTAGCATGCTAAACCGTTTTGAATGGATTTTTTCAAGTATGGAATGCGTTTTGATTAGGGATGGAGGTTATTGCGAAAATAACCGATATTCGGTTATTCAGGTTTTTTTCACCTCCGGTTTAACCTGGAGGTTATAACTGTTCAACCGGTTTTTGAAATAACCGGTTTTCGGGGAGGGGAATATATAAAAAAATGCCGTTTGTAGACAGAATTTTTTATTAATACTATTTTCACATTAAATCAATCCATCTGCCATAATTTATCTGTTCTCTTTCAGTAATACGCCAACCAACAGACGCCTCGACGAAGCGGCTGTCATTGATTGGCCTGAGATGATGAAGTTCAAAGCTTCATAACTTGGTAAATTTTAGTCTAATCAAAAACAACCGCAACAAAAAATAATAACCGAAACAAAAAAAAAGATTTTCGTTTAAAACCAATAAATTTTCCCCCTCCCTGTCTTCGGGAACTCTCTGCCACAGCATTGCCAATTCCATGGTAGCAGCAAGCCCAGATAGCACGTAAGTTTGCAGCAAGTTTGATTTTGACTTGATATTGCCTTGTGATAGCAAATTTGACGCGTCAAACTTGAAGCGAACTTGTGGCAAGTTCACCGTGACAACTAGCGCCAACTTCCTTGCATTGCAAGTCTGCTGCAAGTTCACCGTGACAAATAGCGCCACCTCCTTTGCGATGCAAATTTGCAAAACAAGCCTGATGCAAAGATAGCAAAAAGAGATAATTATCTTCGTCTCTGTTTTAAAAAAAACATCCGATTTTTAATAGAATCTCTTAGACCGTCCTTTTTATTAATTCAATAAATCAATGATAATTTGTAAAAAAACTAACTTTTTATAAAAAAAAAAAATTTGAAACATTTTCCATCTTTTTACTAAATATATCACTCGCACTTTAAAGAAAACTATATCGCCTTTTTCTGAATGTTGAAATTTTAGCGTTTATAAACAAAATTAAACCGAAAAAAAGTCAATGTTTGTTGAAAAATAAACTTATACATTTTGTCCCATTTTAAAGTAATTACTTTTGAACTCATTCATAGAATTTCATAATTTATTCTATTAACAAAACGTAGTTATTAGCGAAAATTGCTCTCTCTTTGGCTTCAAATCATAATCGCAACTCAAAAAAATTAACGAAATCAAGAAAATAGTTTAAAATAAATCGTATGCGAATCGAATCGAACGATGTATTCCTTAACACTAGAGTAAGGTCTCACCCTACTATGCTATAATTGTACAATAACCAAAGGAAGGTATGGAGCGAAACATAGAACTAACTGTAGTGTCCCGGACAAGCTCTGCATATTATATCAGAGGCAGAGAGACTTGTTGATAGAGGGAACAAACTATGGTTTGTAATTTAAACGGAATTCAAATCAACGTTACGTTATTAGGATTTTCTGATTCATAATATGTATTGATGGAATTGATTGTACTTATTTGATATTTAAAAGAAATTGTTTTTCTTTTGTTTGATATGTTAGATTTTTCGATCTCTGGTGGTTTTGGCTTTTAATGAAATCTTGCTTATTTACTGATTCACGTTGTTTGCTTTTCCTTTGTCGCTATGTAAACCGATAGGCTGAAGATATTGTTACAAAGCTATCAAGTCGTTTCCCTGAGATGCTAATCTTCGCGACAAATGGAATTTTCTAGAAGGACCTCGAACTTTCAACCTATTTCTACTGGTTTCATGAACTTTCTAGAGATTACATCACTTCCTACGTAATGAAGTCACTTGTCCACACATTGTCCCACAGGGCTGTGTATATATGTTCTTGAGTGTGTGTGTGTTTTAATTGCACTTTTTGCAGTCTTGGTTCTTGGCCCCGGCGTGCGGCAATTTATGATTTTCGTATATTATTTTTTTCTTTGATTGTAAAAATCTACATACATTTTGTAAACAAGTTCCGCCCATGGTGGCGTTGATTGTAAGCTTTTGAAAATTGAAAATAAATACTGGCGAATGGGTTCTCTCTCCGGCTGCTGGGGTATGCCAATCACTATTTGGAGGCGCATACCGAGTCTTTCAAGGTCGCTAGTGACTTAAAATTAAATTTTCTGGTTGTCCAAGGAGAGCACCTCAAAGATAATTTTAGCTGCAAAATCTACATGACTGGGAACAAAAGAGCAATTCTTTATATTTTGCACAATAATTTGCAAGCATACTTCAAATTTAAAACTACCTTTACCGTTACAGTTGAAATTCACTTTGACAACCTAATTCTGAATATACTCATTGCTTATGTCTCCCCAAGAGATGATATCGGCGAGATTTTAGATGAAAAGAGTGACTACAACTTTAAGAACTCTTTAATCTCTTGGCGGGAGATTTCGATGTTCAAGCCAAGGAATGGGGCTACGATTCGGGCACTCTCAGAGGCGGAGTTCTCCGAGTTCATAGCCTCCTATAACTTCAGAAATATTAAAGAATACGGACCTACTTTTTGCTCTTCCAGGCATGTTGGGTTCCCCGACTTAACCATTATTAATTCAGTCATCAAACATTACGTTAAAAAATGGGGGGGGGGGGGCGGCCGTAAATATATTTTTATTAGCTTAAACTTAGATGACATTTTAGAAAATATATTTTATTTAACTCTTTAATCCCTAGGCGACTTTTTTCTTCTAGCCCCTTTAAAACCGGGCCTTTTTGGGAGGATGCGACATGAGTTGGACCTGAGTTGTCATTTACCCCCTGCTTTAACCTTCTCTTAAAGTCCACGGGAATGGGCTGTGGAAAAGATAATTGGGCCCCCCCCCCCACCGCGCTTATCTCTTAAGGGAACTCAGAACCTCACCTCCCCTCAGAAGAAGCCAACCGCCTCAGACCGGCCTTCATCGCTGTTAAGGGGAAATTTTTAGACCGCCTTGCTCGGTGCGAGAGGGCTAAAGACGAAATATGGCGCAGGTAAATTTTTAGAATCGCCAACTCTTTGCCGCCAAGAAAGGCGATGAGAGAACATTTGTTTTGGATGCGGCTACATGTTTTTAACGAGTGACGAGCGCACAAATTGATCTTTTCGTCGACGTTTTGCTTATCAGGCTATATTGCGCCACGTTTAGATTGGAATGTTTTGTTCAACTCTTTGATGCAACTGGTCGATCAATTCGAATTTTAATAAAGCTTCGTTTGGAATTCTTCGGATGGAATCTCGGTTCAGTACCGTGTATGTTATTTGTGTTTCGTTTCTCAATGAATGACCGAAGCTACGAATATTCCGCTATGCTGAAAGCGAAGCCGCTGATGTTTTTTCAAGTTAAAAACTTTACCTGGTACACGCTTCAAATGCCGCAGGCATTGCGTGCGGAAATTCTAGTTTTCGGAATTTTTTTAAAAAACCTAGATTCCTAACATTCAATGAATGAGCGAAGCTACTAATGGCCCGCTATTTTGAAAGCGAAGCCGCTTTTTTTTTTTTTTTTTTTTTTTTTTTTTTTTTTTTTTTTTTTTTTTTT
>BGPR01000303.1:634915-687216 GCA_013235015.1 Araneus ventricosus | reverse complement strand
TTTTTTTTTTTTTTTTTTTTTTTTTTTTTTTTTTTTTTTTTTTTTTTAGCAAAAAAAATTTCCCCTATAAACACTTGAAATGCTGTGGTCAATCTCTCGTTTTCAGGTGACGCATGCTCAGTAGAGGGATAAAAAGCGCATTGCACATCCAGAACAGCATTTGGCGACGGCAAATGAAATTGCGCCAAGGAAAATTGGCAAGAAACAGGAACGTACCGTTAACTCCACATTTACCAAATAAACAATACTATACACCTTAATAAGATTTTTAATGATTTTATTGACACAACTACGAAATGTACTTTTAAAAGTTTTAAGAAGAAACCTGAAAGGACTGTCGGTAAATCTAGATTCTGGGCGAAATACCTTAGTATACAGACAAATCAACAAATGGGTAAAATGTATAAAAAAACTAAGTCGTCTGAAGAAGAATATTGTCCTTACTCAGGAGGCCATTCAGGTAGCGTGCCCAAAAAAGGGAGAGAGCTAGTTTCAAAAACTTCTACTAGAAGCTAAGAGGAAAACCTGGGCAGAATATTGCAAATCCTATAACGAGATATCTGGATATCTATTTAAACTTGTCTTAAATAAAATCAAAATGTGATGTGGCTATAACGCTTTAGGAATCAAAGAAAAATAATGTTATGTATACCTATCCAAACAAAGAAATTTGAGTTAATAAATTAAGACAACAAATCAAAAGAATTCATCTGAAACATAGAATTTTAGGTTGAAATCTAGAAGTTGGTACACACTCTTAAAATTGCGCCAAGTCGCCAAAGCTAATGTAAGTATTACCTGCATTTAGCTTTGGCGACTTGGCGTTAATGAAGTGCAGCGGTCAACGTCTTGCTTTGGCGATTTGGCTGCGTTTTAAAGGTGTGTACCAATTTCTAGATTACAACCGAATTTTTAAATAAATAGCAATGACTGCACCCATGCTGTATTATAGTACTGAAGAACGGGTACGCATTACTCCTGCTGAAGATGTAACAAGTTACTCAACAAAGGAATATTAACTGCGTGCATTTAGCGCAACCACGATATTCTCTAAATTACCTCAAGCAACATAGGAATAGCATAGGCAACATCTATAATTTTTAAAGAAAGATCAAAATGGCGGCATACCGATAACATGGAAACAGTAAACTGTTCATCTTAAACACACGTAAATGGGGATTACACCCAGTCTAAGCATTCGGAATTACTGTTGACAATATAACAGTATAAAATAACGAACACATATAAGAAATAGGGTGAAATGTAGAAGTTGGTACACACTCTTAAAATGCCGCCAGATCGCCAATGTATTACCTTGACCGCCGCACTTAACTGGTGCCAAGTCGCCAAAGCTAATGCATCTAATACTTGTATTAGCTTTGGCGACTTGGCGGCATTTTAAGAGTGTGTACCAACTTCTAGATTTCAACCAAGAAATATAACAATCAGTAATAACGATATAAATACAAACCGGATATAAGCATAAAAAAACAATAAGAATAAATACCTATGACAAAATAATAATTAATAATAAAAAGAAAAAAAAAGAATAAAAAAATAAAGGAAAGAAAATATAACAATTCAATTTTTTTTTTTTAAAAAAAAAAGCAATTTACAGTTATTAGAACATTGAATCAATTGAATAAAGATCTGTATAAAAGAATATCTGAATACAGAAACTGTCATGTCAGAGAAATAATTGGTATAGCTTTGATATAAGGCATCACTGGCGATAATTTTGTTCTGGCGACTGTTTCAAAAGCTTCAATATAGGACACCATTGGAGATATTTTGTTTTGGCGACTTAACGAACGATGTTCGGTTAGGCGTCGGAAAACTCTACAGTATTCTAGGCGATACTAACGTACCCGAAAATAGAGTTCTAACTATTAATTTTCATTTAATAATGAATCATCACGGAGCTCATTGATAAACGATCACTAAACGTAGTGGCAGTGATGGACAATGAAAAGTTAATTGGGATAGCTTTTTTTTCTTTTGAAACTGTTTTCCATGGGAATTTTAACTAAAAAGGCTGTATTCGCCAGTTCCAAACTGTTTCAAAGTCCTTCAGGCACGCAAGACAATTAAGACATGCGTTAAATATTTTGAAACATGTAAAAAAAATCCGTTTGAAATCCATAAGTTGATACACACTCTCTAAACGCCGCTAAATCTCGAAAGCAAGACCTTCAACCTCTTCATTTCATTGGCGACTTGGCACAATTTTAAGAGTGTGCACCAACTTCTAGATTTCAGAAAAAAACTTGAGATAAGCAAATATCATTAGATTTTGTAACTATGCTTACCTTCTCCATTAAAGAATGCCGTTTGCTCATACTTACTTTTTCTGTCCTCGATTCTCGTATGAACTTATGTTATTTCAATACCAACTATATAAAGTGAAAAACTACTTTATTATCTACAAAATTTTTCACATATCCTTAGGCCATGCTGATGAATTATAAAAGTTACCATTTCCAGTTTGGGAAGTTGCACCCGCGTTGCCTCACTTTAAGCCAATTCAGTTTCCTCTTCTTCAAGGAGCAATGATACTGCATTGTACGCTGTCACTAGGCCATGCACAGCCAAATCTGGTGGAAACAGTTCTTGAACGGCTCCTTCGATGTCTTCTAAGCCGAACTCTTCAGAACTCGCTGCTCGGGTGACACTAACATCAACTATCGCATTGCATATCTCTTTAAGTACTTCGTTTATAGAAGTATCTGCTTCTATATCTATCGGCACAATTCGGCGATACCATGCTTCCGGGCATCTGGACATCACTTTCCTTGAATATTTCATCTTCTCAGAAATTTCCTTGGAAGGCTTCTTGTCATTTCTAGGAGATTTCGACCTTTTTCTCTTTGATGTTTGAGATCTTTTCAGACTTTCAGTGGATTTCCTTTTTCTGGCCGTCGGTGAACTCTTGCGACCTTTAGGGCTTGATTTTTTACCTTTGGCTTGTTTTCTTGGCTTAACTGACGCTGATTTTGGTGCATCTTTCTTAGATTTTATTGCACTGCTTTCTGTCTCCGGAAATCTTCCGCATGCCGTCATCTCACTTTGGAACTCCATAACATCTTTAGTTCCTTGCATTTGTGCATGCTGCTTTAGTTCTCCGGGGAATGTCTCACCGACAAGCCGATGAATGTCTCCGTCCTTCATTTCCAAAACTTTCTCCCTTCGGCACGTCTCGGAAGTATTTTGCGCTAAATATCGCGCCATGTCCATCAGTATGTGGCCCAAATACTTCTGGGCCTGGGTTTCGGTTTCACAGCCTGGTGCAATTTCTTGAGCCACTTTTTTTAGTCCTGATTTGAATACACTCTCAAAAATCTTCTCCGATGAAATGTTGACTTTCTCCCATTCTAACTGATACGGATAGAACTTAAGTACACCACTTCGATACAAATTTACTTTCAGGTTTGCGAACTTCACACAATCAACTAAGTTCTTAGTAGATAAAAATCCAGGCAAAATGAATTCCAAGTCTGACACAATCAATTCGAGCTTGGTATGAGCCAAAGCTCTTTCTGCAGCTTTTTCAGCCAAAGACTTCGTGAACTTCAGTAGTTCTAATGAAAGCCAATCGACGGCCGATTTCTGAATTTTGACTTGTAGATCCATGTACTTCTTTACTTTAAGAATCCCATCTTGGAACAGCAGTACACTTTTGTGGAACTTTGTTACGTCGGGGACTTCGGTTTTGGAAAAATTATCAACTACATCTATTTTAATTTGAGGATCTTCATGCTTTTCTTCTTCTTCACCTTCAACTTCAGGTGCTTTTAGACACGGTATTAAAGATCGAAAATCCATCAGTACCCAAAACTTATGCAAAATGAATCTAAAACTACAATAAAATTTTGAATCAAATGCGCATTTAAATGAAGAATTCTGAAATGATTAAACGTCGGAAATGATGCCATTCCAAAATAATGCTGCGATTCACGCTCATCGTAAATCTTTATTACTAAAACAATTAAAATACCCATTTAATCTCGTTTACCAAAATTTTTCAACATCTAATTCACAGTCATCATTCAGGCGTGCTTTGTAAACTGACGAAAATTAATATAAGACTGGAAATCGCACCGGTGTCCGCAAATTAAGCGACAAACACAAAATAATAATTTTCCTTCACGAAAGTCAATTATGAGCGTCCAAAGGGGAACCTGCCATCATCGCCAGATAGGGGAAATGGGTTTTACTGACTGGTTGATGAATATGCAAATATTTTGAACAGCGTGACAGGCATCGGAGTCTTACGAGAGTAGAAAAGGCGAAACGGAGCAGTGTGAAAAAAGTTATTGCACATACGTTATGCACATAACGTATATTTTAACATGATGTTGATAGGGGGGCCGTTCAAATATTACGTAAGCACCTAAGGGGGGGGGAGGGGGTATGAGTGATGCTTACGTAAGACATTAAAATCACTTTATTTCCGAAAATCTTTTGCGACTTGTAAAAAAATTTTATTCAGCATATTTTATCATAATTTTAAATTTATAATTAATTTGGTATGGAATAACTTTACTTATTCTTGTTAATATTCGCTACATTTATTAAAATATGTAGAGTATACTGACATTGTAATATGTAATAAAGTGTTAAAAATAACATCTTTCTATAATTTAATAGATAAATGAACTTTACTAATGCAACCTTTAAGTGAAAGTATTCTTCAATTTTAAAAAGTAAAAATCAAGGAAATGAAGTGGTTCGAATGTGACTTTGCGTTCTGAATAAAATAACCAATAACAATAATAGATTATGAAAATACTTTAAAAATGAACCATTCACCAATCTAAGATTTTTTTTTTTTTTTACTTCTTATGTTTAGATTTAAAAAATGTTAGATATTGTAATGATTGTTACCTTTCAAATTTATGTAGTTACAATAGTGCAATTGGCATTTATAAAAGTGTTTTGATCTATATTGGAAAAGAAAGTTTTCATTTACTTTTATATAATAACTTAGGTTTTTGATATAAAAGTGATTACTAAAAGTCTAGTCCTTTTGTCACATGTTTAAAAAGTATAGGGGAAAAATTAACGAAGAAGAAGTTTATCAAGATTCCTTCCGAGAAGAAAGCGATGAAGTAGTAACAGAAGGGGGGAGCAATATAATAACAGATTTGGAAAAATGGCATGAGCAACCTTGGGCAGCATCTGAATAGATGATGCGCATGTGCAAAATTAAATTTAAAATATAGCTATGTTCTTTTAAAATTGTGATAAACTAAGAAATTTTCTTAAACAAAATTGCAAGGAAATTAAACATACATTTTATTAAAATTTTTAAAATTAGATTATTACTGTTACACGTTTTGTAAAAAAAAAAAGAAACGGGCGCGGGGCGGGGGGTTGCAGTTGCATAGAACATAATGTTAATCTCCCTTCAATATAACGATATTCTGTACAGCAATAAACCCTTGTACAACAATGTTTTTTTTAAATAACAGCGCCATTTTTTTTCCCTCTATAACAATATTTCATGGAGGATAAGCAAACTGATAATGACGAAAAATGGCGATGTTTCAGATCGCTGAAGAATGTGTTTTGAGACTTCAAAAGTCTTTAATTCAGCTTGAAGAAAAAAAATAGCAAAATGTCTGGAATTAACGTGGAGGAATATTTCATGATGATGATCTTATGGTTTTTGAAGGAGTTACTGAAGAAGATAACCCATTTCGTCTGTGATTTCTGCGAAATGGAAATTGTTGATGAAGAGGATGATGATACAGATACATCGCAATTTTTATCGACTTCAATCAGGGGTGGCGCCAGTGGGGGAGGTGGAGGGGGCAGTGCCCCCTTTCGAGGAAAATTTTTGTACCCTGTTCACGCAACAGGTATTCAACTAATAGATAAATAAAATAAAGATCTGGCGAAAATTTGATACCAATTTCATTACACTTTTCCTCCGAACAGCAAATCGTGCCCCCCTCAGTCGGGCAGACACTAGCGCCACTCCTGTCTTCAATCAGTTCAGTCCCTACGGGCAATTTTTTGAAGCCTTTCATCCACAAATGATTATCATTTTCGTGCATTCGACTCTATAGAAACCTTGTTAGTTGACTTAACAGTTAAAAAATGAATAAGCACACGAAAGTATTGGATTTTTTCGATAAAATAAATTTCTCAGGTATGTGAACTATTTTATGGTATAGCTGAATTTAAATTTTTTATATGCTGTAACAAACATCACTCTGGTGATGCTTTTTTTTTTTTTTTTTTTTTTTTTTTTTTTTTGCAAAATTTTTTTTTTTTCATTGTGTCCACATTAAAACAACCAAAATTTAACTTTTTTTTTTTATATCGACCCTCGATATAATGATACATCCCTCAATAACGATATCTTTATTTGGTCCCCAAAGTATTGTTGTAACGAGGTATTACTGTATTCGGTATTTCAAACAATACCGAAATTGCAGACATAAATGCTTTTTCTTCCCTTTTTTTTTTTTTAAAAATATCTGTAATGTGATCCCTCTTTTCATTCCTCTATCTCTCTCTTTTTGAAAAGAAAAAGAATATTTTACGCTTTTGCGTGGAAGTTTTTGTATAAGAATTCGATCGTGAAAAGAAACGAATAAAAACAGAGAAAGTGGTTCTTATATGCTATGCAGAGACAAACACAGTCACCGCTGAGGCATTGTGACTAATACATTCTGAGGAAAAGTGACAGAAACCTTTTTTTTTATTATTATTTTGGAACTACTTCGTTTGACAGCTCATTATGAGCCATTTAAAAAGTGTCATATCAATAGTTTAAAAAAAAACGTAAAATTATTTATTAAAAATCTTTCTAAAAGTCATAAGCAGAAATAAAGCCAAAAAAGGCCAAAAAATATATTTAAGGCCAAATGAAAATTCGGGGCTTTGAAAAAAAAACAAATTTCCAGAATTTGGCTTTAAAAAGGCCAATATGGCTTACCTGCCTCTTTTTCCGAGGTCTACGCGACGCCGAAAAACAACCTTGTCGACAAAAAGCAACCCTGCTTTAGGAGTTGCGCCATGAATTTTATCAATCATCGCCAACGGTAGCTAAACATTAAAATTTTATTTGGCTCCTAAATTTCTTTCTATTGGTTAGATAGAGGATTTCAACAGCCTTAAAAATTCCCCGGAAATGCGGATCATTTTGCAAAAAACAGCGCGTAAATCAGTCCAGTTGTTTTTGAGTCTATAGCGAACAAACATACGAACATTGCTTTTTATATATATATAGATGGAAGTTCATAATTGATACGTCATCAATGGTAGCATGCCGCTTCCCCACAGCGTCTTCCATTTACAAGAGATATCGCAAAATAAAATTTTGAATGAGCCTCAACAACTAAAATTAATTCGTAGATTTCTTTTGTCTATATGCTTACCACATTCATTGAGAAAGTTTAAAACAGTATTTCGATCTGGCATCTCAAGAATATTGTAAAATACCTATTGTAGGTGATGGAAACTGTTTGTTTAGAGCAATATCATACTGAATTTATGGACAATACCAGCCAGCTGGTCGCCAGAGGCGACTGGTCCTAATCTATAAATAAATAATTTGGTAAAACCTTCAGACAGTTCGCCATTCGACGGATTTCTATAATTTTTATTTCATATGAAAGCTTATGACGTCTAGATATGTTATCAAGAATTTTTGAGAGATATTGCAAAACAAATGGAATATATTAAAGGAGATTTATTTGCAAAATAGTACCGTGTTCATGAGCCTCAAAAACTGGACCGATTTCACCAATTTATTACGTATTTATTTCAAACTAGCTGTTACCCGCGACTTCGTGCGCGAAGAATTTGAATTATTCTTTTTTTTAATACACGAATGTAAATGTTTTGTTGCATTTTGAAAGGGGAAAGGAAAAGTTCTGACGGTTGATAATACTTAATTGGACGGCTGACAGGAGTGTACTGTACATGTATGCTGATACTTATGTCAATTGTTTATCTATTCTAATATACTTTTGTATATAACATTATTTACACGGATGTAGAGGTTGTGTGGGCTGAACACACGTGAACACGCCATGTATAGTTGCCCATGCGAAAAATATGGTTTTTCCATATGTACATCTGCCACTTTCAGTATCTGGCCCTGAGCCTGGCAAATGACATATTGAAAGGGATTTGTTACCTTCTGAACTGAGATGATAAATCCTTCGGCATTATCGGAAGGCGTGGAATTAAAATACTCTCTCTTCTCCCTATATCAGTCATAACAATAGCTTTCATAACGTTTGGACCTTGGTGTGTAATTTGCGACCGTGTGCCATTGCGCAGTCTCGGTATATCGAGGTTGCGTATTAGTAGTACTGGCACAGCGGCATTCAATCTCGGCTTGTCGGAAGGTGCCCTGACAATTCTAAGATGTTGAAGAGCTCTACAGTATATGATGTTCCTTGTTAATGCCCATTACCGTATCTAGAGATGGATGTTTTGTAATACCTCATTGTGAAATTTAAACAAAACATCAAGAGAATAATTCACTAACGTCATTGGATCACTGTGTAACCGCATTAAAAGCTGCAAATGCAAGGACAACAGGAAACCGGAAGTGTAAAGTCTCCTTTGTTGTTAATGGTCAAAGAAAGCAATATTTTCTTATATTAACTTTAACACTGGCAGAAGCCCGCGCGCGAAAGAGTAATTTCGTTTGAATTTATTTCTATAAGAATAAAAAGACTTGTTAGAAATTACGTTACAAAAATATTTTTAAACCTTACAAACAATCAGAGAAAACATTTCATCGCAATGTAATTAATAGCATTAAAAAGATCATTTTCTGGTCTTTAAAATGGCATAAAAATAATTGTTGTCTAATAAAGGTTTCGGAAGTTATTGGCAAAAAACGTCTAAGCAATAGGCTTAAAAGCGGCTAATGTTCGTTATTTAATTAAATATCTTAAGAGCTAATTAACTCTGAAAGTTGAAAATAGGACCTTGTGTGTAAATTTCATGTCGCTACCGATCACCGTTTAGGAGGAGTTCTTGTGAACGACCGATCGACCGGCCTTGCCTTGTTTTATAGATATTTATAAACATAAGCAAAACTTTCAGAAACAAAGATAAATTAGTTCAAAGTCTAACCGTTTCCTAGAAGCGAAGTAGGTATAAATTTGCGTTATTTCAAAATCGTCTGTACGTAAAATTTAAAAAATTAATAAAAATTGAATGAAAAATGTCACAGAAATAAAATTAATATCATTGCAAAGGTACAATTTTTATCTTTAAGATGGTATAAAAATTATTTGTATCGGATAATTTGTTCCGAAGTTACAGCGGAAAAAAGGATTACGTGATAGTTGATTTAAAAAATAATTTATTTCACATGTTTTCGCATTCCTGAAGGATCACGTGACCATAGATTGAAAAATAAAAATCTTCATCGCGAATCGCGGAGTCAATGGGCTTTCTTTGTTAACTATTTTTAATCTGTAGTCAAAAATAATTAATTTAACGTGATTTCACCTAGCCTATGTCCGTTCTTGGGTTTGAAGCTACAACTCTGCCAATTTTCATCCAAATCGGTTTTGTGGTTTGGTCGTGAAAGCTTAACAAACAGACAGACAGACAGACAGACAGACAGACAGAAAGACAGACAGACAGACAGACAGACAGACACACTTTCGCATTTATTATATTATTAAGGATAACTAACGAATAAGAATGTTCTGCTTTATTTCCGTAAGTTTAAAATAGTATTTTGATTTGTATGCAGTTCTTTTGCATTTCATTCCAATTTAATTTAACTTTAATATCAGGCGACTTTGTTAAGTCATCTCTATGGACGAGTTTTCTGGTTTGTTTACTTACAGTAAAAAGCATTGACTTTATCTGCTTGTATGTTGGATTTCCGCTTTGAAGATCCATTAACTTAGCATTACACCGGAAATACGTAGTACATGCATGTAAACAAACCAGAAAACTCTTCCATAATTTGGTTTAAATAGCAGACGATTTTGTTAAGACAAAAATAAATAGTATTACCTTTGATTCAGTTAATATTTAATTTAAAATCAAGAGCAAACGATTTTGTTTCCTTTCTAAATTTATTTTTATTAGATTGGCAACAAGAAAATTAGTTGTTAAAAAAACTTTTAAGGAATGCAGGTTGTTAAATGCATAATATTTAATGATCTGAATGCATAACTAGATTTTACAAAGTTACTAGCCGCTCTCGCCGCCCTCCAGGCGGGTTCGCGGCCAGAACCCACTTTTCTCAGCAATGTCGCTGCACTTCGCTGCTTCGAGGCTCTCAGCCGCTACTTTTTATTTTCTCGTATACAAAGAGAAAGTACTGTAATCGTCAAAAAATTCGAATTTCCCTTTAATGAATGATTAATAAGTCATTCAAGGCTATTGAGTCCTGTTCCGAAGGGAGAGGATCTAAAGAGAACCAGCGGGAGTGGTCTCCCCTAAACTTTCTCACGTACTTTCTAAGTGGAGATTCGTCAAAATCTAGAGTTCGAATTTTTTTTGACGATTACAATACTTTCTCTCTGTATACTTCGTATACGAGAAAGTGAAACAAACAAACCTGAAATCTGTTGCAACGTTTCAAAAAAATATTACTTTGAAGCAGGTGCGATAAAATAGGCAATGCAATAAATACTAAAGCGAAAGTTCTGCTTTAGAATTGAATTCCCAAGAAAACAATTTATAATAACACCGTAACAATTGCAATAACGCGTAAATAAAAGATTTGCTGAAATAATGAGATCGGTTTAAATTTTATTTACAACAATAAAAATATTGTTACAATTCATGTTTGAAAACATTATTTATTGTTGTAAATAAAATTTACAACAATAACAGATTGCTACCAGTACTCTACGAATGAGAATCGGATTAAAAGAAATTGAATATGCAATTTGAACGCCCCTTTTTGACGGATTTGGCCCAAAATTTTATACGGACCTACATTCATGACGATAAAACTGTGTACCAAATTTTATCCATCTAGCTATTCAAGTTTTTGAGTTTCACATGACAAGTGACAGGTGTTTACATGACCGCGGACATACAGGACTTCCCGTTGTCGGATTTTGTCCAAAATTTGAAAGAAACCTACAAATTATGTTTAAAGACCACATACCAAATTTCATCTCCGTAGCTCTAAAAGTTTTCGAGTTATCGTGTTCACAGACATACAGACAGACATGATTCCAAACATGTGTTTTTCGGACTGAAGGAGGTCTAAAACGTGGAGATTCGTCAAAACCTCGAGTTCGAATTTTTTGACGATTACAATACTTTCTCTTTGTATATTTCGTAGACGAGAAAGTAAAAAGAAGGGATTGCTAGACTCATGACAGGTGGTTCAAAGTGTGGGGACAAAAGAAATTGCTGGCAACACGGGAGAAGCAGAACGAAAACGCTGCGTTATTTTTTTTTTACAAGTTCATAGACTTGAAAATATTTTTATCTCTAGCAACGCCGGCCATGACGCTCGCTGAATAATCTTGATAAAAACCTGTTATTTTATCAAAACAGGTAACAGTAACTGACAGCGCCACCGATACATTTTGGATATACATTACCATAATTTGGTATACAGTAGAACCCCGTGAATCCGAATTTTTTTTAACTTTCTGAAAAACTTCTTTCTGATTTACTGAATAATGGTGGAAAAATAACAATTACAAATTAGAAACAAAGATAATGTTTATACTAACTTAAAAGAAGTATTGGAATTGGTCTTTAAGAATAAATACAGCACCTTAATGAGTAGAAACGATATCTTCTCTTTACCCTCAACTTGTTTGCCACTGTTCCGTGCGAATCGCCGCGTGCCCTTTCCGTACGCCTTCACAGAGCACCCAGAGTCAATACTCTGATGTATTTGGTATATCAAGAGTATTTCGCCGAATTTCCCGGATACTCGGAATTCCGATACTTAACGTTGCTTTATAAACTGCGACTTGCAGCTCGTCCGCAACTTATTCATAATAAAAAAGACCCTTTCTAAGGGCGCATTAGTAATAAAATGCTCAATAATTATACGAAAGTTCGTATGATTTAAGTTGTTGGAATGAAAGTGTTTGAACAGCTCCACCCAACTATATATAATTCCAACTATAGATAATGATATTAATTTAAATATTCCCAGTGTTTCATTCTGTCACTTCATAAGGTGTAATGAAGTTGAAAAGTGCAAGATAGGAGGCTTCTGACCAACTTACATATGTATGGTATGTACACGTACAGTCCGTCATCACCTGGCTACTAGGCATTACCGTCAGATTTTTTTAATTTTTGGAAACTTCTTGTTTGAAATTGTCATCATGGGTAGCAGATGCTCATTCAGAAAGAATTTTCAAAATAAATTTTAATAAGACTTTTAATTACTGGTTCGTAAGGAGTTGCTGAAACATGCTAAATTAATCATGTGATTGAAATGTACATGTGACTACATGATACATTTGGTGATCATTAACGGTGGTTTGGGCTGGAGGACCCTTTCAAGGTTTTCCTTCAAAGAAAATGTGCAGTGGAATGTGTTTTTGAGGTTTAATGTTATGCTAATCTAGTGTATGCAAATGTATTATAACCATTATTGGTTAATACACCTGTGCTATTAACCATTATTGATTACAGATGGATCATTAGTGGTATAGATCGTATTAGTCATATGAGTAATTATATCGTATAGGTCAATGAGTAATTAAATGCGATATACAGAGAAGAAGTGCGATGGCGAGAGACGGAATTTACGCCTGAACGATTTCACATGTCTTGATGTACAGGGCAGTGACCGCAATCCTGATTATACCATGATACGATACCCTGACTATACGATATACCCTGATTGTGTTATTAATCAGGGTATATCGTATTATTATAGAATTTCTTAGAAGAAATACGTCTTTCATCAACAGAGACAGTACCAGCAAAAATAATATTTGCCTTTTTTATTTTTGTATTATAAATTAATTTATAATACAAAATTATTATTGTATTATAATTATAATACAAATTAATTAATTATAATACAAATTATTTTTGTATTATAATTATTTTGTACAATAATAAAAATTTCTAAATTGCTTTCCTATTTGTTAACTCCACTGTTCACTGGTATTTTATAACGAAGAAATATGTGTTTTCATGAATTTACTATTATTATATTATAATTAAAAATTAAAAAATGTCCCGTTTTGAGGGAAAAATAAGACTTTACACAACAGCTTTCATATTAGAAATGGATCTTCTCGCGTATATATTAACCTATCGCGTATTTGCGGACCGTGTCAATCGCAAACCCATCACCTACGTACAACCCGAGCCCCTAATCCACATTGGGCCAACCTTCTCCGCCCCGATTTCTCCACACTGACTCCCACCCACATGCCATGCTTCAGTTGTCCCTGAAGAATGGAAAACAATTGAGAGGTATATGAAATAACACGTCATAAAAAATTCTAAATACATTATGCGCAATTTTGAACATTTTAAACTGCTTAGAAGACTAAAAAGATACAATTCTAAACTTCTCCACACTGACTCCCACCCATATGCCTTGCTTCAGTTCTCCCTTAGATTCCTAGTTAAGGTTCTAATAGGGCGCTAAAATACTCAGCGCCCTGGGATAGTATGTTAAGACGGCCCTGTACCGGTTCCTGTTCATCATGGATACAATTAAATACTCTTGAAAAAAATATTTTTTCCTTATCCTGGGACTCAGAGATTTTGCCTCCCTTTCTCAACGGGCCAGCGCCCACGTGCTCCCAAAAAAGTCCTTTCAGAAATTCCTTTCCAGCGTCTTCTACAATGATTCAACCGGAGGAGCAAATTGCTACAAGGCTAAATCAGTCTATGGAAAAAGAAAGAGAATTCGGGGCACGCATTGGTTCTACGGAAGAGAGGAGGAAAAAAAGTTTCAGCCAATGTGTCACGAAAGAGCGAGACAATCGTCGAGTCAACAGAGTTGAAACAGTGGATATTCCAGAAGCTCGTAAATACATCAAATAAAAACCACAGAAAAGCAATGAATTACACACACAATCAAATTCTGGTAAACAAAGATACGTAGGATGTGTTGGTTCAGTTAGTGTTCCAACACAATTCAACAGCTACATAATTCTCACGCGGAGAGAGAAAATTTCAAACAAATATAATCACAACCAGCGGGAGTGATTCCTCCTGAACTTTCTCGTATACTTTCCCAAAAAGGTGCTGTTTCCTCTCCCCTCGCGTGGATAAAAAAATTCGAACCTACTGTAACCCAGAATCCAATGACTATCAGAAGGTTTTTCACTATAGATTATAGTGATTAGGTAAAGAATCAAATTCAAAGAGATGCGTAGCGATTAAATGCGTACCGATTTTCCACTCTTACCGGCTTAAGGACAAAGTGACGTAATACTTCCGCGTGCACAGGGATTGCTACCAGCACGCATGCACATGGAGAATATCACATACTTGTTTTCAAAAGTAAACAAGTATGCGATTATACTTGTTGATATATAGAGACCGACAGACAGTCAACCCGTAGACGGATTTGGCCCACAATTTTATACGGACCTACATTCATGATGATAAAACTGTGTACCAAATTTTATTAATTATTTTATACCTATTCCAAGTTTTTGAGTTATAGTGTTCACATGACCGCGGACAGATAGACTTCCCGTAGACGGATTTTCTCCAAAATTTGATATAAACCTACAAATTATGTGTAAAGATCACTTACCAAATTTTATCCTCGTACCTCTAATAGTTTTCAAGTTATCGTGTTCACAGACACACAGACATACTTTCTCTTTGTATACAAGAAAGTAAAAAGAAAACAGTATTTGTTTTTAAAAAAATTAAGTGCAATTTAATGCTCTTATTAAAAACAAAAGGATACTAAAAAGCAATAAAAAAAACTATGCAATTTTGTTAAAAATATTTTCTAAACCTTCATCTCAAAGTGAAATTTCATCTTACTAAAATAAAAACTGCAATAAAACTGTAAATAGCATCGTTGTAATAACATAATCCTTTCCGCTATCAATACTTAAAGAACATGCAGAATTTTAAATTCTTTCAATTTACATGACTTCAGTTTTGCAATCCTTGTCATAGTCAAAAAGAAAAGAATAAACTGAATTTTTAAATTTAAATGTGCATATCGCAGGAATAAATTATAGTTTCTTTTAGAAAGATTTTCCTGAAGGTTGATTCAAACTGGGCAAAAGAAACTTCCCAAAAAATAATGAACTAGCAAACGACAAAGCACGTTTCAGCAGTTATAAAGCAGTTACTCTAGCAAGAATTATTATTGAAACGAGATTATGAGGCCAGTTTTTGCTAAAATCACAACAAAAAAATCGCAGGAGTTCCATAACTGAATCTTGCGATTCACAAATATCAGTTTTTAGGTAAAGGTAGAATATTATTAAAAAGATGACAAAATTCCTTTAAACAATGGCACATACAGCAAGAAAACTCAAGCGTCCGTGTTAAAGCCAGAATATTAACAGGTGGTGTCGTTCGAGGAAGCATAACAAGAGCAATAAATGATACAAATGCAAACTTACAATGATCAATTCCACTTACTATCTGCCGTATAAATGTAAAAATTGTAAGCTGATAGTTTTTGCACTATATAATCTCACTAGCAGTACTTTTTTAGGCTTAACCGACTATTTTTAAAAAATTTCTCAAAATTCAGTAAATTAGTTAATTCTAGAAATGAAGTTAAAAATTTAAAACAAACTTCATTAGAATGTAAATCGTGTGCTCTTTCCGACGGTGTATCTATTATTTTCGTACAATTATTCGAAACCATTCTATTGAGAAATTAGTGCGAAAAATCCCCCCAAAACAACACAAAACATCAAATAAAAAAATTTCTAGATTAAATTCCGGCTTCGAGGTGCACTGAGTCACCAATTGTGCCAAATTTCAAGGCTGTAAGTGCGATACATTCTTCTGGACATCGAACGCACGCACACACACAAACATTGCCTTTTTATAAGTATAGATAGTTGATTACGACCTCGGTAGAAGACATAAAAACATTAGAGATCTCGTACGGTAGAGCAATGCACTTTCAAATCCATTGTAAAATCTTGCATAATTTTCCCAGGTCCTGCTAACTATGAAAAATCATTTACCACCAACTCTCAATAATATGCTGAAATAAGAGCCTTTAATTCCTTGTCGACATTCCTGACATGCGGCATCATAAAATAATTCGGCATTAAAGTCAATAGTTTAAACAGTTTTACTATGGCTGCATTTCTTAATCTATTTATTCTCGGAAAATATGGATTCTAAGTATTGCTCCCAACTAATTTCAAGGATTGCACAGAATTTCGCGATGATGCAGCTTCACTTTTCGAATTTCTACATAATACATGATGGAATAGAATGCTCTTTTTATTGGCAGATTGGAAAAATATACACCGACCCAACTTCCTTCAGTCTTCAATTATTTTCACAGGTATAGAAACCTCAGGCCGAGAAACGTATAAACTTTTAAATACCTTAAGACAAAACATTACAAGCCAATTTTTAAGAGAAATTATGTGAATGTGATAAAGCAAGAGAAAGAGAGAGAAATTAGCTAAAGTCTGAGAAAGATTGTCAACTATCAAATTAACTCTTTCAAGCTTGGTGGGATACATCCTGAACCAATCAGAATGATGCATCTTTTGCGCATTCTTGCTAAACAGCGCTTATTATAAAAATCATGCAACACACCGATTAACTTTTAGGAATTCAAACAAATCAGTAACACTATTTTTAAGCTTCCTAAAGCGTTCAACATTTAACTTGTTATATATATAGCATATAACTTGTTATATGTTATAACTTATAACATGTATGTATGTTATAACTTATAACATGTATATATGTTATACAATAAGAGGAAAGTCAAGCTTTCACAATAACCGAATGAGAATCCACCCACAATTTATACAGTTTTATTTTAAGCAGAACCCCCGCGCCCAGCCACTTAAGACACTTGAATGGAGGACGGTCACAATCTCAATGAATATCGCCTACCAAATATATTGCTTAAAACACCATAATCCTGTAAAAACAATCAAAAGAATGGAGTCATTTGACTGATGTGTTTTTTAAATAATTTCTACTAATAATAAAGGCAAATTTGTGTTTGTGCGTCTCTCTCTCTGTGTGTGTTGGTCCTCTACAGGGGAAACCGCTAGATCTAAAGCTACGAAATTTGGCATGAACATTCTTTGGAGGGTGGGAATGTGCATCTCGAAGCAGTTTTTTTGAATTTTGAATTATAATTAATTAAAAAATTAAGCGAAATTTTGGCGTTTTTCCTTAACAACTTCCGAAAATATTACAGCGATAAAACCATTTTTACGCCATCTGAAAGTGCAAAAAATTACCTTTTCAATGATATCAATTAAGTTTTCGTGCAATTTTTTGCCTTAATTTTAATACCCTTTTAAAAATATTTTTTGGCATAATTTACAACTAGCTGCATGACCCGCCGTTGCACGGGCAATCTTGAATAATGGGATATTCCCGGGCGGAGAGAAGTGAGATCACGAGAGGCCTTCGGATCCATATTTTTTCATGTGTCCGGCTCCGTTTTTTTTCAACTAATATTGTCACTAACTTTCTCCAAGAGATGTAAATATTCTTTCAAATCTAGTCTTTTTATTACTAATTTTCATATGCCCGCCTCCGATTTATTTTTTTTGCATATATTGTCGCTAACGTAAACGTTAAGTTCCCCCCAAAACGTATTCTCTTTTCTTTGTTCTTCTGTTTCTTCGGCTCTTCTCTCCTCCCCACGTTATGCCATGTTTGACAATCGGCTATTTCTTTGTTCTTCTGTTTCTTCCGCTCTTCTGTCCTGGCCACGCTGTGCCATAGTTGACAATCGGCGGCTTCTTTCTTCTTCAGTTTCAACAACTCTCCTTTCACGTTTTCTAATTGCCTCCCGTCTACTGGCAGCATCCCCTGTAATTCCTCTTTTTCTTTTAAGCATCGGAAAAAGCGAGAATTGAACAAAGCAAAAATAGTAACTTACAAATATCAGCTTAAAATAGAAGCTTCAACAAATATTTAAACTTGATCAAATCAATGAATAATGATTAAAATCACTAACATAACTAATCTATATCTTTCGGCACATAACTTTACAGAAATAATACACCCCTTTTAATTTCGTTAAAATGATTTTGTTGGACGTTAAATCACGGGATTAAAAAAAGAATTTATACACTTTCAACAATACATTTTTTTTATTTCTGTCAGCGTCACTTTTTTATTGTTGTTGTAACAATGTTCTTTAAAGTAAACGACTTCAACAGTAAAATATATTTTGAATTGCGCTGTAACAATGAAAAGTATTGTTGTAAAGTATCCGAAACAATGAAAAGCATTGTTGTCAATTAGTTTTTAATTAATATCTTTTTCACTAATTAAAATTTCGATATTTAAATGGCCGAAATGGCTTCCCTGGATTATTCCCCATCTTTTGGTACCTTCCGCGCGCTTCTCCGTTCGGCGGTTCGTGAGAAGATAGCCGGACATACATACATACATACGTTTGTTTACCTTCGAATTTTAATAGAGTAGACAATACTTTTCATTGATGAAACACATTTCAAACCGTTTTCAATGTTTAAACAAATAATTAATTGCGTGTTTCGGTACTTTACCGTTAGCCGGGCGCAAATGTCGCCAAGTAAACCAAATCGCGCCAAGCGAAGCGATTTTCCGTTAGACGGGCGCAAATGTCGCCAATTGCGAAACAAACGCGAGCCAAGTCGCCAAGAGAATGGTTGTAAGAAATTTGGCGGAATTCTACATTATTTGGCGAGTTTTCGCTTAAAATTACCTTTTCAATGATATCAATTAAGTAGCCGTACAATTTTTTGCCTTAATTTAATTTTTTGCCCTTTTAGAAATATTTTTGGGTATAATATGCAACAATAGTTGCAACGCATTTCAAACCGTTTTCTACATTATTTGGCGAGTTTTCTAAAAAAAACTCGCCAAACACGCAATTAAACAAATAATTAATTGCGTTTTTCTCTACCATTGATGAAAGCTAAGAAAATATCTTTCTAGATTTTACTTTCTTCTTTTATTTTATTAATTTTTCTGTGAAATATCTGTAAAGGAAGTCCTCAAGATAGTCAGTACGTAATGAAATAATCCAATTCACTGGAAGATTACCGTTGCTATATTTTAATTCTTTTTATCAGCGTGTTTTAAGCTAACTGGCATGCTTCTGAACGTAAAATGTGCCGTGCCAAACTAATGTTGAAATCAACTGCGTATTTTACGTTAATGTAGACAAGCAACAGAAACAGAGTGCAAGTCTACGAAATGAACAAGGGTTAAGAGTCTATAGCAATTTTAAGTTTAAAACTACTTTTTTAAGGGCCCCATGAATATAAAATTATTTATAAGTGATTCAGTTGAAATTTTATTTCTGGCGTTCTGATCGACGAAGACGACTAGTTAATAATAAAAAGTTCATAATATAAAATTATGAACTTTAAAAGACTGGTGTTTCTTCAAGATTGTATTCAAGACAAGTTTGTATTGTTTAGTTTTCAACAACGGCTGTAACATTATTAAAACGCAGAACAATACTCCTCTATTATTCCATGTTTCAAATCATTACTATCATTTCCGAAAGCGGCCTCTTGCGGCATATATAAAAAGGATATTATTTTGGGATTAATTCTACTTGAAGAAATCGACGGACATAAACGGATCTAAGGAAAATGCGTAAGTGGATTCTCCATTTTCCTTATGACATTTGTTTGTTGGCTGAAAATGTATAGAGGAATCGTACTTTATACTTAGAAAGCTGGTAAATAAGCAAATGGGAGGGGCCCCCACCGTTGCGTTATATATTACGTAAAAGACGTGTATATATAACGTAAAGCAAACGGGGCCCCGTGGGGCCTTGTTATGAAGTCGGGACTGTGCGTGCTGAAGGTAGGTGGGCGTGAAGTGTGTTGGAGTGTTGGTCTGGTGTTGGGGACTATGATGGTGGACTTGGAGTTGTGGTCTGGCGTGGGGGAACTTATGTGGATTGAATTGGACAAAAAACCACATATTATAATTTTGTCTACAGGGATCCCTTATAGCTCAAGATTTCTATATTGACTCTATTTCCTTATAGAAAATTGAGCTAATAGGGCACGGGCCTTTTCCACGATTTCAGTACCGACTTCAGACGAGGAAAGTGGAGTAACGTACGTTATAATAACGTTACGTTATGTTGGGCTCATTGGTGTGCGGACAGCAGGTTGTAGAAAAGGATTAAGAAATTTAAAAGGATTAAAAAAGTTGTTAAAAAAGTTGTAGGTTTTAAAGAAAGTTTTAACTGGCTTTACAAGCAGCTGTCGCGCCATCTAGATCGTGATGGGAGGCTACCGAGCTCCCAACAGGGAGTTGAAAACTAAAGATATAACTAGGTTCGAGGGACCTGACGGATAAATCCGAATCGGCCGTGTTCCCTGACTAAAGCGACACTGGAGCGCGGGTAGCTCACGCTAGATCCCCCGCGGGGGGACCGCACGGGCATTCACCGTGTGCGCCTCTATGATGTGTCACGAGTAGGCTATGGGAAACAGCTCGCAGAAAAGAATCGGTACCGAATTCGGGTCTCTTCGAGGGATCCGTTTACGGAGACGCGACTCGAGTTCGAAACCTTTGTTTAATATCGTCTGTCGAGTTCTTCATTAAGTTCGAGCATTGCTCGTTCCGTCTGAAAATTTATGACTAAATGACCTCGGGAATTTAGCTGTTATTTTCAAGCCTCTCATTACATGTTTTCAACATCAACCAGCACGCAAGAATGAGGTGACATGCGTGTATCATGTCGGGTGGTGGTGGGACTCATTCCGAAAATTAATTTTATTCATTAAATATTTTCAAGTCTATTGTTGGACCTCCAGACAAACATCCGTCTGAAGGAAGGAATGTTGCATGATTTGAACTTATTCTAAAACTGATGAAACATGATTATTAATTCACCTGACACGAAAATAAGCAAACATTTCCAGAAACAAGCGGAAGTGAGCTTTCTCGTATACTCCATAGTAAAGGTGTCGTTCCCGCAATAAAAATTGCGGACATTCGGTAACACCACAGGAACTAATATTTTATGGAACGTTTTGGAGTATCAAATTTTATTTATTTTGGAGCATTATTTATTTTATTTGGATTATTATTTACTTTGGGGTATAAATTTCATTTAGCCTACTCGCGACAAGCCAGCCACCTTCGGCGACCAGCTTGTTTGCCGAAAATAGAATTTCAACTGAATCTCTTATGCATAATTTGAAATTCATGGTTCCCTTAATAATGTAATTTTAAATTTCAGATTATGGTAGATATTTAAAAAAATATTTTTAAAAACTTATTGAAATTAGAGAAAAAATTGTACGACAACTTAAGTGATTGGTATGATTGAAAAGATACCAATCACTTAAAAGATTTTCGAAAAAATCTTTAAAAAATTTAATCGAAGTAAAAGATTTTCGAATGGTATAAAAATAATTTTTGAGCTGTAGTTTGAAATTTATTAAGGAAAAAGACCAAAATTTAGCTTAATTTTCAATTAATTAAAATTTGAAAAAAAACGGCTCGGAGGCACATTCCCACCTCCAAAATATGTGCGTTAAAAATTTCTTTTTCTTTGCTCTAGATCTAGCGGTCTGTCTTGTAGAGAGTTAACACACACACATTCTCCTTTATTATTAGTATAGATTATATATATATATATATATAAGATTAATCATTAAAATATTTAGTTAAATAACAAATATTAAGCCAATTTTCGGCGTTTTTCTGAGTTGTTCACCAATAACTTCTGAAATATATATTGCATGAAAATGATTTATATACATCTTACAAGGAAAATATCTACATTTTCCTTTTAACTTATCTGAATTTAAATGGCATGCATTCTTTTTCCACAATTTCAAAAACATTTTTTTAATAACATTATTATTAAATCAATGATGTTATTAATTATCCCTATGCGATGCTTCATTTAATTTTGACAAAGTTTTAAAGGATCCTAATGAGTATGTAAAATCATTCAAGGCTATTGAGTCCTGTTCCAAAGGGACAATATTCGGTGCTTTTCCGATCAGGCACACAGACAGCAAAAAAAAGGGAATGGTACTTCGAATGATGGCAATATTAACGGAAGGAGAAATTTGGTTCCAAGGATTGCCCGATTCATGACAGGTGGTTCGAAGTGTGGAGACAAAAGGAAGTGCTGACCGAAGGATCAGATGACGAGGACAAAACTGTCCTACCGCCACAAGAAAAACCCCAGACACCCGACATGCCTGTGGCGGTCGTTATGGAAACGGGATATTCCATTGCATTTTGGGGGGGGGGGCCTTTATTTCATTTGGCAAAGATAGAACCGGCGGAAGTCTCATTTTTCTTTGTACTTCGTTCGAAAACGAGTTTTTTGCCGAACGGAAGTGCGCTTAGTTTGCCAAATGTTGCGGTTGATTTTATATCCGTATCACTCCTTTCTCAGACTCGTCTATTTGAGGCAACCCTGCTGGTTTTTCTCCTGGCTGTAGGACAGTACCTGTGCTGGCACACTTGCTCACTACACCAGCGGTAGGACGTTTGACCCACTACGTATAATTTAACGTGCAACAGGCCCACATACACGCGGATCTTCAATGGAAACGGGTTTCGAACCTTGAACCCTCCCGTCCCGAAGTCGTTTATCTGTACTTATAAAAAGCAATGTTTGTGTGCGTGTGTGTGTCCGCGATGTCCAGACGAATCTATCGCACTTACAGCCATGAAATTTGGCTCACAGGTAGTCGTAATGGTGACTGAATGCACCTCGAAGCCGGAATTTTAAAATTTAATTTAGAATTTTTTTAATTTAATGTTTCGTGTTGTTGTGGGTCATTTTCGGCACGTTTACGGCTGTAGCATCTTTTCTAATGATAGTTGAAAAACAACGAATGCACCATTGGATAGAACAAACAATTTTCTTTCTAATAAAATTTGTTTTGATATTCATACACAATTTACTGAATTTTGAGAAATTTTTAAAAAATAGACAGTTTTGCCGACAAAATTTTGTTTTCGTATTTAAATTTACTGCATCCCCCGTTCTAATAAAGTTGTCTCTTTCATTTTTTTTCAGGCAATGAATGGAATATTCCCCCCTTATTTAAAACAAGAACGGTTAAAATATATTTTATGGTTGAATATTAATTAATTTTTTTTCTGAAGTGTTGAAATATTTTCGCTCTATTTTCCCCCACGATTCTTCGTAATCAAGTTCGCGGTGTTCTATTCCCAGCATGCATTTCGTCGAAACCAAGTGACGTCATAATCCCTTTGCTGAAGATTGTAAGCTTTTTTTTAAAAAAATTCGGAATGTCACAGGTAAAGTATAAATGGTACCTCACCAACATTCCTTTTAAACGCCAAGCAGTGTTGTGAAAAAAATAATGCAGTTTCTTATTCTGCCTCCTCACCGCCGACGAAAGGCCCCTCATTCACTCAGAATTCTGATTATTTGTTTGAAATTAAGACTCAATAAAATGACGAAAAAATTCCGTAACGCTCTCCACAGAAAACGTCAAAAATGATCGTAACAGTGCAGTTTAAATATATGCGACGGAACATTTTTTAATAGATTTAGCATGCAATGCAAATCCCAAGAGGATTTAAGACACGAGGATTCGCAAAGAAACATTCAAATTAATTGGTTCTCAGAAAACATGTTGACTCAACGATACTCAGTTTACTGATGTTGTCTTCAAATATTTGCTGTCCTCAAAAAAGTACATTTTCCCTTCAAATCAATTATTTGTCCTTATTTAAATAATCCATCACGGGAAACTATTTACATTAAGAACGAAACGGGTCTTGTTTCCGTCGTTTTTCACAGAAGTAAATATGTCTTACGGTTGCAGCCTCAGAGCACTGGAAGAAAGGTTTGAAGAGGCGTTAGAAGGGGAAAAACATCATTCGATATGCAAGATGTTACATGTATCACTAATACAATAATAAGCATATGCATTATCAATAGTATAAATACTATATTTATTTATAAATGAAAATATATTTTAAATGAAAGGCCAGGTTAATTGTATGTCGAGTGGCATCATCACTGACGAATAACGTCAAAAGAACGTTTTAGAATTTAAAACTTTCACTGTAACAGTTTCATTATACAAAATATGGATTATTGGTGTTAACTTTATTCATTAACTTTTATTCAAATAGAGGGAATTACTTTATTGTCAAAAATCACGGAGTCTGCATAAACAGATTATATTTCATAATACTATGATGTATTTCAGAATAGCATGAAGAATCGGTTAGTCTTCTTTATGAAAAATAATATGTTTATTGGACGCTTGGCCATAGCACAAACATGTAAAACTAACACATACACTTACATCACAAACGTTACATCAATGACTTACAACGAATTCTATGTTCAAACATCATTAATCTTTTCCGTTGCTAGGCAACGTTAGCACAGGAGAAATATATCGTTGCTACACTATTTTCATAACCTTTAGAAAAGAATTAATGGCAAACGATCTTTTTAATTAATTTCTTTTTCAGCCGAACGATATTTTTAAATTAATTTCTTTTTCAGCCAAACGATATTTTTAAATTAATTTCTTTTATGACCAAACGATTTTTTTATCTAATTTCTTTTCTTTAAATATTTTAATAATTCTACAAATATATATTTATTTTATTCATTACGAATATTACAATACATATCAATACATATATGGGTTTTCAGCGTCCGAGAAGGCAACTCTCTCTGGGATCCAAGGAAAACGAAAAATATCAGGGGATATTAAAGGTTGAGAACCGCTGTTGTAATGCGCTGACACGAGAAGAATACACACAAAGGAAGTTGAAACTCTCACGGATTAGGGAAGGATTTTTTTTACAACGGGAGACAAAACAGACAGTTAAAAGCCTGAGAATTTTCTGCAGGACTGTTTACGACGACAACAATACTTCGAAAGCTGATTTTGCAAATTATAAATCGATAAAGAGCCTTACAATACGAACAGATGATGATAGATGAGTTAAACAGAAGCGAAAATTCAAGGATTATATTATGACTATTTATTTACATACTAGAAAATCACCCGTATGTTTTATGACAGGAAATATCTTTTTTTATTTACATATTTCTTTATTCAAAAAACCTCTTGGTAAACAACATTCCGTGTGAAGTATTTTTCGTTGTTTAACAATCTCTATATATAATTCTCTTATGTGGTGACAAAAAAGGGTCGAATTTCTTAATCGCCGTTTGGCAACAGCTCGCAAGTTTGGTTTGTTTACATCGTGGAAAGTCTGAGACAACGATTTTTGTTTTTAGTTAAATAGTTTGAACAAAATAAATTTGTCTTGCAGTTTCGATTAGGCAAATGAATGAACGTGTCCATAATAAAGTAATTATAAATTTTAGTTCGGAACATTTTTAGTTAAAAGGTTGAGGAATGGGCTGACATTTTCTGAGTTTTAAAAAGCATAAATGACTACCCAGAGAAAAATATAGTACATTTCTTGACTAAATTGTAACTGGAATGAGTCTGTATACATGTGGGGAAGCTTTCATAGCAACATAACATGAGTGAACAATTTTAAAAAGTTAAAAATACATAATTATTATGGTTTCAATTTTGAATAGTTAATATGAGCATGTTTTAAGCCACTCTTCTCTTTAATTGGTCCTTTTATAGGTAAAAGCTTTTAAAATGGGTTACATCATCTCTTGCCAACTTAAATTTTCTGAGGTTTAACTCATAAATAACTGCCCAGACAGAAAATTTATATCTTTATTCGCTAAACAATAATTGGAGTGAGTGTGAATACATGTGGGGAAGCTTTTTGTCTGCAACATTTCATTGAAAATAGGGCATGTTTAAAATTTGGTGGAATAAAGTTAGGGCTAGCAGAAATGTATAACTGTATGGCGAGAGAGCGAAGCGAGCTGGGATCATGTAGTGATCCCAAAAGAATCATAACGTGATTCTTTAGGGTTGGGGAGCGGAGCGAGCAGGGTGTGTTTTTTTAAAAAACCCTAGTTTTATTATATTATTCAATAATTCGTTTTATTATATTATTAATTAAGTTATATTATATTATTTATTTATACAATAACCGTCCAAACTATATCACTGATGTAATTTACTACTTTCTATTAAAAAACGGAAATTAATTTGAAATATATGACTAATATAATTTAAAATTTCTCGTGAACTTTTGATCATAGCGAGATAAATTTGATATCAATCGATATCTAATTTTATCTAAATTTGAAATTAGAGCGACAGTTACTCTTTTAAATTTAAAATGACTGAAATTTAGGTTCTCTAACAATGAAATAATGCTGTTTAACGTCTCACAGTGCTATGGCGCGAGTTTTATTGTTGGTCGCGTCAGAGCGTTACCGAGAGATCTGGGCTATTATATTAGTAATATAACACACTGATTTCACAAAAATTCAGATAACACTGTTGCAGATTGCTCCTTCTTATAATTTTATAAATAAAACTCGTCTTAACAGTCCAATTAAATTTACTGACTGGTTTCTCACCGATCATTCAATGAAAAAGAAATCATATATTATGACTATTTAATTATATATTCTCAGGACATCAGTTAAATATAATATTTAGTAAATCATGACAGACCAACATTAAAAAATCATAAACAATATATCCTCAAAGATTATGGTTTATATATCCATGACAAAACATTCAGAAGGCACTTAGTTAATATCCCTCAAGATGGCCTGCAAAATGGAATAGGTCTCGAACGCGCCACCCTTTGATCTCGAAGCTGTGATACTACCAGCAGACCACGGCGGGTCTCACTACAGAAATCAGAAAACAAACTATTTTTTTCAATTTATACCTTACATTTTTAAAAAGCATTTTAAATCGGACCCATCAAGAAAGACACTATCGTTTAACCCACGGGTTCCCAACCTTTCTTCCCACGCGTACCTTTTGTCCTTTTATTTTAGCGTGGAGATTCGTCAAAATCTCGAGTTCCAATTTTTTGACGATTACGATACTTTCTCTTCGTATACAAGAAAGAATAAAAGCATACAACAGTGGCGCCTAATGAAGCTACAGCTTTTGCGAAGACATTGATGATTCATGCATCATCGGGACTGGTGAAGAGAATAGATCAACACGAGGCTTAGATTTAGATTACCAGGTTTCCTTTCTCTTTCATTTTCCTTATTTTGAGTGCAGGCTTTAGACGTGCACAACTTTCACTTTTATATTTCATACGAACTTGGGGTTTACGTTTAGTTATATTAACGTCCCGTTTTGAGGCAACACGAGGGCTATTTTGGGACGGACCTCGTAATTTTGAATCGAGGTCAGATGACGAGGACGACACCTAAGCTAGCACCCCCCCTTCAAACTTCCACGCCACACCAACGGGAGGACGTTTGGCCACTACGTATGATTTAACGTGCAACAGGCCCCATACACGTCGGATCTTCAGTGGAATCGGGTTTCAATTTAGACAATTTAAAGATCAACAACTTTTGTCACAGTTGTCTTCCTTTTTACTCTCTTTTTTCAAATTTAAAAACTAACACTTCAAAAATTCCACAGTTCGATTCTTTGTACATAGAATACGTGCCAAATTACATAACACGTGCATAAAATACGTGTACTTTGTACATAGTACGTACTTTGTAAATAGAATACGTACCTTTGTACATAGAATACGTACCAAACACTTAAAACTTCAAAAATTCCACAGTTCGATTCTTTGTACGTGCCAAATTTCTAGAAAACCAAACCAACTACGACTAAATATTCATCCATTCTTGTGGGCGATTATTAACTTGTGGGACATCTTTTATTTTAAGAAAACGAGGCAGCCCAGTTGTTGAACGTGACCGCAATACATTGGCGAACGATTTTTGTCCCGGAAAAATCGAAACTTCCGTTGTCAGCCGAGCAGCGCCAAATACTCCCTCGCGCAGGTGGGACAGGCCTTCTCCTCAGACATTCATGGGGACGGATGGATGGGGCTGACCCACACCTGAAGGAGAGTCACATGACAGAAATCGATGCCTGCCAGACGGCGCCCCTGTGGGAAAGCACCCCTTTCGCCGGCACGAAAATGGCGGGAAAGTTGCCTCGCTCGATGGAACCGGAAAATTAGTCCCACATGTGAAGCAGACCGTCAGAAAGTTAATTAAATTATCTTTTTCTATCATTGGGTGACTACCATTTCCCAAGATTACCCAGGACAGTACCGGGACAACCACTCCGATATCTAAAGCGTCAGTAAATCAGAATTCTGATAACGTCAATTGATAATTCAATTGATAATTTTAATAATATTCAATTGATAATTCAATGACAATTCAATTGATAATTTCAATAATATTCAATTGATAATCAATAATTCAAGTGATAATTCAATAATTCAATTGATAATCAATAATTCAATGATGATTCAATTGATAATTCAATGATAATCCAATTGATAATCAATAATTCAATTGATAATCAATAATTCAATTGATAATCAATTCAATTGATAATCCAATCATAATTTCAGAAAATCTGATAACTTATTTTTACTGAACTCGGTATGATCGATTAACCCTTTGCGGACAGGTAATTTTTCAGAACACTCGGATCAGGTTGGCGCACTTTATACGCCATCCCATTTTTTACAACTTTGTGCTTATTTACTTACATAAAACTTGATTTTCCATAGTGTAATAAGATTAGGGGTTTGAATGGATGGATAATGTACACATTTGTGTCCGAATTTTAGCCGCTATCCTCTTCGTTAACTGGATTTCCTACACCTCAATCTCGAGATTGGTAAATTGTGGCGCACTACATTGTTAAGTTGTAACAATTGTGTTTCTTGATTTGGTTGAAATCTAGAAGTTGAAACTCTTACTCTTAAAACGCCGCCAAATCGCCAAAGCAAGACCTTGACCGCTGCACTTTAATGGTGCCAAGTCGCCACAACTAATGAAAGAAATACTAGCATTAACTTTGGCGACTTGGCACCATTTTAAGAGTGTGTACCAACTTCTAGATTTCAACCAAAAAGGCAAACCGCAACTGCGCTCATTCAAGACAATGTATATACCATAAAAGAAAAAGTGAACGTGTTCTGCAGACATCTATTAACATGTCCAACTTATCTAAACTAGTACACAAGCCAAATACTTGAATTAAAATTTTGATCTTGGAAAATTACTCACAGAATCTCCTTGATCCAGAAAAACATATTTTTACGTTTCCCGCTCCCACAAAGTGTTAAAATAAATCTTGAAATAAATCCAACTAAATAATGATTTTCAAAATTTTACAGCTATCAAATACTGTCAATTTGATACATAAAATACAAAAATTACTCACAGAGTTCTTCAGTTTCTGCCACATGGCTATGACGATCATCGATGAAAAATTCAAATTCGGATGGATTTCAAAATCACCATTAAGATGTACCATGAATAAATAAAATTATTTTTTCCTTCCTCAAGGAACTCGACGTAACTATGGTGCGCCATTTTTAACAGCACATCCGGTGTAAATAAAAGTAAACAATAAATTGAAAGTTGTAGTTAAAACAGCGACCGCAACCATTATTTTAAAATCCATTTTTAATTTATTAATTATTCTTATCACACATCGTTTTTTTTTTTCTTTTTTTCTTTTTTGGAAAAGTTGATTTAGTAGATTCAATATGCAAAATGGTAAAACAAAATCATCAGAATTATACAAAAATTCTAAATAGGCCTCGCGTTTCGACCGATTTATCTTGAAGAAATTCGAAACAGGAGCGGTGAAAGCAGACACAGAGCTGCATGAAAACCGGAAATAACGATAAAAGTAAAATTCGCCATCAGATGATTTCGGAAAATACACCAGGGTTACACATTTTTATTTATTTATTTATTTTAAAGAGGATTAGGCACACATTTTTTTAAAAAGGCAATATGGAACAGTTTTGATATAGGTCCCCAATTGGCGATATATTTTGTATTGGCGACTTTTTTGTTGCCTAACCAAACATTGTATCATTCAGCCGCCAAAACAAAATATCGCCAACGGGGTCCTATATCAAAGCTGTTGTAAAAAGTCGCCAAAAAAAAATATCGCCAACGGGGTCCTATATCGAAGCTGTTGTAAAAAGTCACCAAAAACAAAATATCGCCAACGGGGTCCTATTTCGAAGCTGTTGTAAAAAGTCGCCAAAAACAAAATATCGCCAATGGGGACCTATATCAAAGCTGTACCGTCAATATTTATTAATTGCGGCTTTTTAAGTACGGGAATACAGATTTTGTAGCTAAAATTGCCATGGGCAACCGTTTTAAATAATTTTTTTAGAGGAATTGCACATTTTTCCAAAAGTTTCTTCGATTCAAGGAAAAAGATTGAAAAGTCAAGACTGTGTTTCAAAGATTGTTTTCTTTGCAACTAAAGAATGAGGTCTATCATATAGGACTACGGTTAATTTCAGCACATTTCAAATCACTTCAAAACAGTTGGCATTATTTTATGTCAGACTTATAATGAATTTTATTTATTTCCCCCCTATTTCTCGGAGTCAGATCATCGAATAGCCTCTGGACATGACAAGGTCGCGGTCACTCGAGACAGAATATTAAGTAGGACAGTCTCAGTCACGACTAGCGGCAAGATTTCGCGCAAGAGTTTTTCAATCACGGTCCATTTCCAATATACTTTCGTCCTTTCAAGTTGGCGCCCTCACCATTTTGTAATTGTGGCGAAATTGGCAAGCCATTGCACTATGCTACATCATGCATATTTACTCTGCCACGGCATATGAAACCTTCTACCATACAAGTTGAAGATCATTAGTTTAAGAATGTAACCAATAACCAACTTTCAAGGAAAAAGATTAAATTAGTAATCAAACATATTCATGAATACGAATTCCTGTTCAAACCAGATTCATAGTGGCAACAACTAATGATTCTAGTGGCAACAACTAAATGTTCAAGTGTGATTCATAATGGCAACAACTAATGCTTCTAGTGGCAAAAAGTAATTGTTCAAGTGTGATTCATAGCGGCAACAACTATATGTTTCTAGTGGCAACAACTATATGTTCTAGTGGCAACAACTATATGTTCTAGTGGCAACAACTAATTGTTCTAGTGGCAACAACTAATTGTTCTAGTGGCAACAACTAATTGTTCTAGTGGAATTTGAATGTTTCAGACTGGTTAGTGAAAAAAATAACTTTTATTCACTGAACAGTTGTCTCTTTTTAATAAGACTGATACAGTCGAACCGCGATGTAGCGAACCCGGGATATAATGCACCCTCAATTACAGCGAACCTTTTACAAGGTCCGAACTGAAGCCCTATGTTAATAATATATTTTCATACGTTTACAACGAACAGCAAACGCTAGAGACTCGGTTACAGCGAACTGAAAATTTCTAAAATTTCCAACTTTTACTTGCCCAAAGGGACATTCTTTACTAATTGTGCTCAAGTCAACCCAACTTCTACAAGTGTTACCCCTTTTGCATGAAATACTCTGGTCCAAAGACCACATTCCTCATCTATTGTACCTTTGTTAGAGTCGCTGCTAACCCCATAAGTGGGACAAAGGAACAACAGGCAAGGCTCTTTACAGTTTCTATCTCCCCTCCTCCTCCGGTGGACACCTGGCCTAGTGTCAACCAGGGAAGGGGGGGGGACTTTCTGGTCAGCTGGGGAAGTGAGTGAGGAATATATCGTGGCATTAGTAAATGAAAAAACTCTATTGTAGATTCGTCTTCAGATATGGAGGAAGAACAAGATGAACCAGGGCCTTCAATTGCAGATGCAAAAGCAGCTGCAAACGTTTTGAACAATTTTTTTTGCCACAGAAAACATCTACGAACATGTTGTGGACCTGTTTAAAATAGTGGATAAACAAATTGACGAGTTGTATATAAAATCGAAAACTTTTCAACCAAAAATAACATCTTTTTTCAATGTAGTTATTTAGCAAATAAGTAAAAAAAAAAAAGATAAAGGTTTGTTTATTTTTGAGTATATTATTTAATACTTCATTTGTCCCTAATTAGTAATGAAAATATTATGTTATTAAAAAGTTTATTATAGAAATAATATCTTAGCATGTTGGGACATTTTTTTTTTTGCAAATACGGATACAGCGAACCTCGGTTAAAACGAACTTCTGAGTCGGTCCGTTGAGGGTTCGTTATAACGGGGCTTGACTGTATTATGATAGTTCTGTACATCTCTCGAAATTGTAAATTGTTTTGTAAATTTTGTTTTTCAATAAAGTGGTTCGGGCTTTTGGTTGTAGAGGGCGCTGGCTCTGGTGTCCGGGCTTTATCCACCTTGTTCCCATTTAAAATCGATCAGATGACTCTAATAGTCATAGGTATTGGGGGTTCAGGATGGCGTTAGGTCAGATGAGGAGGACAACACCAGAGCTGACATATCCCTCTCCAAACTTCCGTACCACACCAGCGGGAGGACATTTGATCCATTCTGTGCGATTCAACATGTAACAGGCTCAATACACGAAGGATCTTCAGTTGTATCAGGTTTCCAGTGGGTTGTGATATTCGTAACGAATAAAAAAAACATATTTGTAGAATTATTAAAATATTTAAAGAAAGAAATTAATTAGATTAAAAAATCGTTTGGTGATAAAAGAAATTAATTTAAAAAATATCGTTTGGCTGAAAAAGAAATTAATTAAAAATATCGTTTGGCATTAATTCTTTTCTAAAGGTAATAAAAAATAGTTTGGCAACGAAATTAGACTTTTGCTAACGTTGCCTAGCAACGGAAAAGAATAATGACAGATTGAACTTGGAATTCGATGTAGCGTTTGTGATGGAAGTGTATGTCTTTGTTTTTTATGTTTGTGCTGTGGTAGTGGTCCAATAAATATATTATTTTTGATAAAGAAGGTTCCACGAATCTTCATACTATGCTGCAATACATCACAGGATAGATCCAGGTTTTGTTATTTTTTAGGAGCCCACTTTTGTGAAAAATAAAAATATTTCTTTGAAAAAAAATTTTTTTGTGAAAAATAAAAAGATTTTAATGAAAAATTATTTTATCATGCTAAACCTTCATATATAGCAGTCATATTTCTATATTTTACGTTTAATATCAAAAGTGCTTCATTGAACCAAATATATGCAGTAATTTGATATAATACTGAAAAAAAAAAATACTCGTATATATATTTTGTGAAATGCCTTATTGAAAAACTTTTAAAAAAAGAAGTCAGATTAAAAAAAATAACAGTAGTTTATTGTTAAAAGTATGTTGAAACACTGGAATTTTCTGTTAACAAAACACATAATTATGCAGAAATGCATCTTCACTTTTAAAATCAATTTGATATAGAAAAGTAAGGGTACCTAATACTGGGCAAATTTTCGAGAATCTTTGTCTGGCCGAGGAAAAATGTTTAAAAGGGATAATTTTTATAAAATGAAATTTTGTAAAAAGGCCGTTTTTCCGAATTTGAATTTTGTGAAGGGGCCGTTTTTGTGAATTTGAGTTTTGTGAATGGGCCGTTTTTATGAAGTGCAATTTTATGAAGGGGCCTCAAGGCGGCCCCAATTTTCGCCTGGATAGGCCCATGGACACATATGGGACCAGACACCTGTCGAATTATAGAGTGTCCGAACTATAGAGGGTCAATAGAAAAATCATGTACTGAAAGGGGGAAGGTTTCAAGTTTTAACAGGGAAGAACGACTCATCACCAAGTAACATGTTCCAACAGGTGCGTCGAAATAGTAGGAGTGTCGGAGTAACGAGGTTTGGATTAGAGAGAGTCTACTGTATTTCAAAAACTTGTTATTTTCCCTTTATCTTTTATCAATCTTGTATAAGCAATATATATCTTGTATAAGTCTACTGTATAAGCAAAGAAGATTTAAAAAAAAAAGATAACGAATTTCCATTCAGAACTAATAACACTAACGAATTGTAATAAATCTAAAAAAACTATTCTTGTTATATTTTAAAGCCATTTCAAAAAAATTTAAATCAGAATTTCATTTCATTGGCATGTATTGATAGCACTTGAATTTCGGAATTTTCTACTAAAAGACAAAATAATTCGCTTCGATACTTTTCTTTCAGATCGCACAATTCCAAAGTATCCCTTTCATTCAAGAGCGCTATTTGCAAACTACTTGCAGAGACACAGAGTGGGCACTTGAGCGTTTATTAGCGAATAAGAGGCACTTGAGATAAATGAAACTCATATAAGTAAAATAACATTCTGCTATTTGGCAGAAAGGAGTGAATGAGAAAATTTAATTTTTCTTTTCTTTTCGTTGAAAAAAAACGATAAAATATTTTCTTCAAAATATAAAACATGTTGACCATTTTTAGGTCCAGTTTCAACTCGATCGTTTGATATTTCGTCTGCCTGTCTGTAAATTCCTTTGTACGCAGTCACGACCAAACGCGTTGTTCGGTTTTCTTCCAGTTTGGCACGAATGCTCTATGAGTTCATTATTTTTTATTCCGTTTCAAGATGGTGGCCGTTTTAATGGTTTTAGTGTTTGGCGAGTGAATGACGAGTTTGACATCAGTAAAACATTTGAGTCATTTTGGTAACGGCAAGACATTTAATTGGAATCTTGTTAATACTGAAAAAAGCGGATATTTAATTGCAATTTTATGAACAAATTTAAGTAAAAGATTCGTATTAGAAAAATATGGCTAAATTGCAATGAATAAAAGATCTTATTTGGGGTTAGGGAGGGAGGGATGCGAGGTCCACTGTTCAAGGCACATTAAAATATTAGCTACATTAAAAAAATAGGTGAGAAAAGAATTACGAAGAATTTGTCTCGCTTTCTCTAACTGGTAACTTTACATCAAGTTCATAACACGGCGATAAACAAGCAGGAATATCTAAAATTGTTCTTTTTTTTCTCCCGTCAGCGCCGGTCTTAAACTAGTTGGGTCAGTTAGAACCAATCATACCCTCACATTTAATTTACACTTGCTTCTGAGGCTCTGGCCAACAGCAAGTTAGAAAATAAATAAAGGGAAAAAATATTTTCAGAAAACTATGCGAGGGGACAGGAACAGACGATGAAACACAGAAAAAAAAATAATGCATAAAATCATCTATCAATTTTAGTTTAAGTAACGGTTTATATAGTTCACAAATTGACCTATTTATACCTAAAAAGAGATTTGCACAAGTCTCTTAACCTTTGGCGACCAAAATTTGGCACGAAGCAATTTTACAATGCATGTCTATTTCGACTACAAAAGTAAAGGAATCCATGATATCCTCTTTTAACCCTTTGAGGACGACTGTCACGCGGGCGTACCAACTGCTTGGCACATTCTCTCCCGACTGTCACGCGGGCGTGCCAGCTGCTGCTTAGCACATTCTCTCCCNACTGTCACGCGGGCGTGCCAGCTGCTGCTTAGCACATTCTCTCCCGACTGTCGCGCGGGTGTGCCAGCTGCTTAGCACATTCTCTCCCAACTGTCACGCCGGCGTACCAGCTGCTTATCACATTCTCTCCCGAATGTCACGCGGGCGTGCTATCTTCTTAGCAGATTCTCTCCCGACTGTCACAAATACGTGCCGGCTCTTGTGGCCGGATATCCTGCCCATACTAAAGATATTCCACTGAAAAAAGCAATAGCAATATTTAAACGAAAACTTTTGAGTGCTAACACTTGTTAATTCTTTTTAAGAACGTGGGAATATACTTCCCACCAAATTCATCAATTTTTAAATGAATTTTTTAAGGTTGGAGTAAGTTCTCGTCAAATTTTTCGATGAAACAAAAACCTGGTTGTTCCAAATTCTTCTCTCAAACCATAACGAAGTGTCTTGACTTGGTAATTAATTATTAAATAATAAAATTAATTAACAAAAAATAATGTCATCCATTAAGCTGATTGAATTTCTTTTCTTAAATGTGAATCTCATTACCAAAGTTATTTTATTATACCAATACCAGAAAAAAGTGGCCTTATAAAGGATTAAGCAAATTTCAAGCGACTTGTCAAGATCATCACTCAATGATCGAGTGTTGTTTCAACTACCACTCACTCAATCACTCGAATGTCTAATTTATCAATAAATCGGAGAGCCACTATGAGTTACAAAATAAACAGAAGAAACGAAAGCAAGCAAGAAATCTTATCGTTCACTGGCACGTCGATAATCGATCCTTTCTCGGCTTTTTTTTTCTCTCTATCTTATCGAAACGTCATAAATGTTTTTTTTCTGTCAACACCGTCGAATCGCTCAGTTTCGGATTACAAATTGAGGCCAGTTCAACTATGTTAAGCAACAAACTGCTTTAAAATCAATGTGTGTTCAGTCTCGCCTCACCAGACACCAGATGTAGTAGAGCATTGCGAAACTGATCTAAGAAATCCTAACCCTTCAATGCACGAGTTTTTAAATTTCGAAATAAAAAATGTTTTTGCCATGGGAAGTTCACATATAACAACGGAAAAATACACACAAAAAATAAAAATAGTGATCAAAATACACACAAAAAAATCAAAATTGTGATAATATTAAATTGAATTGAATGAACGTATCAAAATCAAATCGCTATTTCTTTTTCTATAAAGCACTAAAAAAGTATTTTAAAAGAAATATCAAATGGTAAATACCTGTAGAAGCAACTAATGAAACCATCAAAGATACGAGACACCTTTTAAATGCTAAAAACTGCGTAAATATGTCAATAGGTGTATCAGGAATTGAATAACTGACAACCACAGACTTATCAGTAGGACCTGTGCTGTCCACGGAAAACGGAACGAATGATTATTATCCGGTCTCTTATGATGTTTCTAATCTGATACGACGTGTACGAGTAAACAAAAAAAATTCTATTCAATATTAACATGAAAAATAAATTACGTATCAAATTTGATACAGTATGCAGTGAAGGGCTAATCCTTTCCAAAATAATAATGAAAGGGTTTTTTAAAAAAAGAAATGCTACATTAAAAAGTGAATTTCTCAATTGAATCGTAGATTGCAGGAAGCACGTGAATCAACAATATCAAAACATTAGAGCTTAAAAAAACTGATTAATTTTTTTAATCAATGATTCAATTTTTTTTTCCATCTGGCAGACTTTATGTACCTATAATGTGACTTTACTTGACTGGTCATTGGCAAATACCCCTTTAAAATGAGATGGCACATGCGTGTCACTTGCAAGTGGAATTGGATGTTGCGCATGCGCCCAAACGGTAAGTGACGCTCGTGTATTTGGCAGAAATGAGTTAGCTGTAATCAGGGTTGTCATATTGGCCTTTTAAGGCCAAATTAGGGGAAATTGGCCTTTTTTCAAAACCCTTGGCCTTAGGAATTTTCATTTGGCCTTAAATTCGATTTTAGCCTTTTTTGGTTTTATTTTCGTTAATGACTTTTAGAAATATTTTTAATTACTTATTCTATTGTTTTTTAATAAATTTTTGATATTACACATTTCAAATTATATATAATGAGCTGTCAAACGAAATACCTCCTGAATAGAACAAGGATGTTTTAAATTTCTTTCACTTAAATTTTAGTTTAATAATAGAACATTGACCATATGCCTATCAAGTGAGATTCGTTTTCATGAAGGATAGCTGTTTTTCTACTAGCAAATGACGTTTTCAATCAATTTGTCAAATTTGGCCTTATTTTTAAGAAGGTTTGGCCTTATTTTGCTATTTTGATCTGGCAACCCTGGCTGTAATTCATAAATGACGTGGGCTAAAGGAACTCTCAATTGAAACACACAAATTAAGTACTAAAAATGATAAAAACTATTCCGTGCACTGTAAATATTGTAAAAAGTGTGTGGTGTGGTGTTTATGTGATGTAAAATATAATATAAAAAGAAACATGTGCCGGGGATGGTCCGCCATTAACTAATTACAAAACGAAAGTAACAACAGAATGTGATAACAGCAAAAGCGCAATTATGAAGAAGAAAAAATTGATTCTCGCGGTTTAACCAATCAACGATTTAATTAGAAATTTCTAACATTGTGATAATTTCATCAAACAGTTCGACACGCTGCAATTTCTGGGAACTAATGAATGTAAAAATAACCAACCATAAAACGTACAACAAAAATGTAATACTAGAAGAATAATACGTATAACAACAGTTTTTTAACAGAATCTTTACCACCAAACTTTGAAGAATCAAATTTTCGAACATTACATTAATTCAAATGCTGAATGCAGAAACTACAAGAGTCATTTTTTTTTCACTATCGCATTCATGCTATTCCGAAACTACAGGAGTCAATTTTTTTTCACAATTGCGTTCATGCTATTTTCATATTCTAAAGAGGTATTTACGTAACGAGTGAAGAAATTATAAGAAGCAAGTAAAGTCACATATAAAAGGTATATAAAATCTACTATAATTTTAATCAATTATTTAAAATCTGATTAGTTTTTTAAAGCTCTCAGCATTTTGATATTATTGACTCACGGGGTTTCAGAAATCAATAGGGTTGCCATACGTCCGGTATATAAGGGAAGTTACCGCATCTTGCTACTCAGTCCCGTATTATTATTAATATTAGACCTGTTTTTACTTTCTCGTATACGAAGTATGCAAAGAGAAAGTATTGTAATCGCCAAAAAATTCGAATTCGAGATTTTGACGAATCTCCACGTTTTAGACCTCCCCGAGTCCGAAAAACACAATTTTGGAATTGCGTCTGTCTGTGAACACGATAACTCGAAAACTATTAGAGCTACGGGGATGAAATTTGGTATGTGATCTTTAAACATAATTTGTAGGTTTCTATCAAATTTTGGACAAAATCCGTCAACGGGAAGTCTGTCAGTCTGTATGTCCGCGGTGGTGATGTGAACACTATAACTCAAAAACTTAATAGCTAGATGGATAAAATTTGGTACACAGTTTTATCGTCATGAATGCATGTCCGTATAAAATTTTGGGCCAAATCCGTCAACGGGTTGACTGTCTGTCTGTCTGTATAATCGCATCTCCAACGAATCCGCCTTCTCCACGCGCATGCGTACTGGCCGCAATCTTCTGTGCACGATATTTATTGACTCCTGCTTGGCGTTTTTTTAATCCGATCCTCCAAACGCATGCGTACTCGTAGCAATTTGTGCACGCAGGAGGATTATGTGACTTTGTCCTTGAGCCAGCAAGAGTAGAAATCGGTACTCATTTAAATCGGAACCATCTTTGAATTTGATTCTTTACCTAAATATTTTCTGATAATCATTGGATCCTGTGTTAAAATAGGTTCGAATATTTTTTTATCTACACAGGGGGAGGGGAAACAGCACCTTTTTCGATAAGTATACGAGAAAGTTTAGGGGAGACCACTTCCGCTGGTTTTCCATTTTCTCCCTTATATTGATCAGAAGTCACGTTTAATAAAGCTACGTATATGACTATAAAGCTATATGTATTTATCATTCCAGTCCACTATGCAAATGTGGAGAGAATATTTTCTCTTATGCCAATCAACTCAATGGTTGGACGAAAGAAACTGAAGCAAATTTGATTTGTCATTATAATTTTAAAATGACTTACGGGCCAATTTTATAATTATAGAGAAAAAAGAAAATGATATAATTAAGAAAGTAAAATCAGTTTTATTATATGATTGGCTAAAAAGGACTAGCCTTGAGTCTTTTTTATTATTCTACGTGTTAATTTTATTAGAGTGCTTAAACTTCATTGATTTTTTTTATCAGAGTAAAATAAAGCATTACCTACCCATTTTTTTCATGTTTTATTTATTTGGTACTTAAGGGTCCCGTATCAATGCCTGGAAATTATGGCAACCGTAGCAATCAATGATTCAACTGAAACATTATCGGAGTTGAATTCAAAAATAAAATTCATTTAATAAATTATAACATAAAGGTAATTTTAAATAGCAAGAAAACAAGCAAGCATTATTTATATTCTCAGTTTAACTGTCGGTTGTGATGTCAGGGGTCGATTCATGTTTCTTTTTTAGGGGCCCATTTTTGTGAGAAATATATATAAATACTAGCAGTACGCGCACGGCGTTGCCCGTGGAATCAGGACTTTAACAAAATGAAAAAAAAAGAACCGCCCACAATGACATGAAAAAGTTTTGAAAACAAAATCAAAACAAAAGATACACATTTTTTGATTTTCCTGCTTATTTTTTTTTTCGCGCTACAGTACAGAGTACGTTAATCCGAAACAATATTACAAAATTGGAACGTGAAAATGATTATTATACAGAAAGCAAAATATAAAATCGAATCCGAAAATAATAATCAAAGTAATTCATTCAGGTGAAGGTCATGACGTATCCTAAGCGTCCGCCAATCAAAATTGGCATCAACGTTCGGAAGAAGTGCCGCTTTTGGAACTCGATCGAGAAAAATAACTCGCAACGGCCCAGAAAAAAATTAATTTAAAAAAAACGATAAAAGATATTTTAACCGTTGTTGTTTTAAATCCGACACAACCGTTCTACCTATATGCTGAAAAAAGTTGAAAATAATAGTGTTATTAGAAAGTCGGATGCAACAAATTTAAAATCAAAAGTAACATCTTGAAGCCAAAACTGGGTATTTTTAAAAAATTTCTCAAAATTCAGTAAATTGCGTTAGGAATTCAAAACTAACTTCATTAGAACGGAAATCGCGTGCTCTTTCCGATGGTCTATCTATTTTTGTCGTACAATTATTTGAAACCATTCTATTGAGAAATTAGTGCGAAAAATCAACCAAAACAACACAAAACATTAAATAAAAAAATTTCTAGATTAAAATTTAAAATTTCGGCTTCGAGGTGCATTCAGTCACCATTACGACTATCTGTGTGCCAAATTTCATGGCTGTAAGTGCGATAGATTCGTCTGGACATCGCAGACAAACACACACACGCACGCACGCACACAAACATTGCCTTTTATAATAAGTATAGAATAGATATAGATATATATATATATATATATTGTGAAAAATAAAAATATTTTTGTGAAAACATTTTTTATCATGCAAAACTTTCAATTTTAGCAGTCATATCTCTATATTTTACGTGAATTTGAGTTTTGTGAAGGGGCCGTTTTTATGAATTTGAATTTTGTGAAGGGGCCGTTTTTATGAAGTGGCATTTTATGAAGGGACCGTTGTTCTGAAGTGGAATTTTCTGAAGGGGCCGTTTTTATGAAATGGAATTTTGTGAAGGGGCCGTTTTTATGAGGTGGAATTTTCTGAAGGGCCAGCAAAACAGCCCCAATTTTTCCCTGGATCGACCCATGTATCTTAATAGTGATTTGTCTCATACATACAAACTACGGCAATATTTCCGAGACATTTTTAAAAAACATTCCATTTCCTCTTCATCATCTGTACAATAGCACTAAATAAAAAACAGGTTTGCATATTCCAAAGAAACATCATAATTATGAATTTCATTAAGAAAGGAATGTTCTCGGATTTTTATAACTTTCGTGTAATAATTATTGCAGATAAAAATCTGTTTGTTCTCCAAGGACAATGAGGAAAAAAATGGAATAACTCATAAATATCCGTCCAAGAGAATATTATGGACGGGCATCAAACTCATTAACCCTTTATAAGGCAGTGTAAGTGTATATACTTACCGACAAATTCGTTCATTTTTAAAAGGATTTTTTTAAGGTTAGCAAAAGTTCTCGAAAATTTTTTCAGTGAATCAAAAACCGAGACGTTCCAATTTCTTTTTTCAAACCATAACGAAGTGTCTGGGCTTGATAATTAATTATTAATTATCAAAATCAATTAACAAAAACTCTTTGTTCACCGAATAAGCTAAATAAATTTCTTCCTTAAATGAATCTCGATCCCAAAGCCATTTTACTATAAGACTACTAGAAAACAAATGGCCCTTGAAAGGGTTAATTTAAAAATGACTACAGTGAATGAATGAGTTGTGTGAAAGGTGAATGAGTGAGTGAGTGTGATGCTTATATAATTTCACTAACTTTTGATTTTCTTTTCTAGCTCCAATCGGTAAATAATTCTTATTAGGTTAAGGCAATTTAGTTATGCACAATAATTCTCTTTAAATAACTAGACTCGAAGATTTTGATCCATCGTGACCGTGCGCTTCGAGATAAAAAAAAAATACTAGCAAAGGGAAAAACAAAAAGAAAAATCACTTGTTATCTATCGTGTTTTAAATCCATTGTACGAAAGTTGCTATGAGTTAAAAATTACTACTGTATGCTATCGTATTCCGAAACCCTCCACGCTTCTGCGTATGCGCCAGGCAGAGTTATTTTCACCAAAATAGGGGGAGATTGAAAAATGGAGGGGGGTAAATTACATTTTACTTGGCGTGACCTAACAAAGAACTCCGGAAATGCGCTCATCTGACTCATTGCATTTCACCCCTTTCCGGTGAAAAATCGCCTGAAAGTGCCAGTCTCTGGATATTGGAACGGTCAGTGTGCGAAAATGTTTTTTCGACTACCACCAGGCTACAACATAACAATTATTGGTCACAAATATGGAAAACGAACACTATTTTACGGATTTCAGTTCAATTTTGTTAACTGTAATCAAATATTTGAAGTGCTTTTTACGCAAAACCGCACCAACTTCAATTCATTGCGCATTATGATACAACTAGAAAATCGCCCGTCATGGTTTTACGGGTGCAAATTGCCTCTTCATTCGAGAGATTTCCCTTCATATTTCGCGTGTTTAAATAGATATATATGCGAGAGAAATGTTTAACATTGATTGAAAACAAATACAATAAACATGTTTTATGACAGGAAATATTTTTTTATTTACATACTGTTTAAATATTTCTTTATTCATAAAACCTCTTGGTAAACAACATTCCGGGTGAAATATTTTTCGTTGTTTAATAATTTTCCTTATACTTCAGATGTCTTTGTGTAAATTTTAACGTGATTGGGAATCCTAGACCTTGAAAGTGCAACATAGAGCTGTCCATGTGAAAAGACAGGCTCATCGAGGTAAATTCCAACATGATCGAAAGTTTGCTCCTGCGATTTGTTGATAGTCATCGTGTAAGCTGGAATTAACGGGAACTGGCGGCGGTTGAGAACGAATGGTAGATTCACTCTGGTGGCTAATTTAATTCTTGGCAAGATAACAACATCACCACGATTGCATTCAGATACAATTTGGCGTCCAAACTATATCACGCGCATAATACAGCACTGACATAATTTACTACTTTCTAATAAACCAGCGGGAGTGGTCTCCCCTAAACTTTATCGTATACTCCTAATACATGTAGAGAAAACTAGAATAATAAAAGACGTCAAATAAACTTCCGTCGCAAGTAAACCAAAGTTGGAACCACGCTTGGTTTGAAGGATCAAAACAAATTCAAATCCTCTGCTCATTCTTTTGCGCAACAGGACCTGGCGAGACTCCCTAAATGTTTGCTTCCTTACAAAATCACTCCAGAATTTGTTTTTGGCAAACTGCCAAGTTTCGGAGCGTCCCTTCCTTGCACAGGCATTGCCATTAGCAGGCATGCGCAGGGAGTTAGTTTCAAAACTGAACAAGTATGCTATTATACAGACCGACAGACAGTCAACCCTTTGACGGATTTGGCCCAAAATTTTATACGGACCTACATTCATGACGATAAAACTGTGTATAAAATTTTATCCATCTGGCTTTTCAAGTTTTTGAGTTATAGCGTTCGCATGACCCCGAACATACAGACAGACAGACTTCCCGTTGACGGATTTTGTCCAAAATTTGATAGAAACCTACAAATTATGTTTAAAGACCACATACCAAATTTCATCCCCGTAGCTCTAATAGTTTTCGAGTTATCGTGTTCACAGACACACACACAGACACACACACAGACACACATACAGACACACACACAGACAGACATAATTCCAAAATTGTGTTTTTCGGAATCAGGGAGGTCTAAAACGTGGAGATTCGTCATAATCTCGAGTTCGAATTTTTTGACGATTACAATACTTTCTCTTTGTATACTTCGTATACGAGAAAGTAAAAACGGAAATTAATTTGAAATATAGGATTAATATAATTTAAAATTTCTCGGGAACTATTGATCATAGCGAGATAAATTTTATATCAATCGATGGAAAATTTTATTTCACTATTTTAGAGCTATTAAAATTGAAATTGGAACGACAATTACTCTTTTAAATTTAAAATGACTCAAATTTAGGTTCTCTAACAATGAAATAATGCTGTTTAACGTCTCGCGGTGCCATGGCGCGAGTTTTATTGTTGGTGACGTCAGAGCGTTATCGGAGGATCTGGGCTATTATATTAGTAATAATTGCTATAACACAATAGTTGGAACGCCGCCGCTCTAGAGTTTTGTCTGAAATACATTGTGAAACCTGCTATGCCTCAAAATATGTATTTTGGAGATGGTACAGTTTTTATGAATTTTGTTTCTTGCTTCTGAAAAATTTTCAATGGACACAACATAGTTGGTTATAAGTTTCTACAACGAAATGAACTATTTAACATCGGACCAGTACCTAATTTTTACTTTTATTTACCAGCAATTTCCTTTCTTAAAAAAAAAAAAGGAGCCAGTGACTTAAAAAAGAGATTGAAGAAATAATATATTGATCAGAGAATAAAATAGGCTTAAACGTCTTTTTTAAATACAGCTTTCGTTATGAATTTTAAACTAAACGAGTCTAAGGAGTGAAAAAGAAAAAAGAAAAGGTCTTCTAAAACTAATTTATATAATCAGAATCGTTTTTACACCCAACCCCCCCTTTCGAACTGATTTTATTCCACGCTCGAATACAGCATGAATACGGATGGGAGAGAGCTATAGAGCAATCGAAAATAGGAGAAGAGAAAAAGCAAAATCTTGCAACCAGGGCTACGGATATCGATTTCGTAAATCGAACGACGGAATGGTCGTAACGCAATTCAGCGCCGGATCAGTAAATAACTTGGAATTTCGGGGAGGATTCGACGGAATTTCTGTCTAGAGGAATTTTCAGAAGAGGATGTCGATTGGTGTGAGTGCCAATCTGACCCTTGGATTAACATAACGAATTCATACAATCTATTATTCGCAACTAATTACGACAGAATTTCCGTATTTAGGAATTTTCAGAAGAGCAAATCTGTCATTTGAATCAACACATAAATTAATATAACAATCGACTACTAGAAACTAATTTCTGCAGCGTGTGAACGAGATTATTCAACATTTCATGTTAATATTTTCCATTTTACCTATTTCTACAAGCAACATTTAAATCAAATAGTCGAATTCCGTCTTTGATTTACATATTCAAATGTTTAGTGTTTATTAAAGTTTGCTTAACAGTATTCATTTATACGTAATAAATACAACGCAATTTATTAACGGTAAGTAACATAAGTTTGAACTGTAATGCGTAAGTTGAACTGTGCTGTTTGTTCTGTGTAGGAGTTCAGTAATTACCCCCGAATTAACGTTGAAAAGAACATCAAATAATTATTTATAGCGTGGCTTCTTAAACCTGTTTCCACTCGCGATCCTTTTAAAACTTGGGTTATTCTCGTGTTCCAGTATTACACAAAAATAAGACAGATAATAATAAATAAACACAGCTAAAAATGCTACAACTAACACAGCATGCAATTTGTTGAAGTATTTTTGCTTCTAAATATTTATATAATTTATTTAAATATTTAGAAAAGAGAAGAAAAAGAAAAAATTTCAAGACACACCACTTGAGGTTGCGTCTCACAGTTTAAGAAGTGTTGATTCAAGATTTTCAAAAATTACTATGCACTTAGATATCTTTTTCTCGTTCACGGTTTTAAATCGGATAAAGAACGATCAATGCAACCCACATAACCTGAACTATATCAAAGTGGAATATATAATGCAGTAAAACGTAAAAATTTGCAGATTTTCTAAAAAGTTTTCATTGTTTCTGTGAGTTAGGTGGAAAGAGGAGGAAAAAAAAAAAAAAACTAATGGATTCAACTAGGCTTCACAGTTGCATCCCGCCATTTTCAGGCATATAACATCATTAGCGTACACACGAAAGCATGTAAAATGATGAATTAAGGACTCTGAAAGCAACAAAATAAACACATGAACAGATGATTTTACATCATTAGCGTACACACGAAAGCATATAAAATGATGAATTAAGGACTCTGGAAGCAACAAAATAAATAGATGAAATTCAAGACAGCGAATCCAGGATTTGGTTCGGGGGGCTGCAGTCATAAAAATTTTGTATCGTCGTGACGAATGTCAGAAGCCTATGGCTTATGTAAACCAAAACACTTTAATTTTACAGACTTTCCTCACCTGACAATAAGAATCATAAAGAACACTACAGTACTTTCTATAATTTAATAAAAAAACAGAATGAAATAACTAGCCAAAAATTGTTTTCGACCGCGTAAACGTACAAATACGTGTGCAATAACTACAAAAGTGGGGATATTTTCGAGTCTGTCAAGTCAAGAAGAAATTTTGTCACATTTTTTTTTTTATTTATTCATTTATTTTCTTAAAAAAAGGGAGAGAAGAAACAGTTGTAGTGATTTTAAATAAAATCAAAAATTCTGGTTTAGCTCGGGGCAGCCCCATCCCTCCCTCCCCCCCCTGGATTCGCCACTGTCGTCACTTGAATTAGTCCTCTGATGAAAATAATGGCTCAAGTGCAATTTGTCTAAAAGTTTTCTAATTTATTACCTGGACTGTTATCGAAAAACAAACTGAATTGCAACTCTAATACATAAGTTTAACAGACACAAACCGCGACATTTTTCCTACTAAAAAAAGTGTTCCCAATATCAGCCTATGTCTAAAATGGATTGAAATAAAGTTTAACTTATTTTATTATCATACTTTCTTTATTAAATATTTAAGATTTTACGTTCGCGTTTAAAATAGTACAACAAACTACTTAAAAAAAAAAAACAAATTTCGGATAATACGATACATCAAATTTTTCAATTTTTGTTGCTTTAAATAAATATTATAAAAACAAAATCATAGTTGGGGTGTTTAAAATCTCAGATCTTACTTTGCCCTAAATGACAGAATAAGATTTGAAGAATCTGTTCTAAATATTATTCCAACAAGCACCGCTTTCTGTTGAACAGCAAACAAAAAATAACCCAAATTCGGACGGGTATATTTACGAAAAGAATTGCATAAACAAAGGAGAAACTCATTTCCCAATGTATTATTAAGAAGTGTGTCAAAAAAAAAGGTGAAAAACAAGAGGTCAAAACAATCCAACCGTGGCGGAAAACCATTCAACAAAATGTTCGAGTGCTGTAGTCAACACTGAACGGAAAAAAGAAAGTAAAAAAAAAAAAAAAGAACGAAAGAAAGAAAATGTAGCGACAAAACAATAATAGCCAATCGTTTATCTCATTATATTCGATATTTATGAGCTAAAATATTAGTATGTTGTAAATGCACATTTAGTTACAAAAATTCCGACGGTTTGTTTTTAAGCAACAAAATTAAAATTCTTCTAATAGGGTAAACAAACCAGTTATTGACACCTTTAAAGCAATATTTATACAATTAACCCTCCTAGAGACGGAGACGTCTTTTTTTCGTTTTTTAAGTTAAGGTCAAAAGCAGATAGTTCGTATTTATATGAATATTTTCTTAAATAATCATGGATAAAGCATTCTTAAGATTTCAAAGACAAAATTAAAAATAAAAAAGATCGGTTCATTCACTTTAAATGCTATATTTTCTAACTTGAAAGCTAAAAGATCAAAATAATTGGGTATTCGAAGGGTTAATTTTTGGTAAAATAGTAAAAACAGCTCAATCAAATTCCGACTCATGGTGACTTTTCTCGAATTATTCTACTTTAAGCTGCATAAAGGATTCCATAAAAAGAAGTATCCCTGGAAAGTATTTTGCAATATATTGAGGATAAGTAATACAAAATCGGTTATTGACACGATATGGATAAGTTTGACGCCACAGTTGTTGACGTCCCTTCATTCATTTTTAGTTTACTTTTAACTATATATCTAATGTTAGGTTAGGTAAAAGAGAGATATAAATACTAATAAAGGGAATTTTCAATTGTGAAAGAGTTAAAAATATAAAAATAATCACAGACAACGATAAAAAGTAAGAATCCAGTGGATGACTTCATCGGAGGCCATTCATCTATGCAGATTCAAAACTAGAATAGTTTTCTGTAGAGGAAAAAGATTTTAAGGTCTGAATTTAATATTAATTTCCTCTAAGGCCTGAACCTATTCCGGAATATATTGGAAAGAAAAACATTTATCCACAAAGAAGAAATTAAAAACAGTCTTTTAAACAAAGTATGAACAGAAGGGCTTAAAATCTTACCTCTTATAAAAGCTGTGGAGTGGAACAAAAGAAAAGATGCCGTTAGAAAGTAAACTTAGTAAATAGGTGTGCGCACCTACCTCCATCTAGTGAGGGATACACTAACTAAAATTTTGATAATTTTTTTTGTAGATTTTTCATAAAAAAATTAAATTGCTTCTTTCTTTTTGGCTTCTTATATATTCAATCCTTCGGTAAAACAGAAAACTGATATGAAAGCTATCTTTTTAAATTTAAAAATTAGAATGTTTTACTTAACCTATTAAAGGTTCTAGATGAGATAATCAGGGCAACGCACTCCGCTGATTCAAGAGAATGTCGCAACTCCACATCATAGTTAATTTGAATTTCAACGGAAGTAAAACTTACGCATAATTACGAGAAACAAAAAAGTTTAATTAACATTATGAGGGATGGATATTTCCCGTGAGAAAAGTTTAATATAGATAGAAAAGGGGGTTACAGAAATACCAGGATATTGCAAGGGTTTGAAAAAACTAAAAGGAAGAAACTGAATTAATTAGGGAGATAAGATATTCCTAACCAACAGTTTAATTCCTCTCTCCAACAATTTTAGTTTCTTTTTATTTACTAATCTCTTTATATTTTACCTATTCTTATTTTTAGTTAGGCATGATTTTAATTTATTACTAAAACATAAAACAAAAGAATATATAATAACAATTTGAGGAATATTAATACCATGAGCGATCCATATAAGGTAATTCGGGATTAAATGCTTTATAGCAGGGTTTTTAAACTATTGTCCAATCGCTAAACGATTTAAAAACGAAAAAAAAAATTTACGACTCAAAATCTATAAATAAAAATGGATAATGAAGGTCTAATTAATATCAATCAAATAAATTAATTAAGAACGCTCATTTGTAAAATGTTTTTAAAACGTTTTAAATAAAGGTCGCTTTTCGAATTAGTGTTTCCTTATTTATTTTCATAAATCTACCGAAGCACTCGCTTTCAACTTTTGTACCAATCGGAATGTGTTTGTGAATGAAGGTAAAGAACCACAGTTTCAAAAAACATGCTTTACAGCACCAATTATTAAGGGAATTAATCGAATGTTTAGTTAATTTTGTGTATTAACCAATGAATACAGTTTATAATTAATTGTGGTTAGCATGAAATGTTGAATCAAAAACTATACAAAAATACATATTTACTAAATGATATAACGTACATCCTTTTTTATTAACTATAAAATATTTAACTAAGCAAGTAAATTGAATAGGATAAGTATTCCGAAGAAATTGCGGAATTATTTTTAACAACAACTTAGGACACAAGCTTGTTATCAGAATTTTCTCAAATAAAGGCATCAAAATTCTATCAGTCTATTAAGAATGCTTTTAATTTTATATTTTCTCTAATGTCTTACAAATAATACACTAAATAAAAAAGAAAGTTTAATTTTAGTATGAATTTGAAGCATTTTTATCTTGGAATACAGAGTTAATTTTCTGTAGTTAAGTTGCTGTAGTAGAGAATTCCAGCGTAGAGACTTTCATACGATTTAAAACAAATTTATAAAAAACAAGAATTTTTAAATACTAAAAATCATTTATTCTTCATATAGGATATTTCGAAAGTTGACGAGATTTTTTATTCTAAAGTTCTGGGCGAATTCAGTACGAACTTACTCTTTTACGAACTTGAACGATGATAAACAATTCCGGAAGAGAGTAAATGAATGATTCTACTAGAATGTCCAAAAAAAATTAATAGAAAACCAAGAATCTTTAAATACTAAAAATCACTTATTCTTTATCAAAAGTTGGCTAGATATTGTACTCTAAAAGTTCTGAGCAAATTCAATACAAATTTTATCGTTTGCAGACTAACGATGGTAAACAATTTAGGAACAGAATAAATGAATGATTCCACTAGAATTTCCATATAGTTATCTTCAAATCAGTGAAAACTATTTAAAATCGTAAGTAGATCCTTCACAACCTAGTTTGAATTTTGCAAGGTAATGAAAGTATGTGTCATTTTATAAGAATTTAATTACCCAATTTGTAAATCCCAGTTCTGCTCTGTTATTCAAGAAAAATACCGCAAAAGTCATTAGAACTAGAGCATGTGTTGCTCTCTGAACGATAAAACTAATCTTTCGCAATCGGCATGTAGGTTGCTGAAAACTACTAAAGCGAAACAAATTTTTTTTATGCCAGGCACATTTTAAAAGTTACCTATTAAATATTTTTTTCATTACCTTTAAATGAAAGTTATTTCATTATAACTTACAAGCGTTTATCCATCCATAATAATGACACGAATAGAGCAAAACACGTTTATATTTTTTCATTTATACGTCTTTTCAACATAGTCCCGATTCATTCCTAACCATTGTAATTATAAAGCACTTCGTTTATACGACATAAAGCTCCGGATATACGTCGTTTTCCCACTCTTCTAAAATTCTTAGATTTTCTGCTTTGGTCATTATTTCTCCATTCTTATTGAGAAGGGAAACTTTTGCTAGAAAACAGGGGGCGAGCTACCTTTCCCTCCCTGCCATTTCCAAATAAAGTTCCATCTGCATTCACATAAATTGTATAAAATAAGTTTAGGAACGGATTCGGAAACCATACGCGCTTTTGCGCATGCGCGGGGCGGAGTTATTTTCATCAAAATAGGGGGAAAGTGAAGAATGGAAGAGTGATGTTTAGATTTTATTGAGAGTGATCTAACAAAGAACTCCGGAAATGCGCTCATATGACTCATTGCCTGACACCCCTTTCGGGTGTAAAATCGTCCAAAAAAGGTAGTCTCGTAATCCGTTGCTGAACAGTATAAGCACCTTTACACAAAATGCTTTATGATAAATTTTAAAATTTTATTATTGTTTTCCTACTACGTAGTAATTACTAATACTACGTTAACAGACTTTAAAACTAATACTTTGAAATAAATATGCATTACTAGCATTAAATTTGAAATAATCAAGGATAAAATTTCGATTATACATCTTTTCATTTATATATCGTTTACGTCAGTCCCTTGGAAAGACGTATAAACGGTGTTTTACTGTATTTCATAACTAATCCAACTAACAGAAGTATAACTAATGAAATCGATCGTTCAGGCTTCGTAACGACGAGTGTTTGAAAAATGATGCGTTTCACAAGGAAATTCCTAATAATGAAATGCAATACCTCGTGCAAATGGCACAGATTGAGGCACCTACAGCTGGGTCAACAACCCAAGAGCCAAGTCTTCTGCCACCTACGCCGACACCTGATAGTTTGAATTCACCGAAGTCTGTCAGTTGCTAAGCAAATTAAATGCGTCCGGTCGAGCACTTCTGATTGGTTGCTAAGCGTACTAAATATGTCTATCGATAATGTCCTTTTATTAAGTATAATACAACATGGAGGGATAAGTAAACACAAAGGAATTCGTTCATTAACGTCTGTTCTATATGAAGAAAGTAAATAGAACGAAATATAGGGAAATAAATTCTTCACAATTAAACAAGTTTATTTCCACTACGAATAATAATTTTCACTACCGGTCGAGCACTTCTGATTGGTTGCTAAACGTACTAAATATCTGTCGATAATGTCCTTTTATTAAGTATAATAAAACTGGAGGGATAAGAAAAAACAAAGGAATTCGTTTATTAACTTCTGTTCTATATGAAGAAAGTAAATATAACGAAATAAATTCTTGGCAATTAAACAAGTTTATTTCCACTACGAATAATAATTTCCATTACCGGTCGAGCACTTACTTCTGATTGGTTGCTAAGCGCACAAAATATGCCTGTCGATAATGTCCTTTTATTAAGTATAATAAAACATAGAGGGATAGGAAAAAACAAAGGAATACGTTTATTAATGTCTGTTCTATATGAAGAAAGTAAATAGAACGAAATATAAGGAAATAAATTCTTG
>BGPR01000303.1:599521-634905 GCA_013235015.1 Araneus ventricosus | reverse complement strand
TATATGAAGAAAGTAAATAGAACGAAATATAAGGAAATAAATTCTTGACAATTAAACAAGTTTATTTCCACTACGAATAAAAAAAATTATATTGATATATTAGTATATTTAATCCTTTATTTCCCTACGGTACTTAAGAGTACTATTTTAGTCACGCTTATATCTTCGTAATTTGATCGTTTTCCCTAACAGTGTATTCACATGAACACAATGAATGTAGTTCCGACAGCTAGCAGTAGATGGCAGATGAAGACAAAAACTAAATTTTTCATTACTAATCAAATTAATTAAATTATTTTATTTAATTAACAAAATTTTCATCTTTCCTGGGGTAATACAACATTAAAAAGTATCTAATGATGTCAAAATAAAATTGAAAAGTTGCTGGTAAGTTAATTCGGTAAATAAAGAGTTAAAGGTGTAAAAGAACTACTCGAGTTCCTCACACTAAATTTTAGTGTAAAACAAAATAAAAAAAGAATAAAAATTTTTAAAAAAAATATTAAGCTCAACTCGAAAGCTGCAAGCCAGGGGTTGTACAATTTGTTTCATTCGCGACCAATTTTTGGGTAGAGAAAATTTTTGAGGCCGCATTTCCGTCAAAAATATTTAGTTATAACATCGACATCGGAATACAAATAACAAGATTGAAACATTAAATAGCAACGTCTGAAGTGAAATTCGATTTAAAAAACATTTATACAAAAATTTTTACTGAAATCTTTTAAGCCAAGAAGACATCAAATCGTGTTTGCTACACATGTTGAAAACAAGAGAATTTTCGCGACTCGCAATTTGGGAAGCCCTGTTAAATACTAAACTATTTCTAAAAAAATATCCGTAGATATATTTAAAAATTCGTGGGAATTCAAGGCGGAGAAAGAAACAATGTTTCTTAAAATAAAAACGCATAATATATAACATTAAAATGTTGCTTACAATTGCTTAGAAAATCCTTTTATGCAACATATCTTATGTTTTTTTTTTATAACAAATTTGTTTTAAATGTGAGTTAAACGTTCTTAAGCAAAGAAATGGCAAATTTTAATTTATTTTTGTGAGAATGAAGATCAAATTTATTTGTAAGGCTGAGTGTTGGGTTGATTTAGATGAAATTGAATCTTCACTAAACTGAATATTTTTGGTTGTTATTGATTTGCACCTATATTCACTAAAAATGTATTTATTTTTATTAAGAGTAAGATTCAAAATTTCTGCTTTGTAGAAAATTTTACTTTTAGAGATAGCGATTCTTCAGAATGTTGCCAAATTACACTACAGAAATAGCTTTTTCACGATAAAAAATTATGCCTAAAATATTTACCAACATTTTTTATTTGTATTTTAATAAATTCATTGGTTGTTGATTATAAAAAAAAGTAAATAATTTTTTTTTAATTCGATCAACAATTGTCCTAATATTAAATGTGCATTTTATTTTCAGTTTAAATAACAAATATTCACAAAAGACGTGAAAATAAATAATGAAACTTCTGTAAAATTAGTTTTATTCCATCTACGTATAAATTAATTGAACCATATTGGCACATTAACTAATTTGGCAACATCTAACGATCTGTCTGCTTTTTCGACATGAGCGGGAAAATGGCGCAACAAGCAAGCTCAACCTAATTTTGAGTTAATAAATACAAAACTAGACCTTGCTTCAATAACAATTACACGACAAAAGTTTTTAACCTTAAGGTTGAGTCGGCTCTCCTGGGTATTGAATGAAAGAAAGAATGTTTAAGTACAGATTTCTTTTTTCTTGACGATTTATTTTTATTTGCGGAGAGAAATCGGCATTATGCATATTTCATAATTTATGATGGTGTTATTTATGAAATAAGATTGTTTTAATTATTCATAAACTATTTTAATATCTAAAAAAGAATCACTGTGGGTATGTATGTTCCAAATCTCCTCCTAAACCACAGGACCGATTTCAGCCAAACTTTGGGCAAATATTATTCAAGACAAGAGAAAGAACACTGTCAACTGTAAAAATTAATTAAGTATTCAGTTAATTAGAAATTAAACCAAAGATCATAGCCATTATCAAGATCTTTATCTACACTCCAAAAGGAAAGACAAAAAATATCTACAGGAAAGCATTGGGTTAGTGAAATCGTTTCAGCCTTGTTCTGTGTAATTTCAAGGCTGTGCATTTAAATGTTTATTGTAGATTTGTATAGTATCATTAACCATTGTATAATGTACTGTTTGAAAGTTTAAAATACGCGTTCTTTGTTCAAATTCCTCGTGTTTTCATTCTATTGTACAGAAATAAGCAGGTCAGTTTGAAACTATTAAATTCAAAAATTACAAATACAAAAGAAATTTATATTTGTTGTAGCAAGTTAGTAACCATTTTTGAAAAATAAAATGTGTGGATTTATAAAAAAACTATGACCCCAAAAAACGCTGAGTATATAAGCTAGTGAGTTATAACGAACGAATGGTATACAGCAAAGCAAAATTACGAAAAATTCAATCAATACTAGGGCAGCCATGGGAAAAAGGAGAGTTGTAAGCATTAGTGCGTTCAAGGCCATTTTTCTCTCTTTTCGGAATCAGTTTTATTATCAATAACACTTTTCCACCACAACTTCTTTAATGAAGGTGCTGGAATTATTCCTTTTAAGTAAATTTCTCAGATTCTAAAATTCAAAATTTTAAAATAAATTACTTGACGAACAAAATTTTACTACGAAGAAGCCTAATAAACTATGCCTTCATAACATAAATGAAAAATGTAAATAAATTTTAGCTTTCTTTTCCCTTCCTTTCGAAAACCTTTCGCAGAGTTTAATATTGATTTTATACCATTTGTCAATTAGTATCAGTTTAATAAATCAGTCTTAAATGCAAGAAAACACTTTATTTAAAGGGGGGAAATATTCGAAAAGAAACTTCGGAACTTTTAAAAAATCTATGATTTACACTTTAGTTTCGCTGATAAAATAAATTAAGTTAGCATTTAAAGCACCGAGGACGGATTTAGTATTGTAAACTGAAACGTTTTAAACCTTAAACATCCAAAGAACAACAAAATGCGGTACGTTAAAACTGTTAAATGTTCAACCTACCACAAGAATGTTCCAGACTGAAAGACTGCCAAGGGAAGAAAAAAAAATTACTTGAAAGCCACTATTCAGAAAACCGACAATAATAGCTTACCATTTACTAACAGCAAGTTCTTTTTTAAAAAATTCCGTTTCAACTTATTCTTTCACGAACCAACAAAGTGGAAACAAATACAATGTATTAGAGTTCTTAACAGTGAATTATTGTCATAGAAATTAAAAGCGACAAAACGGTTTCAAATGAAATACAACATTCTCAGTTGCTTCCAAAGAAATTTCAAAAAAATAATTTAGTTACCTCATTCAATGATCATACACAAAAACATTTATTTAAAATATGTACAAGTAGTAAAAATGTTAAAAGAATTTTGATTTGAGCGAATACGGAAGCAGCAGCAATTATCTCGTAGTATTTAATATTTCCCGGCATGCATTAGAACTTCCTGCATATGCGACAACTTTATGTCGTCGACCTTGTTTTTTTCTCTTTAAAGGATCCATGAATTATAAAAAATCATTCTTTCATGAGTTTCCGGGCATGCTTCAAATCTTTCAAACTTAAAAAGCTCTTTTATTTTAAGAACCGTTTTGGAATTCTTAATGTAAAGTAAATGAAATGCTTGCATTTTGATTAATTGATTGGTTTAAAACCTGTAATCTAACCTATTCATAATATTTTGAATAAACTTTAGAATATTTCCTTTAAACTTCACACTAATATTCATTTCATAATTAACTTCACGAAGAATTCTAATTTTAATTTCATTCAGAATTTTATATTAGATCCATGAAGAGTTTTAAAAGTTCCACTCCAAACACAATACTTTATAACTGCAATTTCTAAATGGGCCAATGAATATTCAATTTTTGGACCAGGATTTCAGAATAACAGATAAATTGTACATTTATCCGATCTTTAAAATATTAATATTAAAATATTTCTTGTCTTTCAAAATTGAGATAAAAATAAATTAATTAATGGGGTTCTTTTTCATAGAAATATTTCAATCTACGCCTATATTTTATTTTCAAGATCTTTTAAAATATTATTACAGTTTCTGATTATTCTTAATTTAGCATCATTTAGTTCAAGCACTTTAAACAAAATTCGTCACGTTTTAAATTCAGATAAATTTTAATTAATTAGGTACCGTATAACAATTCCATGATTTCAGACAGAATGAAATTTTCGAAAACTTCAGATTTCAGGATATACAAAATTTTAACCCAATAGATAATTCATAAAGAAAGCTTGTAGATAACTCAAGATAATATATAAGTCAAAAAGAAACAGCATCCGAAAAATTTGCTATGAAGTAAAATTAAAGCACTTGAAATATTATGTGCGCCCGAATTCTCAGAAATAATGACAGAATTTAACATTATTTTGATGTTTTGAACGATATGTAAGGTGAAAGTATTCAATAGGATTTAAAAAGCTTCCAAATCCAAAAATGGTTGAAAATAAATTTAATCCGATCAATACAAACAACAAAAAGGATATCCCTAATTTCTTGAAAAATCGAATACTGTTATCTAGGAGAAATAGAATCCGATTTCTATCTTTAAAAAAGAATTTTCATTGTTTCTTCGAAAGGGGGTTAAAAGTTTAATAAAAAACACACGAAAAGAAATCAAAGTTATAATTATCCTTTTTTTTACCAATAGGCGTTCCCACACATTAAAATAAACACGCTGTTGGATGCTATTAATCCCTGATTTATAAAATTATTTAAAACATTGCGCAGAACAACGCGATTTGAAATGGAGGACAGTGACACTTCGATTGCCTGAGAAATAATCTCCAATAATAAATATATTTCTTTTTAAGTTATATGAACGATATGTAAAATTTTAGGAAAAGAAAATTCATTTCATGCTAACAGTCTTTAAAAATCTAATTTTGAGTGGCTTCAGCAAGTCTTTAAAGGTATTTCTAGATAATGGAATAGCATTCTAAAAAATAAAACATTTCCATATCAAACCAGTATTTAAAAAAAAAAACCGTTTTAATTAAAAACAAGAAATGTCTAATGGACGACACATTCTTTAAAAGCCGTTGAGAATCAATCATACACACAACACATAATTGTTAAAGAGTAGGTTATAGCACTAAGCTGTAGAATTTTTTTATATATACATTTGATTTCTAACTTCTAAATAGTGAATTAGAATGATTCTGCAACACACATCAGGACGAATTAAATATTCCCATAAGATAAACTGCGTGCGCGAAAAAAAAAAAAAATCCTAAGAATACAGTGCGTTTTTCCAATCAATATTTTAAAAAGATTCGAAAACGAAACTTATTCGTCAGAAACTGAAAAGAGAAGGGTACTGGATGCTTTCGATACACCCGGGCCCAACCCACCGCGATTTAAAAGTCTGCTGGCCGTTTCGAAGGTGCAACTTTAGGGGGGGCCGATGCCACACATAAAAATTGCATTATAAATTAAGTGCAATGCTTTTCGCACAATACTCCATAAAGTAATCACACAATACAAAATACAATAATCCATGTTTGTGTTTAAACATGTATAAATAGCCGGTAGTAAAAAAATAGTTTTTCCACAGACCTGTTCATCGTCCTTATCTTGCGAGGCCATTTTCCCATTACATGTACCGCACTGAGGCGACTGACGTCAGGCGTCACTACTCCCTATATACGGGTCCTTCGCGTCGCTCTGACGTCAGAGAGGCCGGGTGGTTTGGCGCGCCACTCGGATCGTTGTTGGCGAGGAAAAAGGGTTGCTGCTGCTTCTCGGGGTGTCGACACAGAAAATACTGGATGAAGTGCAACGGAATATTCTGATTCAGAAACCGATTTCTTTCCCACGAATAATTCTTTTTTTTAAAATTTCGCTTCCAAAATGACACCATGCAATTTATTATTATAATAATATGTTCTTTTCTTCTCTTCGGCAATCAAACTTGTTGAATTTTATAGCTCTCAATTTATTTTTTTGATAGCTAACTCACATCACGTTTCAGTTAAAATTTTAACTTTTTTTTAAATTTCAAATAATGGGAGTTTGGATTTCAAAAAGATATCAACCTTTTATTGGGCATGCGCAGTCATCCATTTTTCGCTGTTTCCATCCGCTCACGTTTGAGTAACGTGCTCTTGGAAGAGATTAGAGTGAGACCCAGTGGCGAATCTAGGATTCCGGTCGGGGGGGGGGGGGGAAAGTCATAAAAACTTTGTATCGTCGTGATGAATGTCAAACTTCAAGGCTAAAGTAAACCAAAACTCTTTAACTTTGCTCACCTGACAATAAGAATCATAAAGAACAATACAATGCTTTCGATAATTTAATAAAAAATTACGATGAAATAACTAGCCAAAAAATGTCTTCGACTGCGTCAGTGCTACAAGTACAAGTGGAATGACTACTAAAGTAGCAAAATTTTCGAGCCTATCAAGCTAGAAAGCAATGTTGAAACGTTTTTATTATTTTTTTAAAGACAGAAATTAAGAAAAAAACATTTGTAATGATGTTAAATTGAATCAAGAATTTTGGCTTGGCTCTGGGGGGGGGCTGTAGCCCGATAGCCCCCCCTGGATTCGCCACTAGTGAGACCCCAAGTTCCTGGTGTTAGCTTTCAGTGGATATGAACAGCTCACTGAAGAGAACCTTTTCTTAAATAGAAGTTGAAATTGCGTTTTCAGTGTACAGTGTTATGGATAAATAATTCTTAATATTAATTCTCGGAATAATAGAATTATTTTATTTTTAGTTAAGTTAAAATGTCGAAGTTTTCTGATTTTCATACCCGGAAACCAGGGAGGGATTCTCAAATAGGGCAAAGTAGGCAACTGCATAAGGGGCCCCAAGACCTTGAGGTGATTTTGAGGTATTTTCTGTATAATCTAATTCTGTGCTTTATTTTGATTAACAAGGGTCGTGAACTTGAACATATTCAAATTAAAATCAAGTATCACTTAAATTTCAGAAAATTATTCTTAGGAATTTTTTTTCATGTTTTTGAATTTTTTTGCCGACCAATGTGGTACTTTTTATTTTATTTTATTATTATTTATTTATTTATTTGAGTCTGCTGAAGTCACAAGTCAACAAACAATCAAACTTTGTATTTAAAAATTTAAAATGCGTTAAAAAGTTTTTTAATTGTTTCCTTTTTGTTTAACCCTTAAAAGCCCGATTTTTTTTTATAAAAAAAATGATTTTAAATTGTTTTTTGACTTTCGTTTCTTGAATAAAACATGGAAAAAACACTTTAAAAACCTTATTTTGTTTTGAGCATGGTTTATGACTAAAAATCAGTTTGTTAACAACTGACAACGCTGGGCTTTATTTCAGAAAAAAAAATTTCTTGATAAAATTTTATAATGTCAGACACAGAAGAATTTTAATAAATAATAATACAGATAAGGAATTTCCTTCAACATTGTACCATAAAATATGTTCTTCTCAAGAGTGGCGGACTGGGTCTGAAAATAGTGGTTGCCAGGAGTCAGTGAGGGCCCACACCTATCTATAATCGTAACATTAATTCATATATATTATATATATTAAATTATATATTTAATTTTTAATTTTTTTATATTTAATTATATATTCAATTTAATTTATTATTATATATTTCTTTTTTCCGCGTCTTTAAAATAAATCCCTTTTAACACCCTTTAATTTTCTACATTTAAAATAACGAAATTATGATTAAAGTTATTTGATTGTAAATTCTGTAAGTTAAATATTATATAATTAACACGGACCTTGGGTACAGAGCTATTTTATTTATTTGCTTTAGAAAAGCTTACTATAGAGAAAGAGTTCTTTTTTTTTCTCCCACATTCAGGAATGGCGCTAGAGTTTGCCTGATGGGGGGCCAATTTGCCCGACAGGGGAGACGAGTGTAATGTAAGTGGTCTCAAATTTTCGCCAGATTATTATTTATCAACTACAGTTGAATACCTGGTGCAAAAATTTTCCCCGACGGGATACAAAATTTTTCCCCGACCGGGGGGCACAGCATCCCCGACAGTGGGACCCTGGCCCCCACGGGTCCCCCCCTCTGGCGCCACCCCTGCCCACATTTCCTGGGGGCCCAAACTGTCTTCTGTTTAAGGGGGCCCACTTGCCAACGGGCAAGCTGGCAACCTCGCCAGTCCGCCACTGTTCTCAAGCATGCAAACAAAGCTTAAAAGACGCTGCCTCAAGTGAAGAACATCAATTTATTTTTAATTTTTTATCAGCACTCAGGCTGCCATCTTTCAAATTAATTTAATAAAAATGTCAGTATGTATCCCATTGGCAACAGAAAGCATTAGAGCTTCAGTCTTATTCTCAAGATGTGAGAAGACAAAATTGGGCATGTTGCTAAGGCAACACTGGGTCTTTAAGGATTAAAATTGCTTATAAACTTTATTTTTATTCATTTTTTAACACTCGAGAAAATGGAACTCTCTTGAAAATGGACTGAAATTAAGTGTTTTGGTATTTTAATTCGTTGTATTATTTTTACATAAAAATTCCTTACACAGAAATTATATAACAATGAAAAACCTGTCTGGTTTTGGATAAAAAAAAGGAGGCTGCGAAACTTCATTGCCGAAGGGCTCTTAATCCGAGCAAGCGGGTTCTTGGAGTTAGAAATCTGGATTGCGCCGGCGAATCCGAGATGGCTGGTCACTAATGGTATTAGCTTTCGTATAACGGAAATAAGTAAAATTCAAATGAGTTTCGAGACTCAACTGCCAGAATTTAGTAACCCTTTCAAGACTGATTTTTTATAAATTGCATTGATTTGAATGTACTTAAATGTGCCGTAAATCTTGAAAAGATTAAAAAGGGGCACAATATTTTATGTATAGTAAAAGTTGAGATAGAAAATCCTTCTGAAGATATTTTTTAAATTAAAGGTGATTGATTTTTTAAATTTTAAAATGAACTCATAATTTAAAAGTCTGGGACAAATTCAGATGATTTTTTAAGCCGGAATAATGAGTCAATAAACTCTATAAAATTTTTTAAAATACACAATGGCTAAAATTCAGGAACGATTAGGACTAAAAAGTAGATAAATTTTGTAACAAAGAATTATTTATCGGTGGGATTTTTAATTATTTTCGAGAAACGAAAACAAAACATATACACGGTGTTCACACTTATCGTGGTCCAATAGCTAATTTCTAAACCGTTAGACATAGACATATAGTTCCAATTGGAAAAATGCTTTAAATGAAGGGAAGAATTATAATATATGTTTTTTGAGTGAATAAATATATTCGTGAAAAAGTTACGAAATCTAACTTTTTATAAAGTCCCCCGATCCTATCAATCATATTTATTAAAGTATTCTTGGCACTCTAACATTTTAAACAAAAAAAAAAATCCCACTCTTCTGGGACTAAAATTGACCGATTATGGAGCTTTGAATATCGTTGATTTAGGCCACTTTACACCATTTCAATAACCGTCTTGCAGACGATCCACCAATCAATGCTCAGCACTTGTTCGATGAGACAGCTTATTGGTTGAAATTCAAAGCTCCATAACTCGCTCAGTTTTAGTCACAGAGGAGTGGGACTTTTTTTTGTTTAAAATGTTAGAGTGTCAAGAATATTTTACCGAATATGACTGGTAGGACCGGGGGAACATATAAAAATTTAGAATTCGTAACTTTTTCAGAAATATATTTAACGGCTCAAAAAACATAAAATATAATTCTTCCCTTTATTTAAAGCATTTTTCCAATTGGAACTATATGTCTACCTCCAACTGTTTAGAAATTAACTATTGGACCACGATACCTGTATATATAAAAACAGTAATCGTAAAAAGCCGCTGAATCAATGGCAATCAACCTTATTATTTTTCCGACGTTTTTTTCTAATTGAATTCACGGTGGAGTTCATTTTAACAATTATCCCTTTTATTATTTTATATTAAAGAATTTCTTGAATAATTTATTTATTTAGTAAGTTTTTACTTTTTCCCTACGAATAGGATTTTAATAAATAACTTACAAGCTTTAAATGCTCGTTTTTTTTTTTTCGTATATTTTGCATATAATAAGTTATTTCAACGGAAGCATTAGGAAAAGCATCTCCGATTTAAAAAAAAAATAGCTGATAACTATAGGTTAGGAAAAAAAAAACTTTATATGTATCTTCTACCAGTTTTTACTTTTTAACTCCCACACTCGAAATAATAATAGTAAAATTGAATTTTAGTTGGCAACATTTATGTACAATTAAACAGCATGATCCAGATTTGCCAGATCAAAATAACAAAAGAAGGCCAAATCTTCTTAAAAATAAGGCCAAAAAAGGCCAAATTTGACAAACTGATTGAAGACCTCATTGGTTTTAAGAAAAAGGGCTATCCTTCACGAATACAAGTCCCACTTGATCGGGATATATGCAATGCTCTTTTATTAAACTAAAATTTAAGTGAAAAAGTTTGAAACATCCTTGTTCCATTCAAGAGCTATTTCGATTGACAGCTCACTATACGTAATTTGAAAAGTGTAATGTCAAAAATTTATTAAAAAATATTTAATAATCAATTAGAATTCATTAATTTAAGTAAATAAGTTATTAAAAATTGCTCTAAAAGTCATTACCGAAAATAAAGCCGAAAAATAGGCCAAAAATGAATCTAAGGCCAAGGACTTTGAAAAAAGGCAAAATTTTCATAATTTGGCTGGCATGAACTCATTAAAAAAGTACTCTTCTTTTATGAAACAGAAGACTGACAGACTAAAATATATAAATGTTTCGTCAACGATTTTTTACTAGAGATTTTCCCCCCCCCCCCCCGAGAAAAAATTATTTTGGATAGTTAAGCTTTTTTTTAAGCCAGCTCTATAAAGAATAGATATCAAGTTGGCAATACTTATGGAGAATTAAACAACATAAACACTCATCTTCAGTGGCGTCAAGGGGGGCAATCGCCCCCTACTTTTTTAGGCAAAAAATTTAATTTTTATTTCATTTTAGCTGCCTAAAACTAGGAATTACAAAGAGCCAATAGTATTCGGGAAAACTATCTAATTTTTTAACTAAATTTTTAAATTTTGTTGTCTACCCCCTATACTCCTGGGTCTTTCAGATGTTTATATATTTTTTACCCTCCCCCCCACTTTTCCCACCCATTCGCAGCCACTGGACATCTTTTGTAAAAGAGAAGACTGATATAAATGTTTTGGTAATGAAGGGGAAAAAAAGGGTAAGGGAAAAAAGGGTTCTTACGTTTTTTTTTCTATTTTCCGAGAACTGTTATTTTAGACAGTTAGGCATTTTTTGTTTACCCAGCACCATAAAGAATAGACGACTGATTAATTAGCAATTAAGCAAGATGCAGTTTCGAAACATCATCCTCGCATTTCTCTGTGGCTTGTAATAATCTGAGCAAGAATAGCGTAGGAGTGTCACCAGAATCATCAATCACTCGCAGGAAACCGAAGGAAACGTGATGATGACTGCATTTCCTGATGCGCTGATTTCTGCAGCGCGAATTAGGATGAGTGACACATTTAGCATAAAAGGTCTCACATCGCCCCTCGCATCTGTAACGGTTTGAAACTAAATTTTGGTATATTGATACAGCGCTGACAATGACACATTTCATCGCAAATTTCCTCTTGCACGGTTAAAAATATGGAAATCACGATTAATTTCACAAGTTTCTCTTCAATATGTTTAAAAAGGTCCGAAATTAAGATTAATTGCACAAGTTTCTCTTCAATATGTTTAAAAAGATCCGAAATCACGATTAATTGCACAGGTTTCTCTTCAGTATGTTTAAAAAGGTCCGAAATTAAGATGATAGAGACTGTAGACCAATGGCGGCGAACCTATGACCACGAATTCTTTTTAAATGACCCACGCGTTGATTTTTGTAAGATAACTAGCAGTACGTGCACGACGTTGCCCGTGGAATCAGGACTTCAAAAAAAATGAAGAAAAAAAAACCCGCCCACAATGACACGAAAAAGTTTCAAAAACAAAATCAAAACAAAAGACACACATTATTTGATTTTCCGGCTTATTTTTTTTCGCGATAATGTCATTTTATCTGTAGAAAAACAGTACAGAGTACGTTAATCCGAAACAATATTAAAAAATTGCAGCGTGAAAATCATTATTATACTGCAAGCAAAGTATGCGAGACGAATAAATACGATAAGATACTGCCGAAAATAATAATCAAAGTCATTCAATAGAAGGTTATGACGTCACCTGCCCCGTCAGCCAATCAAATTGCCAGCTACGTTCCGGAAAAGTGTCACTGGAGGAAGCTCGCTAGAGAAAAATGACTTTCAAATGACCAAGAAAAAATTAATTTAAACCAGCGGGAGTGTTCTCCCCTAAACTTTCTCGTATACTTCCCCCAAAAGGTGCCGTTTCTACTTTCCCCGCGTGGCTAAAAAAATTCGAACCTACTGTTATCCAGAATCCAATGACTATCAGAAGATTTTTCAATATAGTGATTGAAAAATATCTAGGCAAAGAATTCAAAGAGATGCGTACCGATTAAAACGCATCTGTCGCACACTGCTCTTGCCGTTTCAAGGACAAACTGACGTAATCGCTCCTTTCGCGAGCACAGAAGTGCGCATGTGTGTGGAGACAGCGGATTGGTTTCAATGGTAAATTATACAGACCGACAGACAGTCAACCCATTGACGGATTTGGCCCAAAATTTTATACGGACCTACATTCATGACGGTAAAACTGTGTATAAAATTTTATCCATCTCGCTTTTCAAGTTTTTGAGTTATAGCGTTCGCATGACCCCGAACATACAGACAGACAGACTTCCCGTTGACGGATTTTGTCCAAAATTTGATAGAAACCTACAAATTATGTTTAAAGACCACATACCAAATTTCATCCCCGTAGCTCTAATAGTTTTCGAGTTATCGTGTTCACAGACACACACACAGACACACACACAGACACACACACAGACACACACACAGACAGACATAATTCCAAAATTGTGTTTTTCGGAATCAGGGAGGTCTAAAACGTGGAGATTCGTCAAAATCTCGAGTTCGAATTTTTTGACGATTACAATACTTTCTCTTTGTATACTTCGTATACGAGAAAGTAAAAAGACGGAAAAAGATATTTTAACCGTTCTTGTTTTAAATCCGACAGAACCGTTCTAGTTATAAGCTGAAGAAAAATTGAAAATAATAGTGTAATCTTTGAAGCATATGCGTCCCAGTAGTCTTCATTGAGCAATTTTGGAAGAAAAAATATATAAGTTTTGCAATTTCGATTTATAAATCAATGAAAGTTCTATTAAAATTGCGCGATATTTTCCGGAAACAAATCAAACACACTCGTAAGCCATTGAATAAGCAGATGCACCACTTTGAAAAAAACTGCAACCGACGTTGGAAGCATGTGTTCTGTAAATGAAAACTCCTTCTCAGAACTTTGCAGGATTGGTGAGAAATGCTACCACCAGCCATAGGAGCATTTGTGTCCCAAAAGCATTTTTTAAAGTTCTTTCGGGACGGATGTAATCCGTTAGTCGCGAAGGGGTTAATAATTTGTTAATAAAAGATTATTCTTAGATTTTTGATTTGATGAAAGTTATTTTTAGAAAACAGATTTTAATTGAATTTATTTTAAAGATTCGAATAAACTAAATTTATCACGCACACACTGTCATGAAACCGTCACTAAAACCTCCTTTGTGTTTCTTACAATTTGTGAAAAATCTTTGAAGAAGGTCTGTTGAGGAGCTTAGATTTTTGAATTTCTAAACCATTTTTGAAGTTCACAATTATTTATATAGATTTCAACAGTTATGTCCGGCTGTGGGCAGAGCGGTTAGTTGGCTTGGCGAAGCACTGCCTCAGAAAATCGCTTGGCCGAGCCCTCCTAGACGAAGAAGGTCTTCAAACAGCATTGACAGGAATGGAAGCAGCCTTGAATAGTAGACCTCCATCCTATGAGCAGGAAAATGACAGCGATGAAATACTAACGCCAGCTCATTCCTTGACAGGCAAGAAATTAACATTAGTACCTTCCGATCCGGAACAAAAGATCACGAATCTCAGAAGGAATTACAGGATTCAGCAGGACTTACTAGACACCTTTTGGAGAAAATGGTCTAGGGAGTATTGTTACAGCTGAGCACTTTTCACCAGGTACAATAGCGACAAATCATCTCACGTCCGAGAAGGAGATGTCGTGTTATTGCATGAGAACGTAACCCCCGACACATGTGGAAAAGGGCTCGTGTCGACAAACTGCTTAAAGGCCATGATGGGAAGGTTAGATCGTTCGTATTATGCCTTGGCGGTAAAGAGCTAACTCGTCCTATTCAACTGGTCATACCTCTGGAGGTTGACCAGGGTGGGGTGGATGTCCGGTTCGAGGATAATAACTGACGGTGCGAGATGCACTAGTAAAACAACTGAAAGTAAGAAATACAGTCAATTCTGGATAATTCGAAATTTTTGCTCGGTCCCTAGAATTCTGTATTAAAATAATGTTAAAAAAATCGTGGATAATTCGAATTTTTCGTACGATTGCCCTTAAAATATTACGTTAAAAATTGTTCCTGAGACTTTTCTCAGCTAAGGTGCATTATTTATTTTAACGGTCTTCCTAAGGAAAAGAAAAGCGAGGGTTGGAATGTCACTATGTGGGGATTTTCGAGGATTTTTCTGTGCACCTTCTCCCCTCCCTACTGCATTGAATATTGATTAGTCATCCAAAGCCTGTCTGTATTTTCCGAGAAAAGACTTGGCCACACCCCTTCGACAGGAGAATCTATTTCATTGCGGGTTGAAAGGATCGAAGCCTTTTCCACCTTTCTACTTTCTCGTATACGAAGTATACAAAGAGAAAGTATTGTAATCGTCAAAAAATTCGAACTCGAGATTTTGACGAATCTCCACGTTTTAGACCTCCCTGAGTCCGAAAAACACAATTTTGGAATTATGTCTGTCTGTATGTCTGTGTGTCTGTGAACACGATAACTCGGAAACTATTAGAGATAAAGGGATGAAATTTGGCATGTAGTCTTTAAACATAATTTGTAGGTTTCTATCAAATTTTGGACAGCATCCGTCAGCGGGAAGTCTGTCTGTCTGTATGTCCGCGGTCATGCGAACGCTATAATTAAAAAACTTGAATAGCTAGAAGGATAAAATTTCGTACACAGTTTTATCGTCATGAATGTAGGCCCGTATAAAATTTTGGGCCAAATCTGTCAAAAGGTTGACTGTCTGTCGGTCTGTATAAGCGCATCTCCAACGCATCCGCTATCTCCACACGCATGCGTATTGGGCGCAATCTTCTGTGCACGATATTTATTGACTCCTGCTTGGCGCTTTTTTTTCATCCGATTCTCCATGGGCATGCGTACTTGGTAGCAATCTGTGCACGCGGAAGGATTGTCCTTGAGCGAAGAAAGAGTAGAAATCGGTATGCATTTAATCGGAACACATCTCTTCGAATTTGATTTTTTACCTAAATATTTTCTGATAATCATTGGATCCTGGGTTACAATAGGTTCAAATTTTTTTATCCACTCGGGGGGAGGGGAAACAGCACATTTTTCGAGAAGTATACGAGAAAGTTTAGGGGAGACCACTCCCGCCGGTTTTCTCCAGAAGTGCAGTTTCTTCTGTTTGAGAGAATATATGTAATTCGAATTTTTCGTTATTTCGAACTTTTCCTCTGGCCCCTTCAACTTCGAATTATCCAAGTTTGACTGTAACTGTAACTTTGACTCTCCTGTGTTCTACGATCCAGTTTCCTTGATGTTTACCTGCTAAATTCTATGTCTTTTATTTGTATAAAATATTGGTGTGTCAATGAGAAATAAATACGTTTGATACCAACAAATTTAATGACGTATTTAGCTATAATTTTATAAACATGCCAAGCCGAAGCAAAAGTTTTAACAAAATCTTTGCTTCACTGGCTGTCACCTAGGATTATAATTCAATGTACCCTGAAAAAATGCTGCAGGATAAATTTTCCTTGCCGTTCGTACACTGCTAAAAATAGAAACCCTCTGTTTACTCTACTCTCTGGTATCGGTAATTAATTTACATTGCTAACGAAATCATTTCTTCATCGGCGTCGAAAAAAGGACGCCATAAAACCTGCGAAGCTCAACTACTATGCAAATATAGCGTGCACTCTTCGAAATCTTTGTTGGACATTCTTTTCGCTGCTGAAATGAAAAACCAACATTCGCTATTAGATGTTGATTTAACTTTAGTTTCTTTTTTTTAAATACCGAATAGAGTGTATTTTCGCTTAAAATATCTGTAAATCTTAGGCTAACCTTTGCTTCGACAGAAATTTTAAATTTTTACAGTTTATTTTAGTTTAGTTTAGTTATATTAAAGTTTTGAAGCAACACGAGGGCTATTTTGGGATGGACCTTTTCATTTTAAACCGCCGTCAGATGACGAGGACGACACCTGAACTGGCACCCCCTCTCAAAACTTCCAAACTACACCAGCGGGAGGACGTTTGGCCCCGAAAATATGATTTAACGGCGGAATCGGGTTCCGAACCGGGAACCCTCCGGAGCCGAAACTGTACCGCTAGGTCACCGCTGCCTTTAAATTCTTCTAAAGGACATTCGAAAATTTTTATTTGAATTATTTTTATCTCATTTCATTGTGTTTTTCGCATAACTCCCTTCCTCCAAATATTTTTCTCCCTTAATCTCTCAACCATCTCTGCTAAGATTGCTTGAAATATTAGATTAACATCCCGTTTTGAAGCTGAGCGAGACTTTTGAACTTTGATAAGACGACCAAGACCTTTGAACTTTGATAAGACGACCAAGGCCTTGCTGACAGAACGACCAGACCTTTGAACTTTGATAAGACGACCAATGCCTTTGAACTTTGATAAGACGACCAAAACCTTTAAACTTTGATGTGACCAAGACCTTTGAACTTTGATAAGACGACCAAGATTTTTGAATTTGATAAGACGATCAAGACTTTTGAACTTTGATAAGACGACCAAGGCCTTTGACAAGACGACCAAGACCTTTGAACTTTGATAAGACGACCAAGACCTTTGAGCCAGCAACTCACGCTCCAAACTTTTACTCTGTGTCAACTTGAGTGACGGCACATTTAACATGCACCAAGCTTATATAAATGACTGATATTTAGAGGAATGCTGCATTAGTCCTCTACATCCTCCTATCGAACTGAAGCTATAAAAAGCTAAAAATTAACGATTGAGATAAGATTTTTTAAAATTATTATTTTTCAATAGTAGTACTCAAATCGACAAAAAGCCGTTGAATTGAATAAGGACAGCTCAACGCATTCCCGTGAAGAAAGAACGAAATCTATACATTTTTCGAATACTCTGAAAACAGAGAATCTAGTGGTATTATAAAAATAAATTAGATTGTTTTTGTCACTGAATTGCATTATTATAGTGATGATATCTAAAACGATCTTGAGGCTAAATTATTAAATGTTAGATTATTTTTTTGCGTTAACATTTTATTCTGAGTTTTCAGTCATTGATCGTTTCATAATGCCAAGACTAGCAATTTTGGACGAGTTTACTCTTAAAAAGGGTAGCAGGCAATGAGTAAGACGAGCGCATTTCCGGAGTTCTTTCTTAGGACATGCCAGGTAAAATGTAAACATCTCCCTCTCTATTTTTCACTTCACCCTATATTGGTGAAATCAACTCCTCCTTGCGCATGCGCAGAAGCGCGGAGAGTTTCGGAATTCGAGAATCATCAGTATATTGAAGGTAAAAGGTAAAATTTTACCAGATATTTTTTTTTCACATTCAACACTATCTGCTGAAAGGCTCAAGAAAATCTTCAATATTTTATAGGAAATCTGTTTGTTCCAATTTCAGATTAAATTTTATTGAGCTATGAATTGAAATGGGCAAGAATAAAACTGCCCATTTCATTTAGTTAAGGAAATATCTTTTACCTTTGGAACCGCACTCTCGTGATAATATCAATGAAGGTGCTCACGTGACCGAATTGTTGAAAGTTGCATCACCATTTTTGTGCAGTGTTTTTGGTCTTAACTGTAAAACATTCACTATGCTAATAAATAAAGCAAAGACTTCACATTTAGATTTTAATTGCGTAAAATTTACTAGCTCTAGTAAGAGGATCCATTTGGTTTTGCTTAAGCAAATCAAGTTTAAAAAGTATTTTTAACGTAGGACTACGCTCTTGCCATTGGGGTCTCAGAAAGGAATTTGATTCACACTCCAAAACACCACAAAAAACGCTGTATGGGAGATCCCCTATATCTCGGTAACTACAGATGTTAAAAGCATAACTATGTCTTATTTTAGAAATAAAGGGTAACAACAGAAGTTGCAAAAAAAAAATTGAAAATCGGAATTGTAGTTCAGAGACTACTGAGTCGCAAAATTGGGCAAAAATACGCATGAATTGGTGACGCGATCCTCTTTATCTCGGTAACTACATATGTTAAAAACATAATTAATGTCTTATTTTAGAGATAAAGGGTAACAACAGAACTCACAAGAAAAAATTGAAAATCGGAAAAGAGTCACGCGAGTCAAGTAGTCCTACGCCTTTAACATCAGTAGCTATTTGAAAAAGACAGCCTCCTGTCGTACTTTATTTAATTTTTTTACTTCATTTATACACAAAATATTCTCAGATAATTAAAATAAAAGTTATGCCACTACAAAAATTAAGTAAAATAATAAATAAAGTAAAAACTTCACACTTATATTTTATTTGTCAAAAATGTATTCGCTCTAGTAAGAAGATCCATTTGAATTTATTTAAGCAAATCAAATTTAAACAGTGTTTTTTTTTAACTTAATTTAGGCACATAATCTTATCAGATGGTTAAAATAAAGTTATGCCATTACAAAAATATCAAGGATATTATATATTGTATTGCGAGCAAATTTAAAATCCCACTTCTTTGTTTATAAATTCTATTCTAGTATTATGATCAGCGAAATATTATTTTTTAAATTGTTGAATAAATAGAAACCGCATAAAATTTATTTAGAATAAAAGAAAACAACGAGCTTCACCTTTATAATTTTTTTACGATCTTATTAGATAGAATCCGAAATCCTATTCTCGCCTGAAGCTTTGAATTAGACAAAATATAAGCATACTTTTCTTCCTAAAATTTAATTAAAATTTGCGGAAGCGCTGTGCTGCAATTTAAAGAAAAAGATAATGACACATCGTTTTTCTTTCATAAAAATGACGATAAAAAACACACTCGTTTCAACACATTTCTGTTTTAATAGAGTTTTTGACTGTTCTTAAAATCCCCGTATGCAAACGGAGAGTTAAAAAAAAAGTAAAAACGTTTGTGTAAAGAGAATTAAGCTAAAGCAGGTGCTGTTAATTTTTTTTGAAAAGTAAGAATTGTTTTTTTATACAACGGAAATGTAAAACGAAACGAAAAATTCTAAAACAAAAACATGTTAATATTTAGTTCGAGCCGTAAGAATTTCTTTATACATACTTCTTATTTATCAAAATTAACGATATTTATAAACATTTTAATTGTTTTATAAAGTTGAAAATGCAGTTTAACTTTAAAAAAACGTTTAATAAAAGAAAATATTAGTGATATTAGTTAACAACGTCTTAAAAAAAGGCGAGGGCTATTGTTCTTTATTTAAAAAATGACTGATAGTGAAAACGGAATCTTTTTTCATAATTTTGTATCTTTTCTTGTCTATAATTTTTATTTCTGTCTTTAGTGAAGAACAAAGATTTAAAATAACGGAAGGAAAAAACAAAAATGTAAAAGACATTAAAATGTAACAAAATTAACGATATACGATTGAAATAAGCCTAGGAAAAAAGAATTTAAATGGAAAAACGTCATCGGAGGGCACTTCTTTATTTTGGATTCTAATTGGAATAGGTTTCCTGTGGAGGAAATTGACTTCAAAGTCTAAATTAGAATTTTCCTCTGTGACTTGAACCTATCCCGGAAATTGGGAAAAAAGAAAATCTTTTCACAAGAAAGAAATCAAAAACAGTCTTTACCAGCAACATCTACTTGTATTAATGCTCGATAGAAAGAAACCCTGTTAGACATTTTTCAAACCATCACTAACACGTCAAAATTCAACAGCATTATAGAAAGAGAGAATTCATTCTTTCAATACCCAGGAGCGCCGATTCAACCTTTTGTTTTGGAGCGCATATGACTCTCCGGGAGGGGAACAATCTAGCAGTATATAAATTGTGAATATGGAGAACAAAATTTACACCAAATATTCAAGGACCACAGCAATTCTGCAACGGTAACCCTTTCTAAGACTGTGGGAACATAGTTCTCGCCAAATTTTTCGATGAAACAAAGATGGATGTTCTAATTTCTTATCTCAAACCATAACGAAGTGACTTGACTTGGTAATTAATTATTAATTAATAAAATTAATTCATAAAAAATAATGTCATCCGACAAGCTAAATGAATTTCTTTTCTTAAATTAATCTCAATACCTAAGTTATTTTATTATACCACTACTAGAAAAAAATGGCATTATAAAGTGTTAACAGAATAAAAACAGTATTAGAAAATTTAATTTTTTAAAATTTAAACGTTGAAAATTAAAAAGAACAGGATTATCATAGTCCCACTTGACGTTCATTCACTTCAGAGATGTCCATATTCAATTTTCAGAAAGTGCTAATTCGGCTGCATCTCATGTCCCCTCCAGGTGACGGGGGCCGCGGTTGCCTAGTGGCAAGGTCTCGACCTCGGGACCGGAGGGTCGCAGGCCCGAAACCCGATTCCGCCGAAGATCCGCTGTGTATGGGGCCCGCTGCACGCTAAATCATACGTAGGGGCCAAACGTCCTCCCATTGGTGTGGCGCAAAAATACCCACGCTGGCCCGGCCTACCCAAGAAGGGTGTAAGTCCGGTAGAGGACCAGCGGGTAGAGAGCCGCTCCACCAGCATGTGGAGGACGGGATTTATTGGGTACAATAAGATGATACAGGCATTGCCCGAAGAAGGGCAGTAATTTTAAATACAAGCGAGCTGGGAGCGTAAACATGGTTCGACCCAGCTCGGTGGGGAGAGAATGGCTTGATTTACTGCTCGGGCAAGCAAGGAACAGTAAAAATATATACAAATAGATAAGTATTGAAAAAGAAAGAAACAAATAAACACAGAAAAAGCAGTAAAAATCAGATATGTAAATAAGTCAAAGATTGAAACCCCGTAGTATAAAAACAAAACACACTCAAACAACACTACACATCAAACGGCACACAAAACACAAATAAAAACTGTGCCAAACATAAAATTAAAAATACATGAATTAATAATAATAATAATAATAATTTCTGGGTGTGGCGCGGAAGTTTGGAGAGGAGGATGCCAGCTCAGGTGTCATCCTCGTCATCTGACCTCGGTTCAAAATTACGAGGTCCGTCCCTAAATAGCCTTCGTGTTGTTTCAAAGCGGGACGTTAATATAACCTAACCTAACCTAACCCCTCCAGCTGACCAATACACATACCTGGGCAAAGTTCTTATTACATAAGGGAGAAACGTGTCCTCCGGAAACATAATCAATAGCTGTTGGAAATGAACGCATGTCCATGCATTAAAATATAGGTTCCAACCTGTGGTAAGCGTACCCCTGGGGACGAGCGGAGGACTAGTGGAGGGTGCTTGAAAGTGATATTGGCAATGGCGGAAAACATAAAATCTAAGCATATTCAAGAGTTTCGTTTTTTCAAGTTCGTATGAAAAATGAAAGTGAAAATTGTTCGAGTCCGAAAACCTATTCACGAAATAAGGAAAATGAAGAAGTAGATTGATACCTAGTAGTTGAGTAACTGCAAACTCGCATCATAAGTTAATGCGAGATTATTTCAATGCTATTTTCATTTATTTCGACGTTGAACTAATGCTATTTTTAAAAATGGAATAAAATGTAAAATCAAATATCAATACCGCAAATGTTATTAAGCTCATTAGAGTCGTTTGGCTCTTAAGGGAACCTAAGGCATTGGCGTTATTAATAAAAACTTTTTAATGCCGACAGGTAGTTCCAGGGGATATAACAGAATGGGATACTCAAAAATAAAAAAAAATTAATGAAAGAGTACGCGAGTGAAACCAGCGGGAGTGTTCTCCCCTAAACTTTCTCGTATACTTCCCCAAAAAGGTGCCGTTTCTCCATCCACCGCGTGGCTAAAAAAATTCAAACCTACTGTTATCCAGAATCCAATGACTATCAGAAGGTTTTTCATTATAGCGATTGAAAAATATCTAGGTGAAGAATCAAATTCAAAGCGATGTGTACCGATTAAAACGCATCTATCGCACACTGCTAGGTTTCACTCTTGCCGTCTCAAGGACAAACTGACGAAATTCGCTCCTTTCGCGTGCACAGAAGATTGCTTCCAGTACGCATGCGCGTGGAGATAGCGGATTGGTTTCAATGGTAAATTATACAGGCCGACAGACAGTCAATCCTTTGAGGGATTTGACCCAAAATTTTATACGGACCTACATTCATGACGATAAAACTGTGTACCAAATTTTATCCATCTAGCTGTTCAAGTTTTTGAGTTATAGCGTTCGCATGACTTTGGACAGACAGACAGACTTCCCGTGGACGGATTTTGTCCAAAATTTGATAAAAACCTACAAATTATGTTTAAAGACCACACACCAAATTTCATCCCCGTAGCTCTAATAGTTTTCGAGTTATCGTGCTTACAGACAGACATAATTCCAAAATTGTGTTTTTCGGACTCGGGGAGGTCTAAAACGTGGAGATTCGTCAAAATCTCGAGTTGGAATTTTTTGACGATTACAATACTTTCTCTTTGTATACGAGAAAGTAAAAAGGTTGGAAACTCTTTAATGAGATCGCAGGACCAGTTCCAGTTCATGTTGTTTTCGACCCAGTTTGGTCCCATAGAGTATCTTGGTGTCGCTGCTGCATTGAATACCAAATTTAATTCCCGATTGTTGTGAATAAAACGCTTAATTTTTGATTGCCTCAAACGCAAACATGAATGATGATATCATTTTTTTTACAGACTGAAATCCAAAACGTTTGAAGAAACCATTGATCTTCGCTCAAATTACAGTGGAACCCCGGAGATCCGAACTCCAGTAATCCGAAATTCCGGATAATCCGAACAACTTTTTTTAATTTTCTGAAAACTTTTTACTGAAAAATAACAATTACGAACCAGAAGCAAAGCTAATGTTTATTCCTAACTTAAAAGAAGTATTGGAATTGGTCTTTAAGAATAAATACAGCACCTTAATTAGTAGAAACAAACTCAGATATCTTCTTTTAACCCTCAACTTGTTTGTCACTGTACCGTGCGAGTCGCGCGTGCTCTTTCCGTACGCATTCACAGAGCGCCCAGAGTCAATACTCTTCTGCATTTGATATATCAAGAGTATTTTACCGAATTTTTCCCAGATAATCCGAATTCCCCGGAATCCGAACAAAGGTAAGCCCTAATTAGTTCGGATTCCCGGGATTTATTTTTTTAAAGAAAAGCACACTACAGAGAAAACTCCATTTACAGAGTGCTGACAAACACACAAAGAACAAAAGTCACAATGAGTAAATAAAAAATATATATGCCTTAGAAAGCAAAAAGTAGACCACAGAGAATACATAAAATCTTAAAACTTATGCAAACGTATACATAATTAAAAACGAAAACACATAATCACAAAACTTTAAGACACACTATGACACCAAAAGCCGTATTATTATTATTTTTAATTTAAAGTTCATTTCAAAAAAACAAGGGTCAAAAAGTCAAAACACGCAAACACAGAGTCTAATAAAAAACACACCAGGAGTTTAAAAACGTAAATACACACTTGATATTAAAAAAAAATGCAACACTTAAGATAAAAATAAATCAAACACGGCTCCAAAAAACTGGTCGAATACATAAGAACACGAAATAGCAAATAGCATAAAAATCTAAAATGTTGTTGAAAGGCAAAATAAAACATATCATGTATCTAAAAGATGCAAATATTTCGACTTAAAAGCACCTAGAGACATATTAAGAATGTCAAGTTCATCAGAGAACGCGTTAAAAATTGTATAAAACCTATATAACGAGAACCTGTTAATATAATTAAATTTTGAATCTAAATTTGGGAAGGAACTTATCTATTTATTTACTTGTTTATTTTATTTATTTAAAGAAAAGCACACTACAGAGAAAACTCCATTTAAAGAGTGCTATAAACACACAAAGAACAAAAGCCACAAAGAGTAAACACCAAAAAATGCACTAGAAAACAAAAAGTTGAACATAGAAAATACACAAAATCATAAAACTTTTGCAAACGTATAAATAATTAAAAATGAAAACACATAATCACAAAAGCACTAAAACACACTATGATACTGAAAGTCTTTTTAAAAAATTAAGAGGCCATTTCCAAAAGGCGAGGGTTAAAAAGTCAAAGTCACGCAAGAGTCTTCTAAAAACACACCAGGAGTTTAAAAGTTTAAAACGCAAATACACACTTGAGATAAAAATAAAGTGCAACACTTAAGATAAAAATAAATTCAAACACTGCGCCAAAAACAGATCCTTTTTATAATAAAATTACCTCAAAGCAGAAACAAATGTAAATAGCATTGAAATAATTTCGGATTACCTTATGATCGAAGTCAATAATGACTCATCCTGATAGTCGACTATTCAAATGGAAGACGATTTCAATGCGATTCTTGGGCTTGCTTCATGGAGCTGAGTTTCATGAAGTTAGTTTCAAATGAAGACAGATGCGCTACTTCAAACCCTCTGAGATATTTGTTGTTAATATACGCTTCAGACGAGATTGTTCGTGAAAGACAAATGAATATTTTATGGCTTTAACGCGGAGTTCCTGATAGGCTTCTTTCACTGATACCCAGTAGGCTTCCGGACTAGCATGACTTTAATTCTTCACACGAATTTAGGGAAATCAAATTCTATGTTAGAGTAGAGTATTCGCACATTACATCAACAAGTTTGAGAACTATCACGTCATATTAAATAGAATTACTGTCCGATTAATAATTTCTATTCTCTGTTTCAGTGTCTCATTACGAATCCTGTTGGCTGTCTTTCAATCTTTTCAATCCTCTTTAAAGTTTATATATGTAAGTGAATTTCATTTTATGCTCTTTCTGTATACTGCTTTTCATGTGTGATAGACCATTCTGTAAATAAATCCCGCTTATATTGTTATCCATCGGATTCTGAAATCTTTTGACGCTGTTCTATCTCACGATGAAGTAATGATATTAATGTTCTATAACTTCCTGTTTTCTCGTATACGAAGTATACAAAGAGAAAGTACTGTAATCGTCAAAAAATTCGAACTCGAGTTGTTGATGAATTTCCACGTTTTAGACCTCCCCGAGTCCGAAAAAACCCAATTTTGGAATTACGTCTGTCTGTCTGTCTGCGCTTGTGTGTCTGTCTGGGAACAAGATAACTCAAAAGCTATTAGAGCTACAGGGATGAAATTTGGTATGTGATCTCCACACATAATTTGTCGGTTTCTATCTTCTTTAGACAAAATGCGTCCACGGGAAGTCTGTCTGTCTATCCGCGTTCATGTGAACACTATAACACAAAAACTTAAATAGCTAGATCGATAAAATTTGGTACACAGTTTTATCATCAGGAATGTAGGTCCGTATCACATTTTGGGCCAAATTCGTTAAAGGTTTGACTGTCTGTCAGTCTGTATAATCGCATACTTGTGAACACAATAACTCCTTAACACAGTGACTTAGATAAATGAAATTTGGTATGTGGCCTCCTAACCTTAATTGCAGATTTGCGTCCAATGTTTGTTTCAATCGGTTAAAAAAAGCGCCTCCAAATTGCATATTCAATTTTCTTACTATGACGCGAGGCCATTTTGAGTCTTGGCCAGCGCTTGGCGATACTCGTGACCTTGGCGCGCGCTGCATGAAACTCATGGATAGTCTTTTCATTCTAGGTTACAGTAGCTTCGAATTTTTTATCCACGCGGGGGAGGGGAGATGACACCTTTTTCGGGAAGTATACGAGAAAGTGTAGGGGAGACCAATCCTCCTGGTTTAAAAATTTTAAACACTTATGTTTTGTATTTTCCACCATTATCAACATTACTTTCGAGTACTGGCCTGCCGTGTACCCCCAGAAATACACGTACCACATGCATGGAACCTCTCTACTAAATGGACGAAATTTGACAAGCCAACACCGAATTGACCATGCTCTTAAAACAAAATTTTAGAAATGTGTATTTTGAAGCAAAACAATCACTGGGAAGAGGTAAATTTCTCAAGCACATATTCAACTTTCATCAGTTGACTACAAAATTATACACACAAAAAAAGTTTTATTGAGAAAAAAAATTTACCATGAGCGTTACCATTCTCTTTAAATGAAAAATATTACGCATATATTTAATAATTTTCTTTATTTACTTCATTTATTATCAACTTGTTTCTCACGTCATATGAAAATATGAAATATATTTATTCTTATGCAAGCTATCATGACAAGAATTAAAGCTTATTTTTGAAAAATAATGGATTTCAGAGTAAACCAGCGGGAGTGCTCTCCCTAAACTTTCTCGTATACTTCCCCAAAAAGATGCCGTTTCTCCTTCCCCCGAGTGGCTAAAAAAATTCGAACCTACTGTTATCCAGAATCCAATGACTATCAGAAGGTTTTTCATTATAGTGATTGAAAAATATCTAGGTAAAGAATCCAATTCAAAGAGATGCGTACCGATTAAAACGCATCTATCGCACACTGCTAGGTTTCACTCTTGCCGTCTCAAGGACAAACTGACGTAATTCGCTCCTTTCGCCTTCACAGAAGATTGCTTCCAGTACGCATGCGCGTGGAGTTACGGATTGGTTTCAATAGTAAATTATACAGACCGACGGACAGTCAACCCTTTGACGGATTTGGCACAAAATTTTATACGGACCAACATTCCTGATGATAAAACTGTGTACCAAATTTTATCCATCTAGCTATTCAAGTTTTTGAGTTATAGTGTTCACATGATTTCGGGCGTACAGACAAACAGACTTCCCGTGGACAGAGTTTGTCCAAAATTTGATAGAAACCTACAAATTATGTTTAAAGACCTCATACCAAATTTCATCCCCGTAGCTCTAATAGTTTTCGAGTTATCGTGTTCGCAGACAGACAGACATGATTCCAAAATTGTGTTTTTCGGACTCAGGGAGGTCTAAAAAGTGGAGATGCGTCAAAATCCCGAGTTCGAATTTTTTGACGATTACAATGCTTTCTTTTTGTATACTTCGTATACTAGAAAGTAAAAATAGCAAAGCAATCAAATCGTCATCATTGAGAGGACAAATATATAACGAAGAAATGGGAGACAAAAAAGGCTGCATAGAAAGTATGTTTCTCAAAATCACATTCCAAACAAACCTTCCACCAGTGGCTTCCATCGTTATCGATGGAAAATATAAAACCGAAAGCGACTTCTAGTACAAAACGACAATAACTGCGAAATTACAATGAAAAAATTGACAAACCTTCAGTTAAAAAGGTAATTTTTGATATTTTTCGATAATTTTCATTGATGATAATCGACATCATTTGGTTGCATAACACTCGGGCAAAATCATTTTTGACCACATGTTATAAATGGAGGGCTCAGAGATAAAGCGAACTAAGTCCATTAGAATCATTTCTGAGAAAACAGACCTCAAAGTTGAATAGCTGCATTTAAAATAACAGTGGACTTCTATTGCTCTTGATAAGAATTGAACTGTGGATAAGAACTGAACTGTGGCCATGAACCATTATTACTCAGAAAATATAATAGTTTTACACTGCAACCACAGTGTAAGTGCAAAATGGACTTCGCTTACTTTAACTTTGAAACTTCTAAAGGACATTATTAGGTGGAAGTATACAGTGTCTGTTCGCACATTTTTAGATGATTTTGTTTTGTTGTAGCAAAAAATCATCTGCGTGAAAAAATTTATTTTCACTAGAATTGCATTTTTGAAAGTATAAGTTATCTACTGCTACTTAAAAATTTTGTTTACATGCAAAATGGCGCTTTTAAAGAAGCGATGAATAGAAAGCTACGTTTTTCTCTTTCAGTTATTCGAATAGAAACATGGACTTGGCTCACTTCAACTTTGGAACTTCTAAATGACATTATTAGGTGGAAGTATACAGTGTCTGTTCGCACATTTTTTAGAAGATTTTGTTTTGCTGTAGGAAAAAAATCATCTACGTGAAAAGATTTATTTTCACTAGAATTGCATTTTTGAAAGTATAAGTTATCTACTGCTACTTAAAATGTTGCTTACATGCAAAATGGCGCTTCTAAAGGAGTGATGAATAGAAAGTTACGTTTTTACTCTTTCAGTTATTCAAATAGCAACATGGACTTGGCTAACTTTAACTTTGGAACTTCTAAATGACATTATTAGGTGGAAGTATACAGTGCCTGTTCGCACATTTTTTAGATGATTTTGTTTTGCTGTAAGAAAAAATTTATTTTCACGAGAATTGCATTTTTGAAAGTATAAGTTATCTTCTGCTACTTAAAAATTTTGTTTACATGCAAAATGGCGCTTTTCAAGAAGTGATGAATAGAAAGCTACGTTTTTCCTCTTTCGGTTATTCAAATAGAAACATGGACTTGGCTTACTTTAACTTTGGAACTTCTAAAGGACATTATTAGGTGGAAGTATACAGTGTCTGTTCGCACATTTTTTAGATGATTTTGTTTTGCTGTAGGAAAAAATCATCTCCGTGAAAAAATTTATTTTCACGAGAATTGCATTTTTGAAAGTATAAGTTATCTTCTGCTACTTAAAAATTTTGTTTACATGCAAAATGGCGCGTTTAAAGAGGCTATGAATAGAAAGCCACGTTTTTTCTCTTTCAGTTATTCGAATAGAACAAGAAATTGGTCTTAAGACTTATACCCCTCATTGACATTCCTGCTAAATCTCCTGATGTATTATTTATTACTCACATGGATTTTTGCACTCTTGGTCTTTTTTCGGTAGTTTGGACTTTTTGGTCTTTTAAGGTACCCGACTAGGTTCGGAGAAAAATTTTAAAATAGCATGCACAAAAAATTTTTACAGAGCTAAATAATAAAAATAGGCTTAAATAGTCACAATTAGAAATAAAAATTCATATATCATCAGTAGTTTAGGAAAATAATTATTTTTTTCAAGAATTTTAATAAAAATTTCAATGTTCAAAAAACAGCACAATTGAAAAATATGGGACATATTTAATTTTAATTTCACATGCGTACTTCTCAAACTATCTAGAATGTAATAGACCGCAAGATAACATTTATTTTAATGAATAAATATTTTATGAGGATTCAAAGTTGGCGTCATTGATTTTTCCCCAAAATTATCCTATGCTTCGAACTGAAACGGATTGTAAAACATGACTAAATAAAGCTATCTTAAAATCTGCCACCCAATCAAACTGGTGTAATAATCTAGGTTATAGGTACCGGGGGTGCAGGCGGCGTTATGTCTATTACACCCTCAAAGATTTTTGACACATGTGTACCAAATTTCAATGAATTTTAATGAATTGGTTTGGAGATATCACGTTTTCCGTGGGCAAATTTTAGTGAAATTTTCATTTTTCAGAAGAGGCATTTAAAAAATTTAATAACACATTAGTTCAAATAAATATCAAGTAATAAAATATCCAAGGAATAAGAATGAAAACAAAGACTATTTTAGAATTTTAAAAGTTGTGGCATTATTTTTAGATCATAAAAAAGTTTTTTGAAATTTTCTTTGAAAATCGTCTTTTTAACCTACTCGGTTACCTTAAAAAGTGCATTATTCAAACGTCGATCTACAACCCTTCGTGGACTTCGGAAAGCTGTTCAAGGGAAAATACCTCTTCTGATACAACAAAAGACATCGGAGCTTCCAGTGCAGGAAGATTGTCAAAAATAAGGGTTATCAATTCGAACATTTAAATCACCAAAAAGTATGTAAAATAGTTCTGTAAATACCATAAAAATCGTTTAAAAAATGTACTAACAGCCTCTGTACGCAAAAGTTAAGCTGAGAAAGCTTCTGATTTTCTAGTTATAGATCAGAGGTTCCCAATCTGTGGTACGCGTACCCCTGGGGGTACATAGGGAATCATTTAAGGGCACGCCAAAGTGATCTAGGTAATGGCGGAAAATATAAGAATATTCTAGAATTTTGTTTTTTCTAGGAAAGTGAAAATTGTACGAGTCCGAAAGCCTATTCACGAAATAAGGGGAAGGAAGAAAAAGATTAATATCTAGTAATTGAGTGATTGTTAGCTCTCGTCATAAGTGAATGCGAAATTATTTCAATTCTGTTTTGTTTTGACTTTGAACTAATACTATTTTTAAAAACGTAAAATCAAAAATCAGTCCTAAAAATTTTATTAAATCCATTAGAGTCGTTTGACTCTCAAGCTAACCGAAGCCCTTGGCGTTATTAATAAGAACTTTTTGCGCTGGGGGATATATCAATAGGAGGTACTCGAAATCAAAAAAATTTATCAAGGGGAAAAAGGTTGTGGAACCGCTGCCATAGATAAAAGTTAGGATAATCGTTAGCTTCTCATTCATGAAAGGAAACATTCAATGCATTTCTATGGGAGAAGGAAGAAAATAAACAAGGCGAACGCAGACTCACTTGTTCTCACGAGGTTCAATTATTTCTCTTATCGGCCATCTCAAAACCGAGCTTGGTAATCACCGAACGTCTCCCCAGTATAAAGAGAACTACACTGGTTAGTCTTTAACCGCAGTGCAACTGGGGAGGTTAATTTATTCTCAGAGTGTACCGTAATAACGAGCAATTACTTTTGAACCAGCTCGATGCCCAAAAAAAGTTTCAAAAAGAACTTTTGGCAGCTCATTGAGTCAGCCAAGGTTGTATCCCTCCCCCCTAACCGCTGGTAGACCTTTGTAGACCAGGTTTCTGTCTCTCGATCCCGCTTTTCTTTCTTTTTTTTGTTCCTCTTAAGGGTGCAAGTATTTGTTAGTTTGGTCGGCATAGCAACGGCCGCGACTTCTTGCTGCCAAACATTCTGGTACCTGTGAAAATGGATGTGGGTCACGCTAGACGGCAGTGTCCCCGCATCTGGTGCCTTTTACAAGGTCAAGGTTGGTATCGTCTGCAAGACTTTAAACTAAATGTTAAAGAGCCAAGGCCGAAAGACTCCTGACAACACTCGATATCTATTATCGAGGATGTCGTTCCAACGGTGGCGAATCCAAGGTTTGGGTCGGGGGGGGGGGGGCGGAGGTATAAAAAGTTCTGTACTGTATCGTCGTGACGAATGTCAAATCTTATGGGTTATGTAAACCAAATTAATCATTTTTATTTATTTAGATTTAATATATGCATAGGCGGCTGGTGCACCAAAAAAGTGGGGGGTCAAAAGAGATGCGAGTGTGTGGGCGGGGCGCGCCTAAAGCTGATTTTTTTTTTGTAAAATGGACTATATTATTGGATTTTAACGTCATTATTGATTAAATGACCTTCTCTAAAAAATTCGGGACACGACCTCAAAAATCGGAACGGTTGGCCACCGTAGAGTCCCTCTTCCAATTCAAAGTTCCATTTCAATTCTCATGAAATAATAACATGAGAAAAATATAAAACGCTTACCTATTAAGTCAATTCTTCTTTCTTTAAACTCGTGAATCGATCAATGATGTCGTCACAAAACGGCGTACTCCCAAACACAGAGAAAGCAGGTCAGTTATAAATTTATTTATTTGATATTATGTTATACAATATACATCCGTATTATAAATTAGAAGAAAGACAGTCTGCGATTTTTGTTTTTCGCAAATTGTTCTATTACCTTAGTAAAGTCAATATCTACAGTATTTTCGATCTTCAAAACAGCAAGTGCAGAAAGCCTCTCTTGACACATACTATTTCTAAGGTATGATTTTAAAAATCTTAAGCATGAAAAATTTCTCGCACAGTTGAGACAGGTATCACAAGGAGAATTTGGATTAGTTTTCTCAAGTATGGAAATATGTATATCACAGAGTTCCTTTTCAACAAGAAAATTGCATCTTTTCCTCAGTTCTGTTATCCCCGTGGATATTTCTGGCAAAGAGTCGATGTATTTTTTTGTACATTTTCTGAAAAATTTGTATCTCCCCCTTTATTTTTTTCCATATCAAGATCATATGTTTCAGAGACTTTTTGAACTGATGAAATTTTTATGATCTTTGATGGATTGGAACATGTTACATCTTTTAGAGATCGAAAAATATCCAGCTCATTTTCTTTGAACCTTTCGTCTATTGTGTTTAAAGCAGCATCTATAACTGGAAAAGCAATTTACGTTTAATAGAACGATTTAACACTTTGTGACATGCTGAAGGAGCTGCCGCCTATTTCCGAAGACACCTTTCTAGAGCGTGGAAGTTTTGGAGAAGTTAACGATTTTGCTTCACAAATATCGTTAACATATATCCACACCTTTTCAAAAAAATCTTCACTTCGGAATTCATGCAAACATTCTTTTGTTGCATTTCTAGTTCTTTAACTGTTAAAAAAATTTTCGATTTTGATTGCAAAGCTTTTGAAAGCGTATCTGTAGCTTCCAAAACTCTTTGGATCAGAAGTAGACAAAAAATGAATTGGAAACTTTCGATATTATTCAACAAAGCTTCAGCTTGGGATCCATTTTTCGACGGATCGTTAATTTTGAACTTTGAAAAGTGAGGGGGCAAGGCCCCTTTACTTTTGCAAGTGAGGGGGCAGTTGCCCCCCTTGCCCCCCCGGACGCATATAACCGACCTTTACTTCAATTCGGGCCAGAGAAAATAACAGAGCTCGCTGATTGGCTGCTTCCCTTAGCGTCTTCATGACGTCATGTTTATTTCGCCGAACTCGAAGCCTTGTAGGAAATAAGAAGCAATGCGTGAGCTTATAAATTTTAATTACTTTCTTTAGTTTGCATATTAAGAGACATTTTTTAGTCTCAAAAGTGCACTTTTTTTATTCATTATGTTGTACCCTTTTTAAAATACTTAACATAAAACATAATATTAATTTCTGAGATTTACATAATTTTGAACCTTTTTTAAGAAATTCTAATAAACAAAAATAAGACATGTACACGTATATTTCTAATACATTTTGAGAATAAATCAAATATTGGAATTATTGAAATAAATATTGCTGCTCTTATGATTTTCCTCCTTTCTTATTATACATTTTAATTCATAAGTGTTTTGCCTTCTAGAGAGCGCATGACTTGTAAGTTTTGCAATTGGGTGGGAAGGTGTGACGTCAGTGAGCTAACCAATCAGCGAGCTCCGTTATTTTTTCTGGTCCGAATTGAAGTAAAGGTCGGTTATATGCCCCCCGGACGAGCCGCCTATGAATATATGTACTGGTTTATTATGATGCATGTGTACTATTCTATTTTAAAAGTGTGCCACAATTCCATACAGATACAAATATCCAACAGATACATTGAACGACATCAATGCATGCCCTCCATTGAAGAAAAAAGATTACCTTTCTGTGGAGTTACAGCCATGCATTGCTGCAATTGAATTAGGGTACCTGGAACAGATGGGGATAAGTCGGGTGAAATGAGTGAAACTGGATGAGTAGCCAGAGCAGGCGATGCGGGAGATGTTGTTTGACGCCTAAAAGACAAAACACATGGTTTTAACAATTCTGACGCGATTATTTGTATTTTTCACAAAATAAAAAATCCTGAAGTCCTTTATACTGTAAAAGTTCAAAACAGCCAGAAAAAAGATTAGTAGATACAAACTAGGACTTTCTCCGTACTAGCTTAGGTAATTTTTCTTAATATATTTTAGGTTATTTATTTATTTAACTTTACAGACTTGACTCACCTGACAATAAGAATCATAAAGAACACTGCAATACTTTCGATAATTTAACAAAAAACACAAGGAAATAACTAGCAGAAACATGTTCTTGAGAGTGTCAACGCTGCAAATACGAGTGAGATGACTACAAAAGTGAGAAAACTTTCGAGCCCGTCAAAAACCAGGAAGAAATGTTTTCACTTTTTTTGAAGAGAGATTAAGAAAAAAACAGCTGTAGTGATTTTAAATAAAATAAAGAATTCTGGTCTATCTCTGGGGGAAGGAGGCTGCAGCCCGATAGCCACTCCCCCTGGATTCGCAACTGCTTTCCGATAAGATTCTATACTTTGGAACGTTCGCTTCCATCAGCATTCCAATAGCACCCATAGCCGTTTGCCTAGTAATTATAAATATGGATTATGGACTATTTTTTATAGGGTAGCCGCTTAAAAATATCATATTTAATGTTATTTCTCATAAATAAAAATCTCAAACTTAGTGTTATGTTCGAATTTTTTATTTATTTAAATTTGCCAAACCACAGTAACTTTTTTATTTCATTAAATGCCTTCTATTTGCTTCTAATCAGATAGCACTTGTTTTGAAAAGTTTAGGATAATTTTTAATTAATATACTTATTTATTTATTTTCTGTTCGAATTTGTCCATTAATTTTAGATACATTAAATTCATATTCAGTATTATTTAACTGACACAAGAGTACATCTTGTAACCTTTTCTGTATTATCAACTTGCTGTGCCGTTGATTATCATCTTGTTTATTCTTTATTTTTCTTAATCCAGAAACTTTGTTCTGCACGAAATTGAGCATCGAAGTCCAGCAAAACATCAATTTCATTGAAACGTAATTTTATCTAATTTCTTGCCCCGATTCGGTAAAAAAGATTTAAGGATTTAAATTTACGTCAAATGATATTCATTTATAAGATAAGTCGTGGTAACGAAAAGTAACTTTAAATATCTTGGAGCAAAAAATAATTTTTTTTGTCTCAGATTAAGAAGACAGAAATTTCATTGATATATACACACACGCACACAAAAAAACCCCTGAAACCCGTGCATGTGGAATGGCAGTGTACCTGAGAAATATCGGGTGGAAAGTAATTGGTCTCCGCGATCTGCCTTCAAACCTGGTGGTTCAAGTGTTTTACATTAGCCCTTTGTTGATATAGAAAAAAAATACAATATTCCCACCTCTTTACATTAAACCAGGTCTTCCGAAGCAATTTGTTAAAGATTTACCAACTGAAAAAGACTGTCTCAAGTACTTCATTACGACATTTTTTAACCTGTCTTTTGAAAAAAATAAAGCTCGGTGTGTTTGATAGTTCACAGATTCGGTTGCAAATCAAAGATCAACAATTCATTGGGACATTGAACGATAGCATTCATAGGATTCTTTTTCAA
>BGPR01000303.1:565459-591004 GCA_013235015.1 Araneus ventricosus | reverse complement strand
GATCAATGGAAGACGCCCTGTCAAGAAACGATGATCTCTACGAAAGAATCGCAAGGGCGCGTGTGAATGGGCGAGACGCCAAGGATGGAAAAAGAAAGGTGGAAGATGTCCTTGAGTGATATGCTAAAATACTTTTAGTTTGGTACGGATGGATATGGAAAAGGGAAAAAGCAGCAGACGTCTGTCAGCAGTGGTCTGCAGATGGACTGAATGGAAGACGCCCGTCAAGAAACCGATGATCTCTACAAGAAGAACCTTACGCGTGTGGAATGGAAGGCGCCAAGGACTGGAAAAAGAAGGAGTATGAAGATGTCCTTTGAGTGATGAGCAAATATTTTCGTTTGGTACGGATGGGATACAGTGAAACAAGCAGACGTCTGCAGCAGTGGTCTTCAAGAATACGTAACTGAACGAAGCAATAGGCGTCTGCTTGTTTCCACTGTATCCCATCCGTACCAAACGAAAAGTATTTGCTTTCATCACTCAAAAGGACATCTTCACACTCCTTCTTTTTCCAGTCCTTGTGCGCCTTCGCCCATTCCACACGCGCCTTGCGATTCTTCGTAGATATCATCGGTTTCTAGACGGGGCGTCTTCCATTCAGTCCGTCTGATTGAAGCCTACTCCTGATAGTGCGAACAGAGGGCTTTGGGTCTGGGGGGGTCACAAAGCTCGCGCGCAATGTCTACTGCCGTCAGACAGGGATTGACACGTGAAAGACGTAAGACGTTCCTGTCGAAAGACGGACTTGGGAACCTTCGGCACTCCTCCCTGATCAACCCATCGATTCAAGAACTTCGATATTCCACTCTCCTATATATTGAATTGTTTCCCAAGTTCGAGAAGAGTCCTACCTTGAGCGCGTCCATTAACTATGGCTTCCTGTTGCTGAATGGTCCAATTACGGATGTCACGACGAAAACCCATGATCAGCAAGAATAGAGGCATTTAATTAAGCAAACCGCTTATATAGAAACGTCCTAAAATGAAATTGGTAGATAAAAAAGACATCACACCAAATGTGATGGAATTTTAAATTTTTCATAAACTCTGTTAATTATTGCTGTAGTTACTTGTAATTAGGTTTACGGTGCTTCCAAAAACGCGGAATCATCACTTAAATTCGACTCAGAAGTTTAAAATAGTTTCTGACAGCACTGGAAGAAAATACGTTCAAAAAACATGAACTTGACACTTTTTTGACCGGTACTGTATTTCGTTATTACTAGTTGTAATGAAACCTCATTATTTCGATGCCGGTGACAACAGCCTTTACCAACTAGTGGCGGGGCAGTCACGTAGCTGCAACTTTTGCCGTCAAAGTCGAAATTACAACATGCCGCCCTTCCTTTAAAAGTTAAATAAACTTCAAAATACAAAAATATATATTAAAATGAAATTTTTTTATTTAATAACGCAATTCGTCGTTTGAAGCCTTCTGTCTCTGCAGATAGGTTGCGAAATCGCGCGTCCGCCACCAGACTTCTTTCACATATCGGCAATTTACCGAAAAAAGGCGAAAAACATGAATTAATCACAATAGTTATTTTTTTTTATGTATACAATGACAGAACTAGTGACGCTGCTCTTAGTAGTTAAAAACTGTTTTCCTAGATGTCTGATTTTGCCGCCCCTTTCCAAGTGCCTCCCCTCTTAACTACGCCACTGAGCGAAAGTAATTGGCGTCCGGGTCATTATATTATTTTTTCGCTCCCCGTAATAATATTTAGCTCATAAAAATAACAAGCATTCACTTATATATTACCACCATCGTTCTCTAAGACTGGCATACGGTCCATCCATACGCCCCTTGTTCCCCAGTCACTACGCCACTGCGCGCAGAAAACAGTTGCATTAGAGGTTGAAACAGATAGCCACCTTATTCGTATTCTGGTCAGTATCTAGTGGTGTAGCGAAGGGAAGTGGAATCGGTGCATAATGTGGTTCCCCCTACTCGCCATCAGTGGCTTATCCAAGGGTGACGCCAGAAGGGGGACCTAGGGGGGGCAGGGCTCCCCCGTCGGGTAAAAATTTTGTATTCCATCGGAGAAATTTTTTTTACTGGGTATTCAACTGTAATTGATAAATAATAATCTGGAGAAAATTTGAGACCAATTTCATTACACTTGTCCCCCCCTGTCGGGCAAATCGCCCCCCCCCCGTCGGGCAAGCCATTCCTGGGTGTACCAAGGGTAAATGGGGCCGGGGCATGCTGCAAATGCGTAGAAATTTCGGCCAAATGCTGTTTTTCGATGTTTTTTAACAAAATTTGTAATTTTTTTTCTATTTTCGATGTTGGGTAGTGCGGAAAAGGTGCCATTGGTGGCACTAAGTTCACATAAGAAATTTGAAGTGTGTAGGATAATTCCTTCATTTGTCGCAAATGCGTAGAAATTTCAGCAAAATTTTGTTTTTTTAACAAACTTTGTCGATTTTTGCCTTATTTACCTATAATAATTATATAGTGTGTCAAATGTTCTGCATTTTCATTTTTTTAGATGCGTTATGCGTTATAAGTTAGCTTTTTATCAATATTAAATTTCTGCTTTCTCGCATATAAATGGGAAAAGTGTTTTGTTTCAATATAGCTCGATCTGTCTTTTTCTGTCCTTTTCTTACTTCATTTCTTTGTTTTGAGTGGTGCGCCATTATGTTGGCGAAGCGTAGGCGAGTGCAAGTCTGCAAACGATGGGGCGGGAGGGGGGGGGGGGGTATGCGATATAGTACTTGTCTCGTGTATGATATAATACTTTTATTTCATATTTAACTTTCTATTATTGCGTTTTGAGCGCCTTTATAAAGGCGATTTTACCAATGGCTAGAGCCGAGGCCCATAAGACACGCAGTAATGTAAATATTAACTTGTTTGGAGCACCATGCGAATTAAAAGAGACGCAGTTGAAAATCGTGATATTTATCTTTAACCAGCGGATGATTTTGTTAAGGTGGTCGGTGAAAAAATTACGGCTATCTGGATAAAGGCATCCATACCTGTAGTTTCCAAACAAACCGTTAACGGAAAAATTAAAGACTATTACAAAAAGTGCCGATCGGTGGAGAAATCAATTCACCTTAAGGGCATAAAAGAGAAGAAGAACCGCCAAAAATTTATACAAAACGCTGAATCCTCTCTCTTTGACATTTCAGCTTGTAAATGTAAAGATTTGGACTATTGTACCTATGACAAGAGCCGTCAAGTTCCAAGGCGAGAGGTTACGTTCCTGCACGATCAAAAAACTGTTCGAGAAATGTGTATCGGAAACACTGACAAGCAAACTAGTAAAGCCCTTACAAAAACAGTGGCTATGCAAATGAAAACGGCTGCATGTTCAAGTACTTTTGTGCCTGGTCCTTCAACGAGTGGCGTTCAGTCTGCTAGGCTATTGAAATCTTCAGAAGATTCATTATGTGACCGCTTTGACGAATCCGACTGGAACGAAGTAGAATTTGAAAGGACATCAACTCCAGACACTTGCAAACGCATTTCCCTTTCTCATACAGCATCTGCTGCATTTAGAACTGGTGTATCAGAGAGAGATGTGGCGTTAGTTGCTTCAGCCGTGCTGCAAGACGCAGGACTTGTCACGGAAGATAATAATATCGTCGTCGACAAGAATAAGATCCGCAGAGAGAAAAAGAAACTAGGGGAAAAATACAGGAGGAAGAAAATCTAGATGGACTAAAAATTAAAAGAGTATTCCTTGATGGAAGAAGATATAAAAGGCTATTCATTGGAAAAAAGGACAAGAATCGTCGACAGAAAGACGAAGAACATATCACTCTGTTGTCTGAACCTGGTTCTCAATATTTGGGACATTTGACACGTTCCGGACACGGTGTAAAAATAGCTGCATCATTGGGTTTTTTTTTAGCAAGAACAAAGTTAATATCAAAATGCAGATCATTTGACAAACTATATAATTATTACAGGTAAATACGGCCAAATATAGTATTTCAACATTTTGACAAAATTTGTTAAAAACGTAAAAAACTGCTGAAATTTCTACGCATTTGCGGCAAATGAAGGAATTATCCTACACACTTCAAATTTTTTATGTGAACTTAGTGCCACAAATGGCACCTTGTCCGCACTACCCATCATCGAAAATAAAAAGAAAGCTTGTTTCGGCCCACCCTATTGCACAACTTTATTTCATCCAGTATAATTAGGCGATCTGCGAGGGAATATCTGAGAACAAGGCTCCCTATTTTTTCCATGAAATGTATTGCTTATATCTTCGCGAATAGATGATGATAGTGTTTCATGGGAGTTAAAGTTCTTAAGTCATTCATTCTGGCTAGAACAATCAATCGTTCGTATTTAGCATCCGCTACATAGTACCCTAAAATTGACAAAAACATCGAAAATTTTGCATTTTTCGTTGGCCCATACGATTGGGAAACTTGACTCCAAATTTTAGATCTCATATACAAATAGTTATAAAGATATTTGAAGTTTCCTGAGTGTTGTCAGCCTCAAAATTCGATAGCTGAGGAGGCGTGTTTAGTTTCGTTTTCATTTTGAAGCCTTTTTCCATTCTTAAAATCAATTGATTAAAATTTTTTTAATAAATCAATTCCTTCTGTGAAACAGTTATTATAGCTTCAACGTTCACTACTCAAATCGTTTCTGTTTGATTCTGCATTCTTTTCGAGTTCTCATTACTACCTAACTAATATACATAAAAGGACTTTTTCAAGACCAATATTAATTTTTACACAAAGTTATTGTTATTTAGAAGCTTTGTAGTATGGCATTGTGCCTTGAAAATGCCTTGACCGAAACGATGTCGAGTTGCTAAGAGACATACTGTTTTGAAGAGAAGGCAGACTAATGGCATAATATTTTAAATAAGAAAATTATATTCAATCATATTGTGTTTAAATAGGGCTTTAGTACATTTTATAAGTTGCGAAATAACATACTAAAAAATTAGAGCTCTACAAGCATTATTAGTTTTTGTCTTATGCCTTTACAAACTTTAAATGCATTTGCATCAGACTTTAGAGTTTGGTGATGCAAGTGTTTTCTAATCCCTAAGGCTTTTTTTCTGATCAAAATAGAGTCTTGAAATATTTTGTAGATACTCTCATGTGCACTATAATAATTAGCATGAATTTAGGCCTGAGAGTACTAATTATTTTTTTTAAATGTCAAGGCTAATATTTTTAGAATTTTCATGTTTTTCAGGCTTAGCTACAAAAGTAATTATAAAAAAATTTTAAAAATTCAGATCATGAATCCCATGCTAAAATTTGTTCAAAATAATCCAAGAAATATAAATCATTTGAAATAACTAACAAAATCTAAAAATTAAGTTTTTTTATAAGAGTTTTAAAACAACCAAAAAAATTCATTTTTTAAAAATTTTAAAAAAATAGTTCTTGCTAAAATGACTTTTTAAAATCAGAATCTATTTAATAATATAATCTGAAAAAAAGTCATTAATTACTTTTCTTATTTCTGTCTCCAAAAATATTTTTTAAAAGAGTAGTGTATAGCCTTAAAATGGCAAACCGACTGGGATAATGATCCAAAGTACGATCAATAATCTGATTTTTAAGTGCCACGCGAAATCTCCTGGATTCCTGACACTGAGAAATTCTGTCACATCCTCCGTATAGTCCTGATTTGGCCCCTTCTGTCTCTCGTTTATTCCTATTTTGCGTGCCACGCGAAATCTCTCAGATTCTTGGAAATAGAGAGATCTGCCATATCCTCCCTGTAGTCCTGATTTGGTCTTTCATTCATTCTCCAAGCTTATAAAACATCTTCAAACACACAAATCCAACAAATTGGCATCATAATCAGGACTTATCTTTTTACTACCAAAGTACAGATTCATTCATCTGCAGCAGGGTTCCCAACCTTTTTTCCCTCGCGTACCCCTTGATTAGTCATTTTATTGTAGCGTACCCCCTATTGTCATATTCACCCGCCCACCCTGAACCATCTGTGAATGCAAAGAAGTTTTTATCAATAACGTTAAAGGCTTATGTAGCTTCAGAGTCAAATGACTCGAATTAATAACTTTGCACGACTTATTTTTGTTTTTACATTTTATACCATTTTTACAGCGATATTAGTTCAACGCCGAAACAAATGAAATAAAGATTGTAATAATTTCGCGTTAACTTTTAAGAATGGCTACAAATTACACTTCGTATTAATCAACTATTCAAGTGGATCCTTGAGCTTGTTTCATGGATCTGAGTTTTATAAAATTGGGTTGAAATGAAGACAGGGATAATCTCATGTATGGAGCTGCGAAAACCAAATATTTCTAGGCTTAACCTTTCTCTTTTATTTCGAGAGTAGGCTTTAGGACCAGTTGCGCGCAAACCATGGGTCGCGAAGAAAATTTTGTGGGTCGCTAGATTTAAAGAAATGTATTTGATAATAAAAAAATATAAGGTTTTCTTCCAAAGCTGCGGTTGAGACCCCTCTGGGGGTCGCCAAAAATCTTACGCAAAGTGAGGGGGTCGGAAATGAAAAAGTTTGCGCACCACTGATTTGATGATTTTTACTTTTCATACGAACTTAGGGAAACAAAATTCTGTAACTTTTAATCCCTTATGTTTTCTTTTTCCACCATTACCAACTTTGATCTCGCGTACCCCAACTGGTCCTTTGCGTATCCCCAGGGGTACACGTACCACAGGTTGGGAACCTCTGATCTACAGGCAGTGGTAGCTCGTCAACTCAGAAACAAGCAGTGCTGCAAAAAAAGTACCTCAAGATAATGTATTTTAAATAGAATTTTTACAAAACAATTTAACTTCTAAATAAATAGCCCCAAATTTTAAATTGTTATTATCTGCATTGCATTTTAGATAATTGTTGACGTATCTTTCTCCCACGAGCGATTTCTAATAAAAGAAAACGGATGCTTATTAAAGTGTGTGAGTTTCCGTCGGGCATCATGAAAGCGCAACCGTAACCAAATAACGGCGAATGAGAAACAAGCGAGGAAAAATCAAAAGAGCGAAGTTCATCCTCTGGTGGGAAGAAGGGGAAAAAAGAAGCAATACTCAGTTGGCCTTCTGCCAAAGAGATGCATCGAATGCAGCTCAAGCCACCGCCAAACTCAATGGGAGGAAATACTAGCTTCGTCTTAAGAAGCGTCGCTTAGCTGCTGACCAGTGTGCGAATTTTGATGCTTGCGAGGGCTGTTTCCAGAACAGCTCAGACTTGTGTATCTCGTGCTTATTCGTGCATTTTCTGTCTTCTTTCTTCGTTTTCGCTTTTATTTTCCTCCATTTTTGTTGCTTTTCGAACTTTTTAATGACCATGACCATGACCCACTTTCACCGACTCACCCATTGGGTTTAGAGTCTACAAGGATGGAGGGGGAAGAGTCAAACCCAGCACCAGGGAGGCCGCAGAGTACCGTCCCAGTCCCATGGAGCAGCATTTTTTAAACATATAAAATAAAATCCCAGATACACACCTTCCCATTTGGAAGGTATAAGACATTTAGCTACTTGCAAGTAGCGGAAAGCAAAATCAGTAGCAACACAACAAAACAAACAAAATACAAAAAAGCACCAACGGGTGCAACAAAACACAAAAACAAGATTAACAAACCAAAACAACAAAAACTACCCAAATGAAAAACTCAATAGTACAATTGCCAATACAAACGAAAATACATTTTAAAGTAAAAGAATCTGTAAGCAACAAGATCCACAAAAAATTCAAATATTAAAAATCAAAAACCGAATAAAAACTTTTACCGAATACACAGGACTCCAAAATAATAATAATAATAATAATAATAATAATACACACAAAATCATACTCGTTCCGAAAGGCTCTCCAGTCTAACCCTTATACCAATTGCAACATCAAATTCGAAACAAAATGCAAAAATACAAAATGCAATTACAAATATGTCTAAACTCAAAATAATAATAAATAAATAAAATAAAACAATTCGCAATAACCATAACATTCAGTCACACGTAAAAAATATTGGAAATAAACCCCGACTGCACACTTACATAGCTGCTAATCCAAATAGCACTTGTAAAAAATACTAAAAATAAAACACCTTCAGCTTCTAAAGGAGATAAAAGTAACAATTGTTAAACAAATACAAGAAAATGCTACATAAAAACAAATATATTTTTGAAGCAACCCTAAAGAAAAAGGGGTACACATTGAATTAATTCTTAAGTCTAACCAATTAAACAACACAGGCACAAAATTTATCAAAACCAAAATACTCAAGATACAGTAAATAGATAATATTTAAAAACGGTAAACATGTGAAACAAGCCTTGGCTTGAATAAAAAGATTTTACAGTAAACCTTATTCACTTTAAACAAGAGAAAACAACTAATTCACTTTTGCTCCCTTCCTTTTTTTTCTTTCCTTTCTTTTCTTTCCCTTTTCCTTTCCTTTCCCACTTTTTTCTTAAATACCATGATCAATGTTAGTCTAAAAATCAAACCCTTGAAAAACAAACTAAAAACATTAGCTGAACATTAGAACTTTTCATTGAGAAAAAAATAACATAATAGGATTAAAAACAAAGAGCGGGAGTGTTCTCCCCTAAACTTTCTCGTATACTTCCCCAAAAAGGTGCCGTTTCCTCTTCCCCCGCATGGCTAAAAAAATTCGAAACCTGTTGTTACCCAGAATCCAATGGATATCAGAAGTTTTTCATTATAGTGATTGAAAAATATCTAGGTAAAGAATCAAATTCAAAGAGATGAGTACCGGATAAAATACATGTATCGCACACTTCCACTCTTACCGGTTCAAGGACAAACTGACGTAATTCGCTACTCCGTAATGAAATTCCGTTCCGTTCCTTTCGCGGGTACAAAAGATTGCTTTCAGTACGCATGCGCGTGGAAATAACGGATTCTCTTCAAAAGTAAATTATACAGACCGACAGACAGTTAACCCTTTGACGGATTTGGCCCAAAATTTTATACGGACCTACATTCATGATGATAAAACTATATACCAAATTTTACCTACCTATCTATTTAAGGTTTTGAGATAGACAGATAGACAGGCTTCCCTTGGACGGATTTTGTCCAAAATTTGACAGAAACCTACAAATTACGTGTCAGTTCACATACCAAATTTCATACCTTTATCTCTAATAGTTTTCGAGTTATCGTGTTCACAGACACTCAGACATACAGACACACAGACAGACATAATTCCCAAATTGTGTTTTTCGGACTCAGAGAGGTCTAAAACGTGGAGATTCGTCAACATCTCGAGTTCGAATTTTTTGACGATTACAATACTTTCTCTTTGTATACTTCGTATACGAGAAAGTAAAAAAGGAACAACATCGTCTAAGCCTTAAATAATTGAAACTGTAACCGCACTGTTTTCCGAGCTCGCCACCTATCGGCCGTTGGAGGAGACGGCCAGCCCATGTACTGGAGTCAACGATGAGACATGGTGCTCTCCCCCGAGTGATCGTATATTGTGTGACCTGAAGTCTTTTGTCCTTAATGTTTGTCCAGGTATGTTGTGTCCTTTTGTGTTTGATTAAAAGTTGTTTAAATAAATCAAGACCCCTTTCTTTGATGGCTATTGTTATCCATAGCAGGAATTAAATTTTGGCTCCCAAACGGTTACAAAACTGTTTTATCAAACGTTTTACGTTCGCATTGGGTCAATCTAGTATCGTAAAGAATGGAATAAAATGTAAAATAAAAAATAAATCCAACAAATGTTATTAAGTTGAGCTAAACTGAGCGCTTAATATTATTAATCAAATTAAAAGTCTAATTAATCAAAACTTCTTTAGGTGTTCTTCTTAGTTGAGGGGGTAATCAGGAGGTACGGTAAAATAAGAAAGTTTGTGAAACACTGTTATACAGTGCCTGTTTTTTTTCAAACTAAATTGCAACCAGGGGGAGTGGCCTCTCCGAAACGTACTCGCATACGACTAACAGGAGTGGGGGAAAAATACAACGCGCGCCAGGTAACATGAGATATTCCCTAAGGTGGGGAAAACGCTCCAGTATTCGCGCCTTTTTTTTGCTTCGTAGAATGGGGAAAAACCGAATATGCAATTTCAATGCCTTTTTTTTAACCGATTTAAACGAAAATTGGAGTCAAATCTACAATTAGGGTTGCAAGACTACATACGAAATTTCATCAATCTAAGCCATTTCTTTTAGAAGATATCGTCTTCAGAAGTATACGATTATACAGGCCGACAGACAGTCAACTCTTTGACGGATTTGGCCCAAAATATTATACGGACCTACATTTCTGATGACAAAACTATATACCAAATTTTACCTACCTATCTATTTAAGGTTTTGAGTTATAGAGGTTCACATGAACTCGGACAGACAGACAGACTTCCCATAGACGGATTTTGCCCAAAATTTGATAGAAACCTACAAATTATGTGTCAAGATCACGTACCAAATTTCATCCCCGCAATAGTTTTCGAGTTATCGTATTCACAGACAGACAGACATAATTCCAAAATTGTATTTTTCGGACTCAGGGAGGTCTCAAACGTAGAGACTGTCAACCCTTTGACAGATTTCACCCAAATTTTGATACGGACCTACATTTCTGATGATAAAACAGTACACCAAATTTTATCCATCTAGCTATTCAAGTTTTTGAGTTATAGTGTGCACAAGAACGCGGACAGACAGACTACCCTTTGGCGGATTTGGTCCAAAATTTGAAAGAGCCTTCAGATTATGTGTAAAGATCGCAGACCAAATTTCATCCCTCTAGCTCTAACCGTTTTTGAGTTATCGTGTTCACAGACACACGGACAGACAGACATAATTCCAAAATTGTGTTTTTCGGACTCAGAGAGGTCTCAAATGTGGAGATTCGTCAAATACTCGAGTTCGAATTTTTTGACGATTACAATACTTTCTCTTTGTATATACTTCGTATACGAGAAAGTAAAAAAAAATCCTTCCCTATTTCGTGTGAGTGCAAACTTCCTTTGTGTTCCAGTCTCATTTTCTGTCTCGGCCTGCTTCGCTCGCTGGAGAGAGTGTGATAATGGCTTCAGTCGTCAGATAATACAAAAGCACTTGAAGCACTTAAATGTTAGGGTTTCGAAACGATATCTGTTTTTGATTATCTCATCACAACCAATGCAATAAAGATAATACATATCAGATTTCCCTTTTCTGTATTTATCCACACTCATTGATGAATGCATCTGCATTTGTAAATATATTTACTCTGTATTTATCCACATTCGTTTATGTTTTTATCTGCAATTGTTTATATATTTATCTATTCATTTTTGTGTGTGTATCGTCTTTCTGCATTTGCTTATATATTTATTTATACATGTTTGTGTGTGTATTTCTTTTTGTTGATCTACAGGGTTGTTATAATTATAGCTCGTCTATTTGTTAGGAAATTCTGCATTTTAAGCTACGAAGCTTGCATCTTTTCTAAATTGTCTCTCGTACCTTTACTCTAAGATTCGAAGCATTCTTTCTTTAAGATTTTTACGTCATTTCTTTGAGCTTGTCACTTCACTTGACATCTATATTAGCAGCTATTTAATCGGAATCGTATGACGTTGTCTATTCGATCCCCGCAGCTGATATGTAGATCTACTGATTATGAGCAGAGTATGTATGCTTGTCTCTACTATGTCATTTAAGAGGTACGGTCTGTAGGTCCTCTAAGCATTCTCTCCTCGGAGAGACTTCAGTGCCATGTAAGCCGTTGCTGGTACTGTACCTATAAGATGCAGGACAAGTATCAACCCTGTTAAATGGAAATGTGGTAATATGTTCTTAAATGTGGTCGTCCAAATAAATGTCTCTTTTAACTTGTATGTTTCGTCGTTCCTGAAACAATAAGAAACGCTCTATCGCATAGAAGTTCCACTGCAACAAGCCAGGACGCTTTTAGCTCATTATCCAGCAGCTCTTCATAACCAGTGTTACTCAAGCTGCCTGTCTCTACTTTACGAGACTAACAAGCGATATTGGCAAACTCGCTTCCTGAGCATAACACTATTCATAAAGTTCTAAACGAAAAGTTCACTAGTATTGTTTAGGAACGGATTCGAAAACCCTTCGCGCTTTTGCGCATGCACCGGGCGGAGTTATTTTCATCAAAATAGGGGGAAAGCGAAGAATGGAAGGGTGGTGTTTACATTTTACTGAGCGTGATCTAATAAAGAACTCCGGAAATGCTCTCATATGACTCACTGCCTGACACCCCTAAAAGTGGTAGTCTCGGAATCCGTTGCTGAGCAGTCTGTAGTGTAAGTGATGCACTCTGTGAAAAGCAAAAGTAAGGGAAAAAATAGTGAACATTTTTGTCGATAAGTGGCGCTGCGCCAATATCTGAGGTTATTTTAGTAGATATTCTGTTAAAAAATCAAGGAAATTTCCTTCCAATGTTAATACAGTTAAATTCGCTATTTCAGATGGAATAGCTAGAAATAGATCGTAGAAATCTTCAAATAGCTTGAGGAAATTCTAACTTTTTTTAAAATTTTCACCAAGGACATCAGTTGTACTACATACTAATGACATTGTAATGTTTGGCTATCGTTGGCGATGATTGATCGAACGCTTGGCGTAACTCCTTGCTAGTGTAGGGTTGCTTTTTGTAAACGAGTCAGTTTGGATGGCGACCTCGAGAAACGAGGTGAGATGTTTAGGCCTAGTTGTGGTCATTATTTTTGGAATAGCTCTGGTTGCTAAGTGCAATGTACCGCACTGTATCTTTTATGTGTGTTGTCTGTCTTAATGTGCCTTCGTCCAAATAGAATTCTTTTTCTAAAATCTGGTGTCTTCATTTCAAAAAGCCAGCAATGCCACAGTCATTTTGTTTCGTAGGTGAATTGTAATTATAACAACACTTATTACAGTTATTAACCTTTTCGCGTTCATTGGTTTGCAGTGAAACCACACATTGAGCATTTTTTTACTGCGCATGGGCGAAACGTAGCATAACGTTTCTTTCATAACTTAAGAGCCAGATAAATAGGCCAACTTATATAAAAATTCCACCTCAATATCGTTAGTATTCATAAAGATATCAGCATCGCAAGAGCTAACTTACTTTCGCTCTCTAAGAGAAACAAACTGATGAGGGTTCGTGCACAAATTAATATTTTTTAAAAATTGAATCTTCGAAAGTATTGAATTTTATGAAGGTTGAAAATCCTGAATACTCACGCATATTTATAAATTAAATATATAATTTAAATTGCATTTCGATGAACTTATTCGGACGAAAAATAGCACGTTACCGATCATTGGTTTTATTGTGAAACCACACATTTCTCAAAAATTAAAAATGCTAAATTTTTTATCCTTTACATATTTATGGTCAGCTATATGTCTAATACTAATTTTAGAAATAAATTCTGAATTAAATTCAAAACGAAACATGCAGTGAACTTGAAAAGGTTAAAACTGATTTCTCATTGAAATAGAGGTTAGTGATAAAAACTGCAAACAGAATGATTAGAAAGAGATTTTATCGTGTGTGATATTAACGTTGTTCTAGAAAAATCATCAAGGATGTCTATAAGAATACTCGGTTGACAAATAAAGAACTTTAAGCTAGAAGCAAATCGAAGAGTTAAGCTTTGGGAGAAAGGTGATACACTCTTTAATTTATTTCAGTTTTGTTTGGCATTTCTATGTGCTATATCAATTAAGGTCAGGCAAGGAATAATTTGGGTATAGGGGGATTCTGGCATTCTTTTTATATATATATTTTTAAAAAATATATCATATATCATAAAAATATATATAAAGGGAATTTCCAAATCACGCAACATTGGATTTGTCTTCTTTCTATAATAACTGTCAGATCGCCAGTCGCACAACAGCAGTTGTTCAAAAAAGAAAGAAATTTTGCTACTTACAACGTGAGAAACTACTATTCCAGCGTTTCTGTTGAGAGAATTTATTGAGAGAATTATAATAAAAATAACTGCGTCACTTTAAAGACTATTCGAAATAGATTTAATTTCTATTTAAATTGTTTTTCCCCCTTAGTATAAAAAGTTACACAAGACTGTCCTGTTGCTCGGTGTGCAAAAGTGACTTGGGGCAGTTGGGTACAGGTAAGACCCAGTTGCATATACGGTACCCAATTACTCCGAATTATTAAAGTAATATATTTTCTGTGCCTTAGTCTTCAAACCATTGCTGCTCAATCTCTATATATAATTGTCCAGACGTGGAAGTAACGCGGGAGGAGTTAAAAATAAACACGCCCCTTTGCTCTGCGTCATGAACGAACGCGCAAATCCGATTTCTGTTGTGGCGTGAAAGAGCTCAGACCGGTTTTTTTTATTAAAGCTAAGCAAAAAGATCGTAAATTCACTTATTCATGATGGATTGGAATACATTTCAATAAAATGACTTCATCTGTTTCGTTTCTTTTTGCCTCGGTAAAGTTATTTATGAAAGCGAAAGTTCGTGGCAATTGATTCATGGCGTTTTTTATATATAAATTGAGCCAAGTTAGCATTTTTATTTCTTTTTTATTATTTTCTTTCAGTACATTTTTAATCTTCTATTTCCTAATGTATTTTTTTCTGTTAGTGGATTTTGCCTTATTTTTACTCGGACGAAACGAACGTAATTGTTAAAAGTAAGGTTATTATTAAATGAAGATTAGTGTCAATTGATTCATCAGTTCTGTTTTTCATAGTTTTTTATTTATTTTTTAAGCACTCTGCCAATGTAAATGAGATTTTCTACTATAACTTTCGTTAGTAAATCTGTGACAATTGGATATGAGATATGTTTGGAGGGCTGAAAGCCCGTCTTAAACCTGCACAAATCTTCTAGTTAATGAATAAGTGACAAAATAAATGCAAAAATATAGTTCAACTCATACCGGGCACCATTCCCCATGCACAAAAGTAAAACACTCTTAAAAATAATTTCCCATATCCCGAGCGGGCCCCTTCTGTGCCTGGACCGTTACCCCTCTTGCCCCATTCTTCCGTGTATTAGGGAATCGCGTTATACGAGACATGCATTTTCGGATTATTTGATGCAAGTGTCAAACAAGATGGATAGACAAAATTCTAAAAATTTATTTTTCAGATTAGTGGAAGTCTAAATTGTGGAGATCCATTGAAATTTTGAGTCGAATTTTTTATGATTACAATTCTTTTCCTTTGCGTAAGAGAAACTGGAAATTCGTCTATTGATATAAAAGAAAGCACGAGCTTACACATGAAGGTGTAAGATCCTCCACGATCATTAGCGACCAGTAACTTTTTTTCTATGCCATGGGCCAATGAATAGAGCAGGTGTCTCGGCAGAAAGTCCAGCTTGTCAGCAACGGACATCTCGTTAAAACTCCGACAAAGAGAGCCGGGAGTCCAGCCTGTCACCAACGGACCACTCGTTAGTGGAAGTGATTGATAAGGTCATTTAGCTCCAGCCTGAGAACCCGCTTGCGACAGGAAAAAGGACCAAGAGGTAAGGAAACAATAATGGCTCGCTGAAATAGACTCCATGTATAAAATTACGAGGATTCGTGGAGAGGCTTTTTGACCGCTCCCCCAGTGGGAGGGAGATGAAGGTTAAAAAAGAAAGAGCTAGGATGGAGAGGGAGAATTTGGAAGAGGTCAGAAAACGAGCAAGGGCTCGTTTTTCTTCAGTGATGAAAAAGATAGACTGAGGACTGAAATCTCAAGTTCGGTCGACGGAAGACCGACATCATTTATTTAGGCAACTCGTAGAAGTGGGCCTGTTTTGGTTGTGTGACAGAGTAGGCTGAAGGAATCCGGAACTGTAAACAATTATTCCATTATTTCTCATAATTTTTTTATATTTAACCAAGAACAATATATAATATACTTATAAATAAAACTCTTGCACGCACGTGCTAATAAATAAAGAGTATTTTCTTGGCTCTGGACCTTCCTCCCCAGAGTCCTTAGCTGTCAAACACGTCACAAAGGAAAACAATAATGATGAAATGGGTTACGATTTTGATAAGGAACTGTCTTTATTATCTACTAGCAGTGCGCGCATGGCGTTGCCCGTGGCATAATGACTTTAACAAAATAAAAAAAAGCCCAAAATTTTGAAAACGAAATAAATCAACACACACACACACACACACACACACACAGTGTTTTCGTTGTTGTAGTCATTAAAGTAATAAAAAGGCCGAATAAAGAGCTATTTTTCATTTATTATCAATATATGGGAGAGTGGCGGAATATACGTACATCTTGTACGAAAGTTTCAAGTCAAAAGAGAAAAGAAAATCCTTGCGTTCTCTCAGATAGGGGATTAACATATAGACACGTTATCAAAGTGAAGGGAATATTAGATATTTTTAGTAAATTACGTAAGTGATTTAGGGAAAAGTCTGGCTCCAAGAAGACGCCATCATGATTTTCTGTGGGAGCGTGAAAGCGATTAAAATATTCTTTCAGTAATAAATATGCCAAAATGCGTGATTTAATATACCTCCAGCGAGGGAAATAAAACGAAACTGGAGTTTAAGAAAAGTGATTTTCGAATACAATAGTATTGTACTAAGATTTTAAAATATGATATTAGAATTTCAAGTAAAATTAAGTGAGATTATTACATATATATAAGAATTGAAAGTTAAAAATATAAATGAAAAGTGACTATTATTTAAAATATTTTCAAAATTCAGTAAATTATGTTGGAAATTCGCAGCAAACTTCATTCGAAAGAAAATTGTTTTTTCTTTCCGATGGTGCATTGATTGTTTTTCAACGATCATTAGAAAAGATACTACAGCCGTAAACGTGCCAAAAATGACCCAAAACAATACAAAACATTAAATAAAAAAAATTCTAGATTAAATTATAAAATTCTGGCTACGAAGTGCATTGAGTCACCATTATGACTACCTGTGTGCCCAACTTCATGACTGTAAGTGCGATAGATTCGTCTGGACATCGCACACACTCACACATACACACGCAAACATTACCTTTTATAAGTATAAGAAAATAGCACCCGTATTCTCTGTGTAGAACAAATTGGGAAGGAATAGGGGAGACTTGATCCCTAGGTCTAAAACCAGAGAAAATATCCAATTAAGTCTCTGAAACTGGCAACACTAGTAAAGTGATTCCTTATCAACAGATATGACAACAGAATTTCATTCAGCCATTTTTATTTTTGTTGTAAGAACTGATTCTCTGATTTCTTATAGTCAAACTTCTTTTGGAGTAGGTAGCTTATGTTTCTTATTTTTTTGCTAAATATAACTAAATTACTTAAGTTTATTGATATAATGTACTAACATTCCTTACTGCTTAAATGTTGTTTTTTACATCCAATACAGTTTCTTTACTTTTGATTTAACAATGCTTTTTCTAACACATGCGCATTAGGGACACTTGATCCCCATTGTATGGGGAGACTTGATCCTGGGATCAAGTGTCCCCCAAGTTAAGTTAAATTAATATTAACAATTTTATTACCCCCTACTGGTCATTGTGATTTTCAAGTCACATTTAGATAATATCTATATTATTTAGAGTATGGTTACCTTGATTTTGGATGGTTGACAAAGGTAGAAAGTTAATATGTGGCTGCACATGATGGTTAGCAAGAACATGGTGACGGTTTCACGGAAAGAGAAAATTAGTCATTCGGTAGGAAAAATTGAAAAGAAGATTTCATCATCTGAATCCGAAATAAATTTTTTAAGAAATAGAGGACTTCATTCCAACCAATTTATTTTTCCAGAAAATGGTGACATTAGTGTTGTGGACAATGACGACATTGTCAAAAAACTACCTAAACCAGCCATGCTTGGTGGAACTCTTCGAACTGCAAGAATTTTAACATTTATTTTTGATTTTACAAGCTTTGAAAATGTTATTTGATCATCAATTTCAGCGATAACAATCACTCATATGGGAAACAGTGATTTTCAATATTGTAGAATTTTCTAAATGTGTTTTTCTCTCTTTTTTACATGTTAGTCAACAATAAATTTGATTTCGACTACTTAATTTGAATCATTTCAATTCATCTGTTTCAATGACCAAGTCTCCCTGCAATTGGGGAGACTTGATCCCTTTTCTAATTGTTGGAAAACAATTTATCTTTATTTTAAAAATGGTTTTTCAAAAATGAAAAAAAAAATACTACAACAAAAAAGGCAAATAATTCTTTAATAATGACTGAAAACATTTTTTAAAAATTTTGTTTTTTCCAAAATAAAAATTAAAAACTGAAAAAGGGATCAAATCTCCCAAGTCTTCCTTATTCTTCAGAAACTAATTTTTAAAAGCTAAAATCTGGTTTATCTTCTACCACTATTTTAATACGAAGTATTTATTGATAAGAGAATCGAGACATTCTACGACATTTCTTCAAAACGAATAAAAAACCATGACTGTCCCATTTAATTTGGGACATCTGGTTAGTAAAAAATGAGACCTTATGAAAAATTCTGTGGAAGTTTCTTTATAACAAGAAGGACGGTCGAGCATTTTACAAAATATTTCCCATCGAGACAAAATAAAAGAAGAAGAATTTCTCTGGATCACAAATTAGGTTTTCCTCTGATCTGCGCCATACGGTAAGGGCAAGTGAAGCCATAAAAAAAGCGTGTATGATGAATTTCAAACTGCTCAGAAAATCTTTTTGGGGCAGCAATAAATCTAAAGACTTAGAAGATATCTGAGCGTGAATCGATTTCATTTCGGTGAGGCTTCAGATGAAATATGTGATTTAAATTGTGTTTCGTTTTTTCCCAGTTCGGTCGTTTTTAACACTTGGGATTTGTGTCAGATAGTCAGCGGAGAAAGTGAATTGAGAGTATAACCAGCTGGAGTGGTCTCCCCTAAACTTCCTCGTATACTCCTAACACATGTAGAGAAAAAAATAATCTAAAAGGCAGTAAAACGAACAAGAACCCCTAACGCAATGGAGGAAAAAAATAAGCGAAACGTCATACCACGATTTCCGAAGGTCGTCCAACGCGGAAGTGGAATTAGAAGCCGGTGTGATTGCCGATAGGTCTGGGTTTAAGACAAAGAAAACGAAATCTGCAATTTGAACGTCTTTTTTTCAACCAATTGACACAAAAATGGGACACAAATCTACCATTAAGGTAGGAAGGCCATGTACTAAATTGCATTTATTAAAGTAATTTTTTAAAGAAGTTATTGCGTTCAAAAGTATGCGATTATACAGACAGACAGACAGTCAACCCTTTGACGGATTTGGTCCAAAATTTGACACAAACCTACTTTCCTGATGATAGAAATGTCTACCAAATTTTATCTACCTAGCTATTTAAGTTTGTGAGTTAACGCGTTCACATTAACACGAACATGCATGCAGACAGACAGACTTCCCGTGGACGGATTTTGTCCAAAATTTGATAGAAACCTACAAATTTTGTGTGAAGACCACATACCAAATTTCATCCCCGTAGCTTTAATAGTTTTCGAGTTATCGTGTTCACTGACACACAGACAGACACAATTCCATAATTGTGTTTTTCGGACTCAGGGAGGTCTAAAATGTGGAGATTCGCCAAAATTTCGAGTTCGAATTTTTTGACGATTACAATACTTCCTTTTTGTATACTTCGTATACGAGAAAGTAAAAATATGGAAGCATTTTATTTCGGCAAGTGTGGTTCGATGCAATGGTCGAATGTTTGTTTTATAGAGGGAAAGAGAAAAAGAAATTCCCAATTTAGTTATGCTTTAACTTCTTTTAATTCATGAAATGTGTTTGAAGCAGCAAATTAGGAGTATAGAAGATTTGTTTTATTGAGACAAGAACTTTTAATAATTCAGTTACATGGCCGCTTTTAATATCTTCACAGTATTTCAAGGGAACTACCAAAAATAAATGCAATATCGACACAAAATGGACAGAAGGGGAATAATAAATTAATTGAGTCAGACTAAGTTCACGATGTCCGTTTTTTTCACAAAAAATTATTAATTTTGTCTTGGACAGTTTTATCAGCGTTTGCGTATTCGTTAAAGACACCATTGTGAACTTGCAACGAAAGTTTGGGGAAATATGATAGATAAAATGTTAACAGCAAACGCTGAAAAACCATTGTGAACGATATTTCTCATAAATCAAGATGACTTACGTCGGTACTTTTGCTATCAATCAAGTTTTCTTTTATTATTTCAATTGTTACCAAAATAGATTCTTCCAAACAAATGACAATTGTAGATGTCGTTTGGATAGAGGAACAGTAAGCCTCTATATTTTTGGTTATAATCTTTACGACATCAGGAAAAAGTATTTTCCACTAACTTTGGGACATTGGGCTTAATGCAGTTGAACTGCGAATGGCTTGGAAAGAATTGAACTTATTGAAATAATTAAAAATTTGTTAGAGTTTTCTCTTACGTGTTAATTTATTTTTATTAGTCCTGTTTTTACTTTCTCGTATACGAAGTATACAAAGAGAAAGTATTGTAATCGTCAAAAAATTCGAACTCGAGATTTTGACGAATCTCCCCGTTTTAGACCTCCCTGAGTCCGAAAAACACAATTTGGGAATTATGTCTGTCTATGAATACGATAACTCGAAAACTATTAGAGATAAAGGGATGAAATTTGGAATGTGGTCTTTAAACATAATTTGTATGTTTCTATCAAATTTTGGCCAAAATCCGTCAACGGGAAGTCTATCTGTCTGTATGTCCGCGGTCATGCGAACACTATAACTCAAAAACTTGAATAGCTAGATGAATAAAATTTGGTACACAGTTTTATCGTCATGAATGTAGGTCCGTATCAAATTTTGGGCCAAATCCGTCACAAGGCTGACTGTCTGTCGGTCTGTATAAGCGCATCTCCAATGAGTCCGCTATCTCCATGCGCATGCGTATTGAACGCAATCTTCTGTGCACGATATTTATTGACTCCTGCTTGGCGCATTTTTTCATCCGATTCTCCATGCGCATGCGTAATTGGTAGCAATCTGTGCACGCGGAAGGATTGTCCTTGAACCAAGAAAGAGTAGAAATCGGTATTCATTTAATCGGAACGCATCTCTTCGAATTTGATTTTTCACCTAAATATTTTCTGATAGTCATTGGATCCTGGGTTACAATAGGTTCGAATTTTTTTATCCACGCGGGGGGAGGGAAATCAGCACCTTTTTCGAGAAGTATACGAGAAAGTTTAGGGGAGACCACTCCCGCTGGTTTTTTCTGTTAGTGGATTTTGCATTATTTCCACTTGGACAAAACGAAATTAATTGTTATTAATAAAACGAAAGTTAGTGCCAATTGATTCATCAGTTCTGTTTTCATGCCTTTTTATATTGAGTAAATGTTAAATAATTTTTTTTGAAAATTTGATCGTATTAAAAATTGAATAGATTTTATTTATGGGAAAATACCCTATTGATTGATGCATTATTGTAATGTTTTTTTGGAAATGATGTGTGAGGAAATTATTCTAAATTTTATATGGAAAATGTCATGGTAAATGTTAATGGTAATTGATAATAATTGGAAAATTGAATCGTTAACAGAATTTCTTTATGTTTTAAGTTCTTTTGCTTGTTCTATTATAATTGCGATGTGATGAAATTTTTTAATGTGTATTCTATGTTGTATGTTATGAAGTATTTTGATATATTTTGAAATTTTAAAAAATATGAACGTAAAGTAACACATAAAGTTGTTTAAATGGAAAAAAGGTGCTCGTGGCAACTGTCATCAACTTCCAACAGTGCGCTTTTTGTAGGACAGTGAAATCTTTATGTACTTATTATTTCAATTGAAATTTCTTCCGAAGAGCTTTCAGAAGTGAGACTAATGTTTGCCTTTTGTCACATCTGAAATGTGACAACCAGGATTTATGATTCTGTCCGTGTGCGTTTACAGAAGTTTTTGTTTTACCTTGAGCTAACAACAGGACCATCTCATCCAATGGACTAATTGGAATGTAGCCCAGAAGTGCCATTGATCCAAGGGAGATATTACTATCGACAGGACTACTATATCGCTTTTATTATAATTTTGAACCGAAAATGTATTTAATTACGATTTTAGATATGTTAAAATTAAAAATACAGTGGAATCTCCCTATAACGAAATCGCTTGGTCCCAGATGAAAAATTCGCTATAGAGAAAATTTCGTTATACGGAGATTAGAGATTTTTGCAGTTATTTACGTAGATGTTACAAACCTTTTAGTATGTGCTATAAGTTCAAAAATATTTATTTATGATTTTAAATTAAAGTAATATTTATTATAAATTTGTTAAAATTATATTAATTTTTATTGTATAAACAAAATGCTCAAAAGTGAAGACATTTCACCAATTTAGAGAATAATATGTACTAGTACGGATAAACATAAAATGCGTATTGTCACATCCATTTGCTGTTTCCACCCCGATTCTTGGAATCTTGACCCGTAGAAATGTTGCTCCCTCTGTAGAAACTCAGGTCCCCACAACTGCATTACCCTTCACATAGCATTCTATTGTTATGTGTTATCGCTGGAATGAACAATGCGAGTAGTTCCAGAAACAGGCACGTGTGAGCGAGCGTGCTTCAAAAATGACAAAAATCGAAAAGATAAATGTCTGAAAAAAATTCGTTATAGGGAGACAACCACTTCGTTATATGGAGAATATTTTGAATGTTATTTAACATTCCGATTAAAAATTTCGTTATAGGGAGAAATTCGCTGTAGGGAGACTACTGTATGATTAGGGCTTGTAGCTAGACAGTGATCGATTTTTTAATGTTGCACAAGCATATACATCATTTCAAAAAATATTCTTACAGGGCCAATGTATGAATACAGTGGAGTCTCCCTATAACGAAATCGCTGGGTTCCAATTGAAAAATTCGTTATAGAGAAAATTTCGTTATACGGAGATTAGAGATTTTTGCAGTTATTTAAGTAAATGTTCCAAACTTTTCAATAGGTGCGATAAGTTCAAAGGTATTATGATTTTGAATTAAAAACGAAGTAATATGTGTTATAAATTTGTTAAAATTATACTAATTTTTATTGTATAAATAAATGCTCAAAAGTTAAGACAATTCGCCAATTTAGAGAATAATATGTACTAGTATGTACTTACGTTTATTTTATTTAAAAAATTCCGTTATTTTACATTTCTTTGAATTTCGTGATGTAAAATTTTCACATTTTAAAAGTGAGTGGTTCCAGAAACAGGCACGTGTGAGCAAATCGGTTGCACAGAAATTATCAACTTTCTTCAAAAATGACAAAAATCGAAAAGATAAACTTCTGAAAAAAATCGTTATAAGGAGACAACCACTTCGTTATATGGAGAATATTTTGAATATTATTTGACGTTCCGATTAAAAATTTCGTTATAGGAAGAAATTCGCTGTAAAGAGACTTCGTTGTAGGGAGACTCTACTGTATATTTATAATGTAGTCTTTAAAATAAATCATATACAGATTTGAGGTGGTACAAAATTCTATTTTGAAAAGGCGCCTATTTATAAAATTGTAGGTTATTAATCACAGAATAGAGGCTTTTTTTGCTCCTCAGTTAGCTCAGGAGGTAGGTATTTCGTCGAAAGGAGTTGCAGTTATGAAGTCACCATTGAGTCTTACGTATGAAAATATAAAGCTTTATTTAGGTATTCAGACATGTATACTTTTAAATGAATACACTGAGCATCGACTTTCTGCATTCACGTGACGCTGATCTGCTCCAGCCACGATCCGGGCCCGAGGCGTCGCATGTACCACTTGCGAACTTCTTCGATAGCGAACAGCCACAGAGCGAACGGCACAGGAACGAACCACAGCTTCACGCTGGAAGGCAAATAATTTGTTTCTTATCGCAGTCATGCACTGCACATCTAAAACTATATATAATTTAAACAATCTTAAAAAATGTTGGTATAAATAACAGTTATAATTAACAAAATTTAACTAAGATATTAACTATAAATTAATTAGTCATAAATTAATTAAAACTCTTTTTGTATTATATAGTAAGGCTCATATGCAGCTATATCTAACATAATACAGAAACAAATAATATAAATATAAAACAAAAGTAAAAAAAGAAAGAGTATAGATAAGAAACAAAAGATTTAAACAATAACGATAACAATACACCTTTTTACGTTTTCTTTCACATTCTAAATTATATTTTATGTTTTTTTAATATTAATCCTTGTAATTTTCTGTCGATGCAATCACTTGATGCTGTTGCGTTGAGCACGCAAAAAGGTGTATTGTTATCATTATTGTTTAAATCTTTTGTTTCTTATCTATACTCTTTCTTTTTTACTTTTTTTTATATTTATATTATTTGGTATAAATAAGTACGATTTGACTCTTTAAGGTCTGACGGTGTATTTTTTTCTATTTAAGTCATTTGCTCGTTGGAATACATTTTTGTACAGTCTTTAACTTAGGGAAAGATTGCACTACATTTGTGCTTCTAGAGTCTATATTTGAAAGAATTAATAAGGAAAGTCAAACATGAAAGAAATTTAAAGTAGAAAAATTGAATGATTCTGTTAGAATTCAGAACCTCTCGACTCAAACTGAATCGATTTACAAATCAAGATCTTTATTACTCTCTTCTTGACAGTACTTAAACAATAAAGTCATAATATAGAATCGCAAGACATTATCCCCAAGCCTCTCTCTGCTCTACTTTTTGCCAAAATACACATCTTTTTAATTACTTCACAGGTAAGCTTCTTGCTTGAAGTCATAGACACCTGAAAACAGAACTGGTACTCACTGCAGAATCGACATAGCAATTTCAGAGAAAAACTGCTACCTGACGGCACGACCGAGAACAACCAACAGATTCTCATCCGCACAGTGCCCAACTCAAGCAAGAGGATAGAAAGTTAGAAATTAAACTGGGCACCAGATGACATAAAGACGGAAGCGTAGTTAACAAACTTTTCCAGACATATTCAGTAGAATGAGACAACTCAGTAGAATGAAATGGCATAGCATCCAATCTTAAGTAGGCAATTCACATGTAATCTAAATTGTAATTTTTGGAACAAGGGAAGAAAAAAGCATTGGTCAGTTTTGAAAAATGATAGAAATTAGCATAGCGGCTCGGAAAAGCTGGAATGCCAACGAAATCAAAATCCCTCACTTCATGTGCCGATTCCCATTTGAAACCTCCAACGAGGCTAGGCGGTACATCAAAGGATTTACTAGATTGGCACCTCGCTTCGAGGGTAGCAAATAGAAAATCCGCTGAGTGGAGGGAACAGTGGAGATCGAAGAGTGGCGGTAGGGGGAGCGATCTTTGCTCCCCTCTACCAAACCAAATACGATCATGCGGTGAAAAAATGACAGTCCCCGGGAGTCGTTCACTAAAGCTAAAATACCAATGATGATTGAGGGTGGGTGGGGAGAAAAAATAATGCTTTGACCAGGGCGTCACTTACCCTAGTTACGCTATTACCCTCTCAACGTCGCTTGCCATGGTGACAAAACGTTAGTGCTTTTATGTAACTTTTTAAAACCAAATACGATCATGCGGTGAAAAAATGACAGTCCCCGGGAGTCGTTCACTAAAGCTAAAATACCAATGATGATTGAGGGTG
>BGPR01000303.1:554095-565449 GCA_013235015.1 Araneus ventricosus | reverse complement strand
TGCGGTGAAAAAATGACAGTCCCCGGGAGTCGTTCACTAAAGCTAAAATACCAATGATGATTGAGGGTGGGTGGGGAGAAAAAATAATGCTTTGACCAGGGCGTCACTTACCCTAGTTACGCTATTACCCTCTCAACGTCGCTTGCCATGGTGACAAAACGTTAGTGCTTTTATGTAACTTTTTAAAACCAAATACGATCATGCGGTGAAAAAATGACAGTCCCCGGGAGTCGTTCACTAAAGCTAAAATACCAATGATGATTGAGGGTGGGTGGGGAGAAAAAATAATGCTTTGACCCGGGCGCCACTTACCCTAGTTACGCCATTGCTCGTGAATGTCCCGCTTTACAGATTATTCCTGTTTTCCTGAATGACTGACGGATGGGAATGAAAATTCCTTTTCAAGTCACCAGAAGATAACTTCTGCGTTCCCTTCTGGTCCCTCTTGGGGTTATCTTCCCTCATTAGCAAAAATTCACTCTTAGGGGGACACAATAGGATCGACTAAAATTATATATGCAGTGATTAGAGGACAGACAGAACAGCTCCGCGGGGGAGAGACATCGCAGTGGATTAGTAATGCGATATCTGTGGTAACCTCTTACTTCCCGATATAAGGAAGCTGTTAAAGGCGCATTCCTTTTCGCTATTTACAATGAAAACAGAATTTCACTCATTCATAATAACACCAAGGTGTTCAGGAATGGGTCGTTTACTCTTTAAACACACAACTTATTTCGGTCGCTACTTGAATACGTCACAGTTCAAAACAAGTTCTCATAAGTAGGATAAAAACAATGAAAAAGAAAGGAATGACCGACAAATTTAAATAAAAAATTCTTTAAAAAATTAATACTCAGATTTAATAGCAAAAATCATCATTTTGAGTTAAATTATTTCTTTTTATCAGCGAACCTGCCTTTAATCCTTCACAAATACGAAAGACACGGCAATGAAATTCGCGGCAAAGTGAATTCGGAACAATCGGTCCCCTCAGGGAGCCAGACATTGCAGATTCCATTAACAGATAGGATTAAGTTCGTTAGAAGCGTCTGGCCTCCCAACAAAATAGAAGAGGTGTGTCTGGACACACCATCTGGGGATAGGAGGCCTCATTCTTTTAATAGCTCCAGTTTATACAAGGTGTCTCCGAAGGACTAGTATTTAAAGAATCGTCGCCTCATATGATTCTCCCAATTGATTCAAGTTATGATATTGTTGAAACTGGTGTTTGAATGTTTGCTTTTATCTGAATTTAGAGTTGTTTTTCATATTAACCCTCTATTTCCAGACGATGCTTAAATGTACTACCATCGATGCGCAAGTTCGCGGCAATGGGATGGTGCTTAAAAGTACTACAGTCGAACCTCTATTTAACGAACCTCTATTTAGCAAATTTCTCTATTTTGCGAACTTTTCCTTGGAACCAAGAACATTTTGCGAATTTCTTCGTAAAATAACCTCCAAATAGCGAAGTGCATTCTCTATTTAACGAACTTTTTCTTGTGATGCAATATTTTTTTTTCTCCCTATTTCTCAAAATATTTCTGAACACATTTTTTACACATTCTGTGGTGATCAATGACCTTGAACTGGGTTTACCAGTCTCCTAATTCATCGAGAGCAGTAAAATAGCAGTCAGTCTTTTCATTTCATCCAGGAGGTGCAACCTTTACCCTCCCCCCAACTGTCCACTTCACTAGAAAAACTTTCAATATCCCCCTTTCACCCTCAATGGAGTTGTCCCGTGTCCTCGAACTTTATCAGTAATTAAATTTAAGGACGCATGTGGTAATGTATGCTTAAAATTACTTGTTGAAATAAATGCGATAATGTCATTAAAATTCATTAATTTTAATATTAAATTATTTTTTTTAAATTGAAAATACTGTGTATTCCCGGACAATGTTTTGTTTTATTCTGGTTTTCCTTGCAGATTTCTTTTTGATGGGTAAGATATATAAAACAAATAGATATTAATTTACAAAATAAAGGAGTGATTAATTACCGCTTTAATAATAATATTTAGTGTTTACGAATTTAAAATCTGTTTTGTGTAGTTTAAAGTATTTTAAAAAGTGAATCTCTATTTAACGAATTTTCCATATAACGAATTTTTTTTCGGGATTTAGCGACTTCGTTAAATAGAGGTCCGACTGTACTTTAATTCAGTGGCGTAGCTAAAGGGGCCCGCCCGCCCCGGGTGGCAGTTCGAAAGTGGTGGTAAACTCAGACACGAAGGAAAATAATTTTATAACAAAGAAGTGCTGCGCCACTAGCTCAATCACTGTGCACATAAAAAAGATTAACTAATGTAATTATTTGAATGTTCCGCCTATTGTCGGTAAACTGCTGATGTGTGAACTAAAGACTAGTGGTGAAAGCAAGATTTCGCTAACTGTCTGCAGAAATCAAGGGCATCGAGCACGAATTACGTCACTAATAAAAAGTCTTTTCTTGTAATTCAGTTTATTTTTTATTTTGAAGTCTATGTTCCCTATGTAACTCGTAAAGGAAAAAAGGCAAAAGTTGCAGTTACGCCACTGCTTTAATCACGCTTATATCTTCGTAATGATCATTAATGACAAAACATTCTATTAAAATTAATTATTTAAAACCAAGGCATACATTCAGAATTTGCAATTCTGTCAATGACTTTTTGAGTCAGCTTTCAACGCGCCTGTTTCGGATCTTCATCCCTAGTGACGTCAGCCCCGATGAAGGCGTGGCTTTCTCGTAAGTAAGTGATGAAGGAGAGTTATTTTTGCCATTGCTCCAATCTCTGGAGGCTGCGTTGCCCGAAACGTGAAGAGAGAAGGCATGACATAAAGAGCGCCTCGCTTTGATTGTTCTGCAGAACATATCGTTTTTTGGTGTGTGCTCGCGTTTTTCTCTTAAGAGGGGAATGTTCTGCAAAGATCGCGTTTGTTCTGCGACGTACGTCGCTCTTTTAAGCACTTTCTGCTGCCGGGATTCATATGAACACGGGGAATGTAGTCCCTGGAATATTCTGACAGCTATAAGTAGATGGCAGATGAAGATAAAAATTAATTTTTTTCATTATTAATCAAATTATTTTATTTAATTAAAAAAGCTTTTCAACTTTCCTGCGATTATTCTGCATTAAAACGTGTCTAATGATGCCAAAGTAAAACTTAAATGTTGCTGGTAAGCTAATTCGGTAAGTAAAGGGTTAATGACTTATATTTTGATGCTAGCAAATTATTTTCCCTTGCGCTTTTGATTATGGGTGCATGGAGTCTCAATATGGCCTTTGAAGATGGAGATCTGATTAAGTGCTTTTTTCCTGCTCTTCAAATCATTGGATGATAAGACCTGTGATACCTAGCCACTTCTAGTGTGGTTACCCACTCTCGTCTTACTACCTTAGCAATATATTTATCCCCTATGAGGCGGTACAATAGAAGTGAGGATTAAAGTTATTAATGTCACCGGCAATGTATTAAACGCCGACATTTTACAGAATGCTTGGCGTTTTTACGCAAAGTATGAAATATGAGAATCATTATATACTTTCCCTAGGCATTGTATATAATACCTAGGCATTCTATAGAATGATAAATGCTATTTAGGCAAAGTATTGAAGAAAGTTCATGATCAAGCTATTATTTAAAACACGTTCATGCAGCATTAACTCGAAGTTTAGACAATTCATCTTCGAATCGTCGTTGCATGTCTATTGACTGTGATTCCTTCTCCAACACTATATCTTGCTCTTCCATTTTCATTCAACCAATATGAAACTAATTTTTTGTTGAACAAATTTAAGTAAAATCGCGTATTTTGACACGACCAAACAAAGCGCAGAATGCAAATGGCAAATTCTGAGCCTGAGTGAAGGATTGTCTTGCCATGTGACATTCGAAACGAATCGGAGATGTATTTCATACTTTGCCGGTTTGGCATTCTATAGAATGCCTAGGAAATGTGTGAAAAATTAATCGTTTCATACATTGCCAGCCAGTTTTCCGCATTCTATAAAATGCCTAGGTATTCTATAGAATGCCGGATTTCAAACTCTGCCGGTAACATTAATGCAGTGATTATAAGGCAAACAGATTATTTGTGCGGAATGAATTTCTATTAGTATAATGGTGTAGCATCTGTAGCCTACATGCAGAGGAACAAAATTCCACTGGTTTGGCTACTATAACGTATGGAAGAAAAAGGTTAAATTATAGAATAGTGGTGTTCTCAAGCAGAACTAAAACGCAGCTTACTTTGGGCACACTTCAGGATTATTAGATTTTTAAATCATCCTAATTCTTGCCATTGACCGCTGGGTTATTTTCAAACTTGGTAAACATAAAGTGTGTGAGTTTGGCGGTAATTGGTAGAAAACGCCATTCTGAAAAATTCTAGAATTTCGGAAGTAGCTAGTGCGATGCAAAAGTAACATATTTTCTTTCCTGAATTCGAAAATGCGACTTAAATTTCCTTATATTAAGACTGAGTCTGAAAATTAAGTCTGTTCCAAGTACGACGAAATAAACTGGAAGTTTTAAATTCTACAATATCATCAGATCGAAATCTAATACGGCCCGCATTGGCCTATTGGTAAGGTTGGTTTTGGTCAATTGTTAAGATTGGTAAGGTTGGTTTTGGTCAATTGTTAAGATTGGTAAGGTTGGTTTTGGCCAATTGGTAAGGTTGGTTTTGGCCAATTGGTAAGGTTGGTTTCTGCCAAGTGGTAAGGTTGGTTTTGATCAATTGGTAAGGTTGGTTTTGGCCAATTGGTAAGATTGGTTTGGACCAATTGATAAGGTTGGTTTTTGCTAATCGGTAAGGTTGGTTTTTACCAATTGGTAAGGTTGGTTTTTGCCAATTGGTAAGGTTGGTTTTGGCCTATTGGTAAGGCCGAAGGGTTCCAGGTTCGAAAGCCGATTCCACTGAAAATTCTTCGTGTACGTGGGCCTGTTGCACTCTAAATCATACGTAGAGGGCCAAATGTTCACCCGCTTGGCATTCTGCGAAAGTTTATAGAAGGGGTGCTCTGCAAACTTCCATGCTCCATGTTAACAGTAAGAGTTCCTTAAAGTTTTCCTTTAAGACTTCCAGAAAGTTTTACAGTTTGTTGACAAATGCTTGCATATCCTTATAGGCAACAATGCCCTGCTTGCTGTTTTGACGCGAAAGTTTGGAGAGAGAAGTGCAGGTTCCGGTGTTGTACTAGTCATCTGACCTAACGCCAACTTGAACCCCGATACCTATGACTACTAGAGTCACCTCATCGGTTTTAAATGGGCGCAGAATGGATAAAGCACGAACACCAGAGCCGCCGCCCGCCATAACAAAACGTCTGAACCAGTTTATTGAAAAACAAAATTTACAAAACAATTTACAATTTCCAGAAATGTACAGAATTAAAAATGAGAAATATCAATAAAAAATGAATAACATTTAACATAAAAGCATGTCAAGCATTTCTATCTGTTCAAGATGTTTCACTGTATCAGTCTTATTCAAAACACACTAAAACAATTAGATATTGGGTCTGGAACATTTAGTTGATGACACTATGAATCTGGTTTAAACAGGAATTCATATTCATGAATATTCGTCATCTGACCGCGGTTCAAAATTTGTTTTATGTTTTATTCTGCATTATGTAAGGAAATACCTGATTTGTATTATTAGATCTTGAAATTCACCTGCGTTTCATATTGTAGAATTTTATCGAGAACACTTTTTTCTCAAGCCCAGTGTTGCCGTTTTGTAACAAACTGTTTTTGAGCCGTAAACCATATTTAAAAACAAAATTGGATTTTTTAAAGTATTTCTCCCATGTTTTATATAAGAAATGAAGGTAAAAAAACATTTTTTAGATCAATTTTTAAAAAATCGGGCGTATAAGGGTTAAAACTGAAGTTAAATCGACATTTAATTCTGGGTCTAGGCGGTTCTGCTAGTTTATTTTAAACCGAAAAAGAACAGTTGGCAATTGCATGGCATGTGTGGATGCGCGTAGTAACTAACCATTGGTATAACTAAATCTCTCTTTCCTGTGTCTGCGGAGCAATTAAAGTTTGATTCAACGAGAATTATCCCGGAGGCCGAAGAGGAAGGCCAAAATTTACGACTTCGAGAAGGAACTTTTGAATATATAACGCGTCGAATGGTGGCGATTACACTTCTGGGTATTTGATTAGGGTTTGAATGGTGCGTCTTAAAGGTTTATTTTATAGATTTGGGGAACCATTTCAAATTGTGAACAATATGAGAATCGATTAGCTAACCTGCTTATGACGTTTCTAAAGCTTAAATTATATTTGTTAGATTAACGCCTCTCAGTGGCGAATACAGCATTTGGGTTGGGGGTTGAGGTCATAAAAATTTTGTATCGTCGTGACGTAACTTCATGGCTTACGTAAACCTTTACGTTGCTTTACACTACGACACACCCCTGTCTCCAGAGATAAAAATCTCCGGTTTGCAGTTTGGGTGTGTGTGTGCAGAAACTTTATTGAACAAAACCAGCGGGAGTGTTCTCCCCTAAACTTTCTCGCATACTTCCGCAAAAAGGTGCCGTTTCCCCTTCCCCGCGTGGCTAAAAAAATTCGAACCTACAGTTACCCAGAATCCAATGGCTATCAGAAGGATTTTCATTATAGTGATTGAAAAATATCTAGGTAAAGAATTCAAAGAGATGCGTACCGATTTTCCGCTCTTGGACAGCTCAAAGACAAACTAACTCGCGTGCACAGAAGATTGCTTCCAGTACACATGCGCGTGGAGATAACGGATTGGTTTCAATAGTAAATTATACAGACCGACAGATAGTCAACCCTTTGACGGATTTGGCCCAAAATTTCATACGGACTTACCTTCATGACGATAAAACCGTGTGCCAAATTTCATCCATCTAGCTATTCAAGTTTTTGAGTTACAGTGTTCGCATGACCGCGGACATACAAACAGACAGACTTCCCGTTGACGGATTTTGTCCAAAATTTGATAGAAACCTACAAATTATATTTAAAGACCACATACCAAATTTCATCCCCGTAGCTCTAATAGTTTTCGAGTTATCGTGTTCACAGACACACACAGACATATTTCCAAAATTGTGTTTTTCGGACTCAGGGAGTTTCGGACTCAAACGTGGAGATTCTCCAAAATCTCGAATTCTAATTTTTTGACGATTACAATACTTTCTCTTTGTATACTTCGTATACAAGAAAGTAAAAAAAAGAAGAAAAATAAAAGTTTACATACAGTGTTTTAACATCGACGAAAAACATGTGAAAATTATAAAAACGATGAAAAATGTGTATTTACATATGAAAAGAAAGACTCGCGAGGCAAGAAGAATTTTAAGACAGGTCCCAAAAGTTCGCTGCTTTTATATACTTGTAGGAGGACTGATTAGGGTCGTAGGTATTGAACCTCTAGAGGGTCTTAGTCCATAAGTCTGAGGTCTTGGTGAAGGAGAGGAATCTGGGTCGGAGTCGGATGAACTGGTTGCGTCCGGTTGCTGTTTTATGAGGTTCTCATTTTCATTGAGGAAATATACGAGTTTAGCTATATTTATTCTTGATAGTTAATTTGAAAGTAAGCTTTTCCACCAAAGTTGAGTATTTTCTGTACTTGGCTTGGTAAAATGATAACATAACGTCATGTGACAAGAGAATCACAACGCGATTCTTGGGGGTTGATTCCACCAAAGTTGAGTATTTTCTGCACTTGACTTGGTAAAGTGATAACATAACGTCATGTGACAAGAGAATCACAACGTGATTCTTGGGGGTTGATGAGCGGAGAGAGTAGGGGGTGTAACCCCCCTAGTAAGTTATATTATCGTTCTCAAAGTTTTCTCAAGTTAAAGATCGGCCTTCAACTGTTGTTGACAGACCTTCTCTGGATTCAATATTTTTTATTTTGATGAATTAGTAGTGGAAAGGGTCTCCCTTTTTAAACACTTTAACTTTACAGACTTTATTCACCTGACAATAAAAATCATAAAGAACACTGCAATAATTTCGATAATTTAATAAAACATGCAATGAAGTAACTAGCAAAAAATGTCTTCGACCGCGTCAACGCTACAAGTACGATTGGAATGACTAGAAAAGTAAGAAACATTTCGAGCCTGTCAAGCCAGATGTTGTCACGTTTTTATTATTTTTTAAAAAGGGAAATTAAGAACAAACAATTGTAGTGATTTTAAATAAAATCAAGATTTCTGGCTTAGCTCGGGGGGGGGGGCGGCAGCCCGATAGCCCCCCCCTGGATTCGCCACTGACGTCTCTTTATAAAGGCACTCAATCGATTCAGGAGATTTCGGGGTTCTTATTTATCTCCATTAGATCATTTATTAATCCATCGGTTACTGGTTTCTTAGAATTTTCTTAAAACTGAGATAAGCCGATTTTCATCTCAAATGTCTATGCTTCCTTTCAGGAACGGGGAAAAAAAAAAAAACATTTTTTTATTCTTTTAAAGGGCTGATGTCTGCAGTGCTTTTAAAAGATAATTAGCCAACTAAAAGAGAAAAATACTTTATATATTAAATTAACCTTAACTGAGCAAAAAATTTATTTAATTATGGAGCAAAACTCAATTCCGGCCTGAGCCGCCCTAAATTATGTAGAAATACGGTTGCAGGGGGAAAATCCCAAACCCCGCCTACAGATAAGAATGCTTCATCTAAGGAACACTCTAGGGGAAAATGCACCAAAGATAAAGGAGGAGGAAACAGCAGTTAAAAACTAAATTATTTATTATTAGAACATAACATGAGAAAAGTATTTACAGAGGTATTATTTACATTTTAGACAAGAGGGATTTAGGGTTTGTTACTTACTTTATATCAACTTACACCTCGTTAAAAGGTTTAGTTATAGCCATCGCCCATCGCCGCTGTGCTAACAGGGAAGAGATCCCCGTAGCTCGTTAGGTTCACCAATCCTACCGCATGACCGTTCCGTTTGATTTCAAAAAGTCATTTACTCTGGATTCAAACATTACCCTGGGATTTTTAACGGAGAGCTTACACCTACGCATCACGTGATTAGCACGAAGAGACCGCGTGATCGTTATCTTCCGATATCTTTCCGCTGACACAACAATTATTCAAATGAGCTTGTTCGGGAAGTGAGAAATTATTATTAGGAAGGAATTAAACTTACGCTTATAAGCTAGACGGGAAAATACAATTCCTACATTTATTTAATAGCATAAAGTATAATTTAAGTTAATTAATGGAATTAAACTACTATTTAATCAAAGTAAGTTATTTATTTTACCTACAGTTTTAATGAAAATTAACCAGCTACTGAATGATTTATATTAATCGGTGACATATTTATTTAATATAGTATAATCTTCCCTTAATTATTCATTCATCATGTTTTTTCTGTGTTACTGGAGCACTTAATAGTCACAGAAACTAGGTTTTTCTATTCATTGGCCAAGTTTCACACACAGTGATGACATACAGGTGATGTTAAATGACATAGAGGTGATGTTAAATGACATAGAGGCGATGTTAAATGACATAGAGGTGATGTTAAATAACATAGAAGTGATGTTAAATGACATAGAGGTGATGTTAAATGACATAGAGGCGATGTTATATGACATAGAGGTGATGTTAAATGACATAGCGGTGATGTTAAATGACATAGCGGTGATGTTAAATGACATAGAGGTGATGTTAAATGACATAGTGATGAGTGGGTAGTGTAACACTTCCCTCACACACGACAGTAAACCGTCCTCTATGGACATGAAAGAGCTCACTTACGTATAAGTGATAACTTTTAATGATATAGCCATCTGCTCCTCAAATATCTTCACCATCTTAACATGAACCACGATTAAATTCAATCGTGGTTCATGAATCATGTTCAGTCGTACAGCATGTGGCACCAGACCCTCATAAAAGGTGGAAATTCTGTGAAATCGATTCTTCCAACCTGAAGTCCAGACTGCCATTCCATAGCAGTGCACATCACATACTGATCTCCACGCTTTTGCGCATGCGCCAGGCGGAGTCGACTTGACCAAAATGGGGAGGAAGTGAAAAATGGAGGAGGCGTTGTTCATATTTTACTTAGCAGTATATAGAAACATTTTATTTTCATTTATTGATTTGCTGTAAAGGCTACCAAAATAAAAACCCACTAACTAAAAAAAAACCCGCGTACGAAGGTCACGACCTAACAAAGAACTCCGGAGATGCGCTCATCTTACTCATTGCCTGACACCCCTTTCCGTAGTAAAATCGTCTAAAAGTGCTAGTCAGGGCCGGACGAATACTCCGTTATCCGTATCCCGGCACAGAGTGAAAAAAATCGAGGGGCGAAAAATTGCCAAAACAAAATGAGAAAAAATCGCAACGAAGAATCTGAGTTATTTAAAAAAATTTCTGAAAACAACCAAAAATTATAAAAATTCAGTAAAGCATTCTAATTTTATGTACTGTTCAGCAACGGATTCGGAGACTACCACTTTTGGACGATTTTACACAGAAAAGGGGTGTCAGGCAATGAGTCATATGATCGCATTTCCGGAGTTCTTTGTTAGATCACTCTCAGTAAAATGTAAACATCACCCTTCCATTCTTCACTTTCCCGCTATTTTCTTGAAAATAAGTCTGCCCGGCGCATGCGCAAAAGAGCGGAGGGTTTCCAAATCCGTTGCTAAATGATACCAATGACACCCCCCACACACGCACGCACACAACCTCACAGTAATCTATAAAAGGCAATCTCTGTGTAACTGTATGCGGTACAGCGAAAAGACCGCTGCGCCTAAAGGTACGAAATTTGGCAAGAAGGTGGCCCAAGACAGGAGCCAAAACACCTCGGAGCGATTTTTTAGATTTTCGAAGTAAGTTTTCTTGTTCAATGTTTCAATGATGTTCAATGATTCAATGTTTCATCGATTTTTTTCGAATTTTTTCAGCAAAGTTCCGTACTAAAATTGTTGAAAGTCCGGGATTTCAACAGGTACAGAAAACTATTTTATACCAATTGAAACGCTATTTAATACCCTTCACAACGAAACCAATTTCAAATCTGGACAAAAATTAGACGGGTGTTGGTAATTAATTAAAATAAGATCACTTTTTCGAACGAAACGCTATTTTCCCGTCACGTTTTTCGTAAAATCGAGATAAAAACTTTACTACTTGTCTACGAAAACAAAATTTTTTCGGAAAATACTCCCAAGACCTGGCTTTCAAATGAAACAAAAAATTATTCAAATCCGACGAGAAGTTCGTTTAAAAAGATGATTACATTGTAGTTCCATAGGGGCGCAATTTTTTATTTTTGCACGCATCGAGTCAAAGGTTAAATCCGAACCTGGTGCTAGTCAAGGTTACTTGA
>BGPR01000303.1:526827-554085 GCA_013235015.1 Araneus ventricosus | reverse complement strand
AATGGAATAAATAAAATGTTTGAGAGCTCTTTTAGCTACAGGAAAACCTTTTCTAAGCTTGTTTTTTTGTGTGGAAACATTGTTAAAGAGTTACACATTTCAAAAAATCAAAATTCGGAATATTGAATAAAAAATTTTATTAACACTGAGGGATCTTCCTCATATGGTCTCTATGCAAGAAAGGAGATAATTACGTCTATATCTACTGGACTTTAACACAGTTAAATAAAAACATCTCTAGTTTAGTCAGTGAAAGATTTTTAAGAAACCGAACACTTAAGAATAATTTTACTTCCGATTATAAAATACACATTCGTTTAAATATTAGTGTTTCACTTACTTCATCTGACTAAAAACGAAATCGAATATCTTTGAGAAATTTCTAAAAATTAAATTATAATTTTGAATTAACAAGAACAAAAAATAACTTATTATTTTTTCACATATTTGTTTTCATCGCTCATATCGTAATTATATATATATATATATATATATATATATATATATATATAAAAGAGGCAAAACATAATATAAAAACAATAAAGTAAAATAACAAACATTCATATCAAATTCGAAAGGATATGAAAAAACGAAGAAAATCAGTGTTTTAGGCCTTACGGCGTAACTGATTGCAAGAAAATGTCAAACATTTTATATTTAGCAATTCACAATAACTTCATTCCCTGAAGAAACGTTAATGTGCTTTTATTGCGTTTTTCATTTCACATTTTATACTCTTTCATTTTACGATTTATACTCTATCTATTTATCTATATATATATCAGACTGAATTATAAATAAAAAATCTCTCGAACAACATAATAATCATAATAAAACTAAATTTCCCGCCTTTTAATTTGGAATGAGAAAAAGAAAAAAAAACCTTCTCTAAACTCCTTTCGGCTCCAGACTAGACATAAATAAGTCCAAAAGATCATATTATTTATTTTGATTCATCGAAAACTCCCATCAGACCGCAAAAAAAGAAAATAGTATTTATGCTCAAAAAGCGAATTGATTATTTGGATATACTGTTATGTAAACAAAAAGTGAAGAACAGGGAATCATTTTCATCAAAAATAAAAATTCATGACGCGGAATTTATTAGCATTATAAAGCAGCCTTGAGATGTAAAATGATGAGGATACAATAACAAACCATTAATCGGGCATTTTTACCGTTTCTTATAGATGAAATAAACATATTTCTTTAATTTGAAACAGCGCGAAATAGCGAAAAGTGTCGGTTTCTGTCCCAATACGACGTAATGCGCGGAAAGACCTTCGGCGCATCGCGTAGACCCACCCTGGGTGCTAGTCTCGGTTTTTGAAACAAACAATACGCAAAACCATTTTTACTTTCTCGTACACTAAGTATACAAAGAGAAAGTATTGTAATCGTCAAAAAATGCGAACTCGAGATTTTGACGGATCTCCACGTTTTAGACCTCCCTGAGTCCGAAAAACACAATTTTGGAATTATGTCTGTGTGTGTGTCTGTTAACACGATAACTCGAAAACTATTACAGATACAAGGATGAAATTTGGTATGTGAACTTGACACATAATTTGTAGGTTTCTATCAAATTTTGGACAAAATCCGTCCAAGGGAAGTCTGTCTATCTGTCTGCCCGCAGTCATGTGAGCACTATAACTCAAAAACTTGAATAGCTAAATGAATAAAATTTGATACACAGTTTTATCATCATGAATGTAGGTCCGCACAAAATTTTGGGTCAAATCCGTCAAAGGGTTGACTGTCCGTCGGTCTGTATAATTTACTTTTGAAGAGAATCCGGTATCTCCACGGGCATGCGTACTGGAGGAACGGAATAGAATTTCATTACGGAGTAGCGAATTACGTCAGTTTGTCCTTGAGCCGGTAAGAGATGAAAATCGTTACGCATCTCTTTGAAATTCTTTACCTAGATATTTTTCAATCACTATAATGAAAAACCTTCTGGTAGCCATTGGATTCTGGGTAACAATAGGTTCGAATTTTTTTAGCCGCGCGGGGGGAGGGGAAGCGGCACCTTTTTGGGGAAGTATACGAGAAAGTTGAGGGGAGAACACTCCCGCTGGTTTTAAAAAATAGAGGCTTCTATTTACTTACGGCAAAGGCACCATCCGAAAAAATCGGTTGAAATATGGAGTATAGACGACCGTTACAGCTATCAGGAGAGAAAAAACGAGGCTGCAGTTCAAGTACCAGTTCCTGGAAGAAAGCACAAGTTATGGATATTAAGTACCATCATGACTATTCATAAAATACATGAAATCATTTGAGCAAGGCTTCTTGCGAGTTTTTATAGCTATTACTATGCGTTTGTCCTATTAGAGTTGTGTCCTTCGCATTTTAAAATTTTATTGGTTTGCTTTAACCCTTCAACCGGCTGAAACGTAGAAAGTCGCTCTCTGTTGACTATTCTAAAACCGGCTCCGTCGCAGAAAGTCGTTCTTCGATTATTACTCTTAAACCGGCTCCGGCGTAGAAAGTTGCTCTCTGTTTATTACTCGAAAACCGGCTCCGAAACAATTGCGTTCACCATTTAGCTACAGAGAGGCCGTTTTCAAAGCATTCAGCTGAAATATTTTTGCCGTTCAAAGGGTTAAATTGCAGGGTTATCCTAAATGATTCATCAGGTTTCAAAGGGCTGTTTATTTACAAGTATACGACGTACAATTACGGGTGATACATAAAAAGATACATACACTCACCATGTTTCTGGTACATACTGCAAATGACCAGATGCAGCTTTTCCGTATTTGCGTAGGAATGCACGCTGAACGCTCGTAACCGAAGAACACTTCGCATATTCCAACGCACAAAAACTGTTCTCCTGCATTGCCGCCATCTTGTACATTGCCGCTACTGGCCTGCCATCTAGCGAGCCACGAGGCGGTCTTTTAAACTTGCGGAGTGTATGTATCTTGTCATGTATCACCCGTCTCTGTACATCGTATACTTGTAAATAAGCAGTTCTTTGAAACCCGATGAATCATTTAGGCTAACCCTCTATTTTGTGTCCCTAATTATCTACAGACTATTGCACATACACAATAAAACTTCGATTAACCCTCACCGTCCGGGCCAAAGATGTGCCGGACGACAGAAATCTCTTAATACATACGCACAGTAACGGGATCTCACTGCTAACACGGAACGAAAATGAAAATAAAATCCTTTAATAAAAATGAATAATACAGTCGGACCTCTATTAAACGAAGTCGCTAAATCCCGAAAAAAAGTTTGTTATATGGAAAATTCGTTAAATAGAGATTCGCCTATTAAAATACTTTAAACTACGCAAAATAGATTTTAAATTCATAAACACTAAATATTATTAAAAAAGTAATTAATCACACCTTTATTTTGAAAGTTAATATATATTTGTTTTATATATCTTACCCATCAAAAAGAAATCTAAAAGGAAAACAAGAATAAAACAAAACACTGTCAGGGAATACACTTAAAAAAATAATTTTATATTAAAATTAATGAATTTTAGCATTTCATCATACGAGGGTTTGTTGATTTCTGCACCATAATCATTTCCATCGTCATCATCTTCGTCTTCATCGCAATTCATTGCTGTATCGTTTTTATTTTTCACACTGTCCACTTCAAAACTGCCTCATCCACATCTTCATAGACACATGCTTTTAAACGTTTTGAACAAGAATCGTAATTTTGTATCTTATCACGATTTTTTTTTTATGGTTGATAAGATGTTTGGAGGAATACCAAATGTTAAAGCAATATCCTTTTTCTTCACGCTTTTAATCCACCTCGTGAAGAATTAAATTTTTTTCTTTGATGCTCAAGCGCTTTCGCTTTAACATTTTCCAGCTTCGAGGTCATTGATCACCATAAAATGTGTTAAAAGAAAGAATAAGTTTGAAATGTTCAGAAATATTTTGAGAAATAGGGAGAAAAAAAATATTGGATCACAAGAAAAAGTTCGTTAAATAGAGAATGAAATTCGCTATTTGGAGGTTATTTTACAAAGAAATTCGCACAATGTTCTTGGTTTCAAGGAAAAGTTCGCAAAATAGAGAAATTCGTAAAATAGAGGTTTGTTAAATAGAGGTCCGACTGTACATACTTACAATGACCATTTATTTTCTCTCTCGAAACGGGCGAAGCATAAAAAAACGTCATTCGTATTTTTATATCGAGAAGTTGATTCAGAAAATCCTTAAAGTTATTTAACTACTTTCAAACTAATTCAAGTTTATACAGGGTATTCAAAAATTCGACCGAGAAACTTCTAGGGGGTGATCGTACACATCAAGAGAAACAGCTTTTGCAATCAAACATGTGGTTGCAAACGCAAAGGTCGACCACTACAGGGGGCTCATATTGCCAATGAATTAAATAAAAGATAAGGGAATATATAAGATCCAATATGCAAATGAGGTTCATTGGAATACAAATTCACAATGGCACAACAACACAATTGCACGAATAACAACATGCGACGCGTGTATTGCCTCGGATAGCAAGTTCTTTGAACACTTATTTTATGTTACTTCAAAGGATTGTTGTTGATACCGCGTCCTACTTGCCATTGTGTCTGCCATGTTGTGCACGACTTTCAGTGTTGTTAGGTATGCATGTGTGATGTTTCGCTGTCGTGAATTTGGATTCCATTAAATATGTGTTGCATACTTTCCCCATTGGCTGCTCGTCAGCTCTGAAACAAGCAGTGCTGCAGAAGTTGTATTGACCTAAGTTGTAGTTAATTTTGTGCTGACTATTTTGGTATATAATGATGATAAACTAAAAATTGATAGTTTTTGAGTTGTAAGCAAAAAAAAAAAAAAAACGGGGAAAAATTTTTTTCATGTTTTTTTATCTATAACTAAAATTCCAACACAAATTTTTGGTGGCGAACCTCAGATTCCTCATCAGCACCCGAAAAAACATAAAGAAGCAAAAAATTACAACTCCTCCAGAAATGGATTTAAAAAAACCTACTTAATTACTGAGAAAAAAAGAAGCAAAAAATTACAACTCCTCCAGAAATGGATTTAAAAAAACCTACTTAATTACTGAGAAAAAAAGAAGAAAAAAATTACAACTCCTCCAAAATTGGATTTAAAAAAACCTACTTAATTACTGAGAAATAAAGAAGCAAAAAATTACAACTCCTCCAGAATTGAATTCAAAAATAACCTACTTAATTACTGAGAAAAAGCGAAAAAAAAAGGCAAATGAGGAAGTCTCGCCAAGCGTGAGCTGGGTTTAATGCAGCTCAAATGAATGCAATTTCAAGCAGAGAAAGGATTGCTTTTATCCCTCTTCGCGTTGATCATTGCGTTAATGTCGGATCCTGAGGAGGGGCAAAACTTTCTGCAGCTCTGGTCTGTCTCTCTCTCTCAATTCTTGATTGATTTTCCTTCTTCATTTTACATTTTTTCAATTTTTTGTCATTTTCGTTGATCACTGAAAAGTAAGTCAATTAAATAAAAACAAAATACAATCTTTTAAAATAATTTAGGGGGGGGGGACTGCAGCTCTGCAGCTCTTATGGACGAGCGGCCACTGACTTTACCTGTTCCATCCTTTTTTTTCTGCTTAATTCGCTGGTATGGAGCCTCCTGTAGAGTTCGCCCTTTGCGTTTGCGACCCCATGTTCTATTGCAAAAGTTTTTTGTCTTGATGTGTACGATCACCCCTAGAAGTTTTTCGGTCGAATTTTGGAACACCCTGTACAAGTTTCACCTGTTTCACAGCGATTATCGTAGTTGTGGTGGAATTGGCACGGCACTTCACTATGCCACGGAGTGTATTTATACAGTGTCTTGGCATATGAGGAAGCCAGCGCCAAACTTCGAACAAGAATGGCTGAAAAGGGTCGCCAATAAACTCGTCTCCAGGCAGATAATTCGTGGGATTATCAAATTCATTAGCGAAAACAGAGATCTTTTCCGGCCTCCCTAGCCTTCAACTTTCAAGAGAGCTGAACTTAGCAGCTCAATTACCGGACATTCCCCCCTTCAAATAATAGAAAGGTATAACATCATCTAAAGAAAAGACTATTACGAACTAATAGTGTAAAAGTGAAAATGCCTGCGCTGTACATAGTGTATATATTTCCTTCTTTTTGTTTTTCTTAAATAAAATTCCCGTGTCTTGCCCATCAAACCGTTCAGTGACCTGTCTGGTCACGGGTACGGGGGTAAGAGACGGCGTTCTGTTCTGTGCAGGTAACACAAAATCAATCCTGGTAAGAGAGAAAAAAGATCTGATGGTTCTCTGCCTTTGGTGAAGTTATGGATTACACTTGAGACTGACTGGAACGAGTTGACAATTCGCCTTCTGAGTATCGAGCGGGTGCGAAGAGCAACCAGAAAGTGTCCAACATACCCCATGCCTTGCTGGAAGATGGAATTCTTGAGAGTCTTGCACATGACCGCGTTGAAGAGCTGCATGATGACGACGGTGTTGAAGAAGGCGGTCTGGCCCAGGTCTTCCAATCTCTTCCGGTGGTAATACGTCTGGCGAAAGAAACGAGAAAGTATTCAAACCATCGCAGATAATCTCTCAAAGAAAGCTAAGTTTACGAAGTTTTGGATAGAAATATGCGGATGCAAATACTGTTGCGATACTTGTACAAAAAAGAAAGCATCATAATGGTGGTAAAAAAAAATTGCAACTGTTAAATATAACCGTTTCGCAGGAAAGACGACCAAACAGTTTTTTTTCCAGCTACAAAAAATGACAGTAACATTTTTTTTTTCATGAAAGAAATGGAGCTGTGGGTTAATCCAGGTGGAGGGGGGGGGCTATCGGGCTGCATCCCCTCAGAGCTAAGTCAGAATTTTTGATTTTATTTAAGATCACTAACTGTTTGTTCTTAATTTCTCTTTTTTTAAAAAATAATAAAAATGTGACAACATTGCTTTCTGGCTTGACAGGTTCGAATAATTTTTCTAGTCATTGCACGTTAACGCGGTCGAAGACATTTTTTGGCTAGTTATTTCATTGCATTTTTTATTGAATTATCGAAAGTATTACAGTAGAGTCTCTCTGCAACGAATTTCTCCCTATAACGAAATTTTTAATCGGAATGTTAAATAACATTCAAAATATTCTCCATATAACGAAGCGGTTGTCTCCCTATAACGAATTTTTTCAGAGGTTTATCTTTACGATTTTTGTCATTTTTGAAGAAAGTTGATATTTTCTGTGCAACCAATTCGTTCACACGTGCCTGTTTCTGGAACCACTCACTTTTAAAATGTGAAAATTTTTCTGAAAATTTAACATCACGAAATGCAAAGCAATGTAAAATAACGGAATTTTTCAAGTAAAATAAACGTAAGTACATACTAGTACATATTATTCTCTAAATTGGTGAATTGTCTTAACTTCTGAGCATTTTATTTATACAATAAAAATTAGTATAATTTTAACAAATTTATAATATATATTACTTCATTTTTAATTGAAAATCATAATTAAATACATTTGAATTTATCGCACCTATTAAAAAGTTTGGAGCATTTACTTAAATAACTGCAAAAATATCTAATCTCCGTATAACGAAATTTTCTCTATAACGAATTTTTCAATTGGAACCAAGCGATTTTGTTATAGTTAATACTCCACTGTATATTGTTTTTTATGATTCTTATTGTCAGGTGAGTAAAGTCTGTAAAGTTAAAGTGTTTTGGTTTACATAAGCCAAGAGGTTTGACATTCGCCACGGCGAAACAAAATTTTTATGACCTCCGCCCCCCCCCCCCATACCCAAATCTTGGATTCGTCACTGCATTTAATTGGTCATAAATATCATCTACCACATTAATACTTATTTATTTCGAATACGAGAAAGAAAATTGTGTGCTAAATTTAATTTAACTGTATTGAACCCTTAAATAACTATACTTTTGTAATCAGGAAACACATTATGTAATAGTGATATCCATTTTCGGTATTTTCGGAAAACGGAAATGAACGACTTGTTGAAAATAAATGACCTTAAAAATGATAATGAATAGAATCTAATGTTAAATAATATGTTATTTCCGTCATTTTGGGAAAAGCGTAAAGGAACCGATCGCAGGAAATAATGAGAAACCTCATTTGTTATTTTTCTATTGTTTTTCAAAGTTCATTTTTGCAAAACTGTTCGTTTTATTATTATTTGTTTAGAAGTGTTTTCGTTATTCTTTGTCTGATACTTTCGTTTATTTATGATAGTATCAGACATTTATTTATGCATTACTCAGCCTATATTTTTTAGCGTATTTACCTAAAATATTTTTATCAACAGAAACCTCCATTGAGAACTTTCCACTGTCGTGATTGACAACGTACGGAATTATTGTAAAAAAAGAAAGGGCAAATAATACAATTCATTTATGTAGGAATTGTATTTTTCCCGTCTAGCTTAAAAGCCTAAGTTTAATTCCTTCCTATAATATTTTCTCACTTTCCGAACAAGCTCATTTGAATAATTGTTGTGTCAGCGGAAAGATATCGGAAGATTACGATCACGCGGTCTCTTCGTGCTAATCACGTGATGCGAGGTTGTTGTGAAGCAAGTGTAACGTTTTAATCTGGGAGATGACTTTTTGAAATCAATAAGAACGGTCATGCGATAGGATTGGTGAGCATAGGCAGCTAAGGGGTCTTTTCCTTGTTAGCACGGCGGTGATGGGCGATGGCTGTAACTGAACCTTTTAACGAGGTGTAAGTTTGATATTTTAATGGCTAACTAACAAACCCTCAATCCCTCTTCCCTAAAATGTAAATAATACCTCTGTAAATACTTTTCTCATATTATGTTCTAATAATAAATAATTTAGTTTCTAACTGCTGTTTTCTCCTCCTTTATCTTTGGTGCATTTTCCCCTAGAGTGTTCCTTAGATGAAGCATTGAATATCTAAAGAGACAGAAAGGTAAGAATATCTAAAAAGACAAAGAATGATAGAAGCAATTTAATTGGTGTGCGCAAGTGCAGCATCATCCAGGAAAAAATTGCTAAGCATAAAATAAATACAAATATTAAAAAAAGGGGAATAAAAAGGTGGAAGGGTAAAAAGTAATAGTAGACAACGACAAGAAGTAAGAATCTGGTGAATGACTTCATCAGAGGGCAGACATTCATGCAGATTCAAAAGTGGAATAGGTTTTCTGTAGAGGAAAAAGACTTTACGGTCTGAATTTAATATCCTCTTTTGGCTTGAACCTAAACCGGAATGTATTGGAAAGAAAAACATTTACCCACAAAGAAAAAATTGAAGACAATCTATAGAACAAAGTGTAAAAAGAAGGGATTAAAATCTTACCTCTTATAACATATTTGAAACAAAGGAGTGACGCGCTTTAACAAACGTCAGCAAACGTAACAAACAAACGTAACAGCGCGTCACTCCTTTGTTTCAAATATGTTATAAGAGGTAAGATTTGAATCCTTTCTTTTTACACTTTGTTCTGGAGATTGTCTTTAATTTCTTCTTTGTGGGTAAATGTTTTTCTTTCCAATACATTCCGGTTTAGGTTCAAGCCAAAAGAGGATATTAAATTCAGACCGTAAAGTCTTTTTCCTCTACAGAAAACCTATTCCACTTTTGAATCTGCATGAATGTCTGGCCTCTGATGAAATCATTCACCAGATTCTTACTTCTTGTCGTTGTCTACTATTATTTTTTACCTTCCACCTTTTTATTTTCCTTTTTTTAATATTTGTATTCCTTAGATGAAGCATTCTTATCTGTAGGTGGGGTTTGGGATTTAACTTCCCACCCATCTTCCCACATTTATTTAAGATCGTATCACAGACAAAGGAAAGTGTAAAGATGAGCGCATAATAATAAAACGAACAGCTTTGCTAATACATTTTGAAAAACAACTGATAAAATAAGAGATGAGATTTCTTCGAGTAATAGTCATTTTCAGCGATCGGGTCCTTTACGGTTTTCCAAAACAGCAAAACTGACGAATAACTGAACACTATATTCAACCTGCTATTCATTACGATTTTTTAAAGTAATTTATTTTCAACAAATCCTTTCGAAAATACCAAAACTGGAAATCACTATCACATAAGACCACAGGAAGGAATAAATTTTGTCTTTTTGTCATTCCTTTCCACAGAAAATTTTGTTCTTTTTGAACTAAAAATGGCGTGTGGTTTCTGATGAGTGCGCCATTTTAGTTCCTTTCCATTTTGAATAATTTCTAATTAAAGTGTTCTAAGTATTAGAGAATCTTTGGTTTTTTATTCTATAGTTTTTGTTGTATTATCTTTAAAAAAAATTCTGTAAAGCAATTACTTTTTGCTGCTGCGTTTGCGCGCAAAAACGTTTATTGTTTCATTATTTTTCATTATTATTATTGTTTACTTTTTATTTTCCTTTTAATTTAAATTTCTATTATTTGTCTTTGTATTTTATTAGATTCGGCTGCATATGCGCCCTTCTATTTAATGCAAAATATGTTTTTATTTTATTTTAATTTATTTAAATTTAATTAATTAATTTTGCTAAATTTTATGAATTGTAACTACTATCACATGAAGTCTTTTTTGCAGTAGTAATCAGTGGCGAATCCAGGATTTGCGTCGGGGGGGGGGGGGCCCTGAGGTATAAAACGTTTTGTATCGTCGTGACGAATGTCAAATCTTATGGCTTATGTAAACCAAAACACTTTAACTTTACAAACTTTACTCACCTGACATTAGAAATCATAAAGAACACTACAATACTTTCGATAATTTAACAAAAAACACAATGAAATACCTAACAAAAACATGTTTTTGACCGTGTCAACGCTGCACATACGAGTGGAATGACTACAAAAGTGGGAAAACTTTCGAGACTGTCAAAAACCAGGAAGAAATGTTTTCACTTTTTTACTTTCTCGTATACGAAGTATACAAAGAGAAAGTATTGTAATCGTCAAAAAATTCGAACTCCAGATTTTGATGAATCTCCACGTTTTAGACCTCCCTGAGTCCGAAAAACACAATTTTGGAATTATGTCTGTTTGTGTGTCTGTATATCTGTGTGTGTCTGTGAACACGATAACTCGGAAGCTATTAGAGATAAAGGGATGAAATTTGGTATGTGGTCTTTAAACATAATTTGTAGGTTTCTATCAAATTTTCGACAAAATCCGTCAGCGGGAAGTCTGTTTGTCTGTATGTCCGCGGTCATGCGAACGCTATAATTCAAAAACTTGAATAGCTAGAAGGATAAAATTTCGTACACAGTTTTATCGTCATGAATGTAGGTCCGTATAAAATTTTGGGCCAAATCCGTCAAAAGGCTGACTGTCTGTCAGTCTGTATAAGCGCATCTCCAACGCGTCCGCTATCTCTACACGCATGCGTATTGGACGCAATCTTCTGTGCACGATATTTATTGACTCCTGCTTGGCGCTTTTTTTTCCATCCGATTCTCCATGCGTATGCGTACTTGGTAGCAATCTGTGCACGCGGAAGGATTGTCCTTGAACCAAGAAAGAGTAGAAATCGGTATTCATTTAATCGGAACGCATCTCTTCGAATCTGATTTTTTACCTAAATATTTTCTGATAGTCATTGGATCCTGGGTTACAATAGTTTCGAATTTTTTTATCCACGCGGGGTGAAGGGGAAACAGCACCTTTTTCGAGAAGTATACGAGAAAGTTTAGGGGAGACCACTCCCGCTAGTTTAGAGGGAGATTAAGAAAAAACAGCTGCAGTGATTTTAAATAAAATAAAGAATTCTGGTCTAGCTCTGGAGGGGGGGAAGGCTGCAGCCCGATAGCCACCCCCTAGATTCGCCACTGATAGTAATAATATAATTATGCATTTAACGGAAAATAAAGTTACAAAATATTGAACTTCCGATTCCTCCCGATATATATCAAAAACTATTGTTGTGCTGAAAATCAATGGATACATTTCATTTCCCGATACTGTTAAAAGCCTTTACATAAAAAAGACGCCCATGGTGATATTTTCATGCTGTATCGCAGGCAAACTGTTTACGAAGATCGTTGTTTATTCTCCCAATTTTGTTGAACGTGCTAAGTGGTTTTGTTTCGAGTGTTTACAACTTCTGTTCGTTCACCATACTAAAATAAGACTTTCTTATCGCAGTGGGTGAAATGTGTGTTCCACATTTGAAAGCTTTCGAAGATCAATCAAAAATCCATTTTGTTATGAATCTTTTTTTAGAAATGGCAGAAGGTCTTTTCATCCCAAAACTCATTTCGCTTTCAATTTAAAATAATTGTAGAAATTCCGGATGTCGCCTACGTCTTGAATGATGATCGTTTGAGGGGGGATTTGAATGCTCGGGGTCTTTCCGCGAAGAAAAATAATTCATATAAACGAATGTAGCTGTTGACGCGTACTACGAGGCCTGTAAACAGTAACGAGTTTGTTTACAACTGACTGTTTTCACGGGCGACTTACTCTACATGTGACGATTCTGAATGAAAGAAAGACAAAATAATAATTACTAATATAATAGCCAGATCTGTATCTGGGTAATGCTCTGACGTCATCAACAATAAAACTCGCGCCATAGCACTGCGAGACGTTAAACAGCATTATTTCATTGTTAGAGCACCTAAATTTCAGTAATTTTAAATTTAAAAGAGTAATTGTTTTCCTAATTTGAAATTTAATAGCTCTAAAATAGTGAAATAAAATTTTCTATCGATTGATATAAAATTTATCTCACTATGATCGATAATTCCCGAGAAATTTTAAATTATATTAATCCTATATTTCGAATTAATTTCCGTTTTTTAATAGAAAGTAGTAAATCACGTCAGTGGTATGTCATGCGCGTGATATAGTTTGGACGCCACGATGCATCTGATTATTTATTGCAATCGTGATGATATAATTTGATAATATTTTTGGCAACGTTTGACAAGCGGAGAAGTGCTTTGTTTTGATTAGAATTTCGAAAAAGAATTTCTTTGAAATTTTAACTTTTTATTTAACGTTTGACAAGCTGAGAATTTCATGGTTATTGAATTATAATAAAATTGTTAAACAACGAAAAAATACTTCACACGGAATATTTTCTTTACCAAGAGGTTTTTTGAATAAAGAAATATGTAAATAATATGCAAAAAATATTTCCTGTCATAAAACAATGCTAAACCTTTCTCTCGCATATATATCTATTTAAACACGTCAAATTTGACGGAAAATCTCTCGAATGAAGAGGAAATTTGCACCCGTCATACCATGACGGGTGATTTTCTAGTAATAATAATAATCCTTTTAGGATATTATGCCCCATCATGCACTTTTATGCCCATAGACTTGTAAAGAAGTTCGTTACAATATAGCACATGCGTATGGAATGTACAAGTATGTTATATTTATGTCTCTGTAATGTACAATTGTTGATCAAACTGCGTCATTGAATGAATTGGAATTGAAATCAGACTCAGCGAATGCGCTGACAAACATCAAATATCGAAAAGCAAAATTCTTCAATAAATAATTGTTTATTAAATAACTACTATGCATAAAAATCTCAGGCAGACATGGGATTAAGCGGGAAAATGACCCATGAAAAAATTAGTCCTAGACCCATCTACATGCGTTGGTACCTGTGACATTTACATCCTCGTATTTGCATGAAATGCCGAATAATGATAATCTCTATTAATAATAAAGGAGAATGTGAGTGTGTGTTGGTGCCCTACAGATCAGACCGTTGGACCTATAGCTACGAGATTTGGCACAAACACACTTTGGAGGGTGGGAATGTGCATCTCGGAGCCTTTTTTGAAATTTTAATTACGATTTTAATTAATTAAAAATTATTTGAAACTTTGGTGTTTTTCCTTAATGACTTCCGAAAATATTCCAGCACTAAAATCATTCTTACACCATCTGAAAGTGCAAAACATTACCTTTCCAATGATATCAATTAAGTTGCCACACAATGTTTTCTCGAAATTTAATAAATTTTTAAAAATATTTGTTGACATAATTTGCAACAATACTCATTGCTGCAACGAAACTCAAACCGTTTTTATTGTTTAAGCAAATATTTAAATGAATATTTCTCTTTCATTTTTGTAATCTGAGATAATATCGTAATGCATTTTGCTTTCATATTTTCCTATAGAAATATATCCATTAAGCTGAATGGTTATGATTGCTATGTTTTCATTCTTTTCTCAGCGTGTTTTAATCCAGCTAACATGCCGCATTTTAATGTTGAAATCAAATGCATATTTTACAAGTGGAATAAGAAAGTGACGATAGTGCCGACAACATGGAATTATAGGTTACATGACATGGTCAGTTATTTAATTCTATTAGGAACATTTATGTAGACAATGAACAGAAGACGTCCACGGTCACTAATAGAACGTGGGTTAAATATCTACCAGAATCTGAAGTTTAAAATTACGTTGTTAGGAGAACCATGAATACAAAATGATGCAAGATTCAGTTCAAATCATATTCCCGGCGAACAAGCTGGTCGCCAAAGGCGGCTAATAATAATAATAATTAACGGATATTCGAACCTCCAGTCCAAAACATCGTAGTATAATATAGTTTTATATAGCGTGATTCCTGTGTTTTTATAGTATTTTAAAAAAATGCTCTTAATTATATATAGCAGTGACAGCGCAAAAAATAAACAGTACAAATGCTTAACAGTGTGTGTAAGACACACAGCCTGTTCAATTTTTCTTCCTCGTACAATAGTTGGATATCTCTGTTCCCTTTGTTACTTAATACCTAAAGCTGGCCTATGTTTGCTTAACAGTTGTGGAAAATATTTATTCGAGTTTAACCCTTTGGTCTGCCTCATCACAAGTGGAGAGTTAATCTCGAACTATGGTTGGGAGCGTCGGTTTTGTATTGTTTGAGTAGGCTTGAAGGAATGTAGTTCGTTTTCAGGTCAATTTATCGGCCATAGTTACTTATAGATGCTTTTTATTAAATGTTATTTTTAAATGCAACTGTGTAGTTTTTACGAGTGTCAGTGTCGTTCCTAGCGCACCCTTAGAATTTTTAGGTTTAGAGTTTATCTTCGGTATTTTATTTCAACAGTTTGTACCTGCCACATTCTGCTCTAAACAAATGCCAATCAATCACCTCATGGTCTGTGCAACGTAGCCACCTGTAACGATCTGAAAATAAAACAAAACAATCACTGCAGGGACACTAAGTTTGTATTCCTTACCCACTCTTGATTGTATTGATCAGGCAGATCATTGATGGCTTTGGAATCCCAGGCCCTCTTGATCCCGAACACCATGCTGGGCGGGAAGCCATCTTCAGCAATGATCAGGAAATTGTTCAGGTAAGCCACCATTGTTTGCCAGATGCCGTACTGCAAGTACGACACGAACATCATCCTAAGTAAACATTAAACACTGAGAAAAAGATGCTTCGTAAAATCATAAACAAAATTTTAGAATGAGGTTAGCCTGAAGAACTGAAGTTAGTGGGCGAGGGGGGCTAGTGAGACATAAATTGTTCTCGGTCCGCCATCTTTAGATAGTTATTCTTTTGAATGTGATATATGTTTCATTTCAGGAACGTGTATGAGCTGGTCATCAGAGCCGGCCCGAACAAAAGCCGGTCCTGGTGCAAAGTTGACTAGCGGGGTCCTGAAAAAAATTTCGCGCAATAAAATATCTTATTGATTTTGTTATTTACAGTAGAACCCCGGAAATTCGAAATTCCGTATAATCCGAACAACTTTTTTTAATTTTCTGAAAACGTTTTACTGAGAAATGAAGGAAAAATAACATTTAAGAATCAGAAACAAAGCTAATGTTTATTCCTAACTTAAAAGAAGTACAGTCGGACCTCTATTTAACGAACCTCTATTTTGCGAATTTCTCTATTTTGCGAACTTTTCCTTGGAACCAAGAACATTTTGCGAATTTCTTCGTAAAATAATCTCCAAATAGCGAAGTGCATTCTCTATTTAACGAACTTTTTCTTGTTATCCAATATTTTTTTCTCCCTATTTCTCAAAATATTTCTGAAAATTTCAAATTTATTCTTTCTTTTAACGCATTTTATGGTGGTCAATGACCTTGAACTGGCTTTACCAGTCGCCTAACTCGCCGAGAGCAGTAAAATCGCTGTCATTCTGTGCATTTCATCCAGGAAGTGCAACCTTTATCCACACACCCTCTCCCCAAACGTCCACTTCACTAGAAAAACTTTCAATATCCCCCTTTCACCCTCAATGGAGCTGTCCCGTGTCCTTGAACTAGTCTCCCGTTTTCTAGATTGTTGATTGGAGTTGTGCTGGTAATTTCGGTTCTTGTAGCTGGAAAATGTCAGAGCGAAAGTGCTTGAGCATCAAAGAAAAACGATGATGTGCTGATTGATGATTTTCTTTCACTTGATTCTGAAGCTGAAATCTCAGAAATACTAACTGAATTGGATATTTTGTATAGTATGAAAAATAAAAACAATACAGCAATGAATTGCGACGAAGATGATGTAGATGTGGAAATGATTATGATGCAGAAATCAACAAACCTTCGTATGATGAAATGCTAAAATCATTTGAAACAACCCGACGCTGAGTCCAGTTTAAAGAAAATACGCCTGAAGGGGCTTTTGGTTCATTGCAAAGATGCGAGACGTATTATGAGAGAAAACACTTTCTCAAACAAAAAACTCAGACAAAATTAACAGACTTTATCAGTAATTAAATTTAAGGACGCATGTGGTAATGCATGCTTAAAATTACTTGTTGTAATAAATGCGATAATGTCATTAAAATTCATTAATTTTAATATAAAATTATTTTTTTGATTGAAAATACAGTGTATTCCCGGACAATGTTTTGTTTTATTCTCGTTTTCCTTGCAGATTTCTTTTTGATGGGTAAGATATACAAAACAGATAGATATTAATTTACAAATAAAAGATGTGATTAATTACTTTTTTTAATAATATTTCATGTTTACGAGTTTAAAATCTGTTTTGTGTGGTTTAAAGTATTTTAAAAGGTGAATCTCTATTTAGCGAATTTTCCATATAACGAACTTTTTTTCGGGATTTAGCGACTTCGTTAAATAGAGGTCCGTCTGTATTTAAATTGGTCTTTAAGAATGAAAAAGCACCTCAATGAGTAGACGCAAACTCAGATATCTTCTTTTTACCCTCAACTCGTTTGCCATTGTACCGTGCGAATCGCCCCGTGCTCTTTCCGTACGCTTTCACAGAGCACCCACAGTCAATACTCGACTGCATTTGGTATATCAAGACTATTTTACCGAATTTTCAGAATTATTTGTAATCCGAACAGAGGTCAACCCCAATTAGTTCGGATTATCGGGGTTCTACTGTATTTCATTTCACAGTTCGGTATAGTAGGACTAAACCAATAAATGAAAATGATAAATAATAAATAATTTTTATGGAGTTAAAATTTCAATTACCCAAAAAATCGTTAATAAATAAAATAATAAAATAATTGCTCCATTAAAATATAATTTGGTATGCGTCTAACAAATAAGTTTACAATATGTGATTTTTGCTCCGTTTCCTTACATGTTTTTTCAGCAAATTCGTTGATAATATCATGATTTAGTTTTTGGTCAATAAGGATTCGATAGATAAAATGGCTGAACAAATCAATCATTTTCGCTAATTTTATATCACAAATAATTTATTTTTTTATCTTGATAAAGATATTTTTGCAGATACGACGGTAATTGGTAAGGGCAATAAAATTTTAGAATAGAAGCAAAATTTTGGTACAATTCTAATAAATTATTTTTAAATAAATATTGTAATATTGTGTCCCGGAAGGCAAAGCTTGACAACAAATTTGTTTTCGTTAAATAAATCAGTGCAATTTATATTCGCTTTGCAAAATCTGTCAGCGGCGTGGAACCTTCAAAAACACTGGGCCTTGTGTATCGCACCGTTCTAAACCCCCTCGGGCCAGCCCTGCTGGCCATATGTGTTTGCTAGAAGGAATGCATAAGGTGTGCCCAAATGGAAAGGAGACTACAGTTATATGTAAAGGATTTTAATAACAATATTCTAATTACAGTTCATGTGGAACAGTACAACTATAAATAATCGCCATTAATATTAATACACTGACCCCATCGCGTAGGAAGGGAATGGATGACTCCAGTGCAGAATCTGCTGGGTCAGGCAAACACCCATTCTCGCCGTCTTCTGATTCTCTGACAGATGCTGGGGCACCCACTGTGCAAAAACTTCGCCATAACCAAGCTTTTTGTGGATTATGTGATGCACAGTTCCTTTGCTATCGACAGTTCAACAGCAATTTCACGTGTGGTGATCCGACTATTCTGCCGTATGAGCTCATCCACAGCCGAAATCGTGGCACTGTTGAAAACTGCCGTGCGCTTGCCCAGGGCGTGGCAAGTCCTTGATGTTTACGTGTCCCGCCTCATAACGCTGACATCACCGGAATATGGTGCACCTTGCGAGGCACTGCTCTCCGTACACCTCTTTCATCCTACGATAAGTTTGTGAACATGCTCCCCTTCTGCGCGAAGAAATTGGGTAACTTCTCTTTGTGCTGATCTGGAGGAATCCATCATGCAACGAACTGCTGAAATAACTCTCCAGAAATGAGGATATTGATGTGAAACCGTTACCTACGCAGGCACCACTGGAAATACCACCACGCCATCTATCGAGTAGAACATTAACTCAATGGGATTTGATACAACGCCGATACAGCTAAGGTCTCCGTTTCATTTGGGCACACCTTATATATGAAGATTAGATACAAGAAAGCATAATAGTCGAGGGTAGTAGGAAGAGTATTTACCGATATGATGGGGAGTCGGTTTATCGTAAGAAGAGCAATAGAAAGTGTGCCATTCTACCCAACTCGATTATTTGCTGGGTTTACATAAATTTGGCCTGTAGGGTAAGGTCAGGTAAGCTTCGAGATTTATGGCACAAGGTCCAATAGAGGACTTGCTGAGCTAAAATTTGGTCTGTCTAAGGGTATATACGAACAAAATGTTTATGATCGTTTGTTGGTGTTTCGATTAAAAAAAACCTTGTCGAGAAAATGGAGATAATCACATCTTGTAGGTTCAAAGATTATGTATTGCAAATTGATGCTTCGTAATTTAATTGTTGAGCATGGTTATTTAAAAGTTCTTATATACTACCGAAATAAATTTCATAATTTATAAATTCTTGCAAATTCTTCTACGAAAAAATCACTCTTTTCTTCCTTCTAGGATATGGCTAGTTTTTTAAAAGAACTTTTCCAATATTGACCTGAAGAGGGCCTTAAAAAGTTTCCACGCATCCCTTGAATATGTATACACGCAGAAAAATAAAATGCACATGTGAAGCATCCATAAAAGATGCGTAAAAGTGATACTGCGTAATTGATTGGGGAATTAACACGTTGAGGACGGCGCAGATTTTGCTACGTCGAGCAGCCGGACGGCAGGATAAATCGTATTATGTCTTATATGGCGGCTTATATTTCTTGAGAAGTATTCCGGAACTGCGAGAAAGTCGCGGAAACGATGCCGTGAATGTTACAAATCCTTATCTGCTCGACGAGGTAGAAATATTGCTGCAAGTAAATCGAAAAGGGTTACAACGTTTTGCCGATTTTGCGAAGGTGAACCACCACTAGGTCTAAAATGTTTTTAAATAAAACCACAAAAACAAATAAATATGTAAATGCATTAAGTCTATTATAGTCTACCTGTAAAAATAAGTTTTTCAATTTTTCAGTAAAAAAGTTATTTTTAACCACATGAAGTTTTTTTCATCTAACAAAACTGTGTTATAAGACTATAGCTGATATAAGTCACCAGTGGTACACGTCGCCAGATGAACCATTCGTGTGTGAGCCACCAGTGCTACACGCCGCCAGATGAACCATTCGTGTGTGAGCCACCAGTGGTACACGCTGCCAGATGAACCATTCGTGTGTGAACCACCAGTGGTACACGCCGCCAGATAAACTATTGGCATGTGAGCCACCGGTGGTACACGCCGTCCTCAACGTGTTAAGTGATATGCATCCAATAAAGATAATTTTCTTAATTGTTCATTTATAAATATTGATGATTTTGGGAAAAACATAAATTGTTAGGCATTTTGCAATCTCCAAACTCTGTTCGATATCCGTTCTGTTCTAAAAGATGCTTAGAACTGCTGAAGATTTATTTTTCAAGGGAAAATAAACAGATCAAGCTGAGAAGCCGAGGGGAAAATGTATCTTTTGTTACGTTTCCGAGATTGTGCGAAACCTCTGATTGTGTACCGTCTAGCTGAAGGAGAGTTCCTTACCTTAAGCTGAATAATCTGTCATCTTTCCGACGTTTGGGCTCTCTCAGCATGATGTTGTCTTCTTCTTTCTCGAAACCAATGCATATCGCCGGAAACTGAAAAAGAGTAGGGATCTTTTGCAGATACAGGGTGGGCACAAAGTCTTTACCTCATTACTAACATTTATTGTTCAATAACAATCTATCTATATATATTTCTCTGTATGTATGTACATGTAATAATCTCACTTAATTTTATTTCAAATTCTAATGTTATATTTTTTAAAGTCTTAATGTATTCCAAAATCACTTTTCTTAAACTCCAGTTTCGTTTTATTTCCCGCGCTGGAGGTATATTAAATCTCTCGTTTTGGCATGTTTATTACTAAAAGAATATTTTAATCGCTTCCACGCGCCAACATAAATCGCGAATTCTTTTCCAGACTTTTCCCTAAAACACTTACGTAATATAGTAAAAATAGCTATTATTCCCTTCACTTTGATCATGTGTCTATCTGTTAAATCCCTACCTGAGAAAAAGCAGGAATTTTCTGTTCTCTTTTGGCTTGAAAACTTCAACCAAGATGTACGTACATTCCGTCACTCTCCCATTATAAAAGAAAATTAGTTAATAACTCGGCTTGTTTTTTTTTATTTAACGACTACAACAACGAAAACATTTCATATATCTGTTTTTTTCTCTATGCAAGCCCAGACCGTTTGACTTACTGGAACCAAATTTGGCACAGTGATTTTACAGAAATGGGAGCTGACGCCATAAAAATGTTGCCTATTTTCGCAAATTTTTTGCATATTTTTTCATCGGAAAACGGTAATTTGTATATCATTGTAAAGCCCAGAATATTTCCGTTCTAATCAGATTAATTCGAAGATTCTGTGTATCGTTCCTGATTTTCAACAATTTTTTAAAGTTTTCGGAAACTCTTTTCTTCTGCAAACGATTCACATCGTGCGAGACGAAATATTATGCTTTCGTGTTTTAATTTATTAAACATCGGTAAAATCCTTCTTGCGTCTCTCTTTATTTGATGTTTTATTTTGCTACGTATATTTTTGAAAACATTTTTCTCATTCAAAATACTTTTTGTTTATATTTTTGATGAGCAACGTCTGGTAAATTCTGTATAGTATAATTGTACATTGTTAAGTTGTATTAGTTATTGTCCGGTATATTGTTTACAAGTTTGCAATAAATATCCTTTTTCCAAACTTCTCGCGTTTCCATTCAAACTATACAGTTATATGGTAATAAAAAGGCTAGATTTAAAAGTTTTAATTCAACAAGAAAGGATTCAAAGGAGACTTACGTTTGTTAGGGAAAGTTAGTGACAATATTTGTAGAAAAAGAAACGGAAGCGGAGCATTTTCAAAAAAATTGAATCCCGAGCAATGCCGGGTTATTATCTAATGACATTATGTTTCGATATATGTTTATTTTTGTTAATACTTTATTCGACTTTATAGTAAGACCATTTAGCTTCGTTTATTTCAACGTGAGCTCTTTTTATAGCTAAAAGTGGTATTCTGTTTCTCGCCACCTACTTTCTTCTAGTATTTCATCCACAAGTATTGATGTCTGGGTTAAAGATTAAAAAAAACCGCATTGAATTGTTACTTTACTCCAAATGGCAGCAGGAGTTAGTAAACAAACTTCATGCTGTCAAACCAACTGCACAGTTTTCACCTACAAACAGAAAACATGTAGGGCATGCAAGATTTATTCACTATCACTTATTGGTCGAAGGTCAAGCACCTATGTGTTCACGATGCAGCTCTATTATGTCTCTTTACCAAATATTATCAGAATGATCAAATTTCAACTCCCAACGTTTCCATTCTTTCAAAACTACTTCAATTTCACTTCCAACATTGCTTGGAAAAATTTCACATGTTCACCTTTTTGGATTTTTGAAGTCAGTAGAATTTTATTCTCTTGCATAAACATTGTTCAGTTTCAACTGAAAACGTTTTTAAATCGCTTTATGCACATATGGTAACATTATGCTTTTACCTTGACTTTTATAATTTAGTCTGGCGTAGTATAACCACCGTAACGGTTTTTGCTCCAACCGCCCCCAAAACCAACCTATTGTCCAATGTTTGTTCTGCAACGTCAGACCCAGCATCTGCTATACGAGGCTTCAATATGTTGCTACTGCGAACAGGTGTGGGAAAGAGTCTATTTGTCCTTGATATAACTACAAGATAAACAAAAAATCATGAAGAGTAATATCATGAGAGCGTCGAGGCCATTCTCTCAATGACGTCATTTGGCTAAAAATTAACTTTTGATTCACTTCTTGTGTTTAAGGACAAGTTGTGTCAATTATTCGACGATAAAAAAACTTAATGAACAGGGCTATGAAAAAATAAAAAGGATTAAATTGCCATCGTCAACGGTTATTTCGTGCTAACTTTTGGTAATCAAAGAAAAGATATTATATATTTTGTAGGGAAAAGAGAAAGACTATACACGGGCCCGTATTTGAGCTCTAAAACTGTTTTGGGCTAAAAGAATCATTCAATTAGAATAGAGGTTCCCAACATGTGGTACGCGTACCCCTGGGGGTACGCGAAGGACCAGTTGGGGGTACGTGAAGGACCGGTTTGGGGTACGATAAGGACCAGTTGGGGACACGCGAAAGACCAGTTAGGGGTACGCTAAGAACCAATTGGGGGTGCGAAGGACCAGTTGAGGGCACGCGAAAGACCAGTTGGGGGTACGCTAAGGACCAGTTGGGGTACGCGAAGGACCATTTGGGGTAAGCGAAGGACCAGTTGGGGGTACGCGAACTCAAAATTGGTAATGGCGGACACAAGAAAACATAAGGGATTAAAAATGTTACAGAGTTTTGCTTCCCCAAGTTCAATAATTGCCCTGTTTTGTCACAGTTTGAACTAAAAAAGGGCCGAATACGAAAATGATGCAATTAAACATATATAAATGCATAATTTTCGGCTTTTTCTTCACTAAAAAACATAAAAAAAAGGAGCCGGCCTTACTCGCTATTAATTAAACCCATATTTCCCAATAAGGCCGGTTCTGAAATGCATTTTGAGCCATTTCCTCTCCCGGGAAAGCTGTAAAAGCATCTATCATAGTTCTTATCTGTCGCCTTAACTGCTTCTTCCTGTTTAATGAAAATTCCGCGAGTGTTTCTCGGCCCATAAAAATTTATCCCGCCTGCCAGAGGAGGAAAAACCGGGTCATTTATAAACTGCCCGCATTTTTCGAGTCTCTCTGTACAGTATGTAAATCTGTCTTTCCGATTCCGGGACATCCTTTGCGCAGGTGCTAGTTTAACTAAAGACAAGGATCGCTCAAATCCCGGATTGCCCTGGTTTTCACTCAAAAATTAATATTCAGAATTAAAATTTTTAACTAATATGACAAGATTTAATTTTAAAAATCTTTTCTATTTTTTTTCGCACCTTTTCTACTCATAGAGCACGGCCACTTTAATAAAGGGTGGTCATAAATTATAGGACCCTTTTCAAAAGTTAATAAAAAAACTCCTATAATGTAACAACTTCGTTTTTTCCTAATGAGATAGTAGCTCAAAAAGTTTTTTTTTTTTTCAGATAGGCAATGCCTCGCTACGGCGCACTAAATCTGCTTCAGCGGCAGATTCCCAACGCAAATGTCAAAATGGTTGACGTGCAGCAGAAGGCACGTCTCTCTGATTCCACGAAAGCAAATCAATTGTAACAGATCAAAGACGTTTTCGCTTAGAGTATCTAAATTGCGGTCTCCAAGTAAGAAGTCCATTAAGCGTTGGTATGAGCAATTGAGGAGTGAAAGTCGCTCGCACTCTTTCAACAACTTCGTCTGAGACCTATGGTCATCGAGCACCTTTACTATGAAGCACATTTTCTGTTCCCTTAAATTTCTGATACCAACGCTTGATGGAGTTCTTACTTGGAGACTGACAATTTCGATACTCTAGACGAAAACATCTTTGAACTGTTGCAAATGATTTGATTTCGTGGAACCAGAGACGTGCCTTCTGCTGCACGGTAGCCATTTAGACACTTGCGTTGGGAATCTCCCGCTTCAACAGATTTATTGCACCCTAACAGAGCATTACCTATCTGACAAAAAACCTTTTTGAATTACTCTCTCATAAGAAAAACAAAGCTGATATATTATTGTTTAATCAATGCGGATAAATTAATGTAAAACAAAAATACCAAAATAGTTTTCTACTTTTCTCCATATACCTTGCCTCCTTTTTGTATTTTTTAAAATCTAATCACTTTTTCCGCTACCTCTAAAAATTTTATTTCCCTTTTTTTCCCTAAGATTTTCATTTCGGCATTTGACCAGCAGCACTTCTTTTACGTTCTCCTAGGGTTACCTTACTCCGCGTTTTGCCCGGATTGCCCTGACTGAAGGCTGATGTCCGGACCTTCAAAATGTCCGGTTTGAGCCACTAAATGCGGCGAGAAAGAAATGTGTTTGTAATGGGGGAATCTGATGAATTTGAACGTCATTCCGTTTTGCCCTCTCCAGAATTCTATGAAAGAATAAAAAAAAGTTTCGACTTTTCTGAAAAAAATTATCTTATCCGAAAAGTATCTATCGGAAAAAAACCGGAAAAATGAGACGAGAAAGTGGGTGAACTTCTTTACCCAGGGCCTAGCTCAAACAGATATTTAGAAGTTTTGTTTAATTTACCAGACATTACTAAAAATTGTATCTTCTCTCATTCTGACGTCTTGGTTTTTTTCACTCTGTGCTAGTGTATGAAAGAAGATCATTGGTAGGAAGCTATTATAATTTTAGACTATACTTTGACCCCCCTTCCTCAAGACAATTCAACCACTCCTCAAAACCCTTCAACTCCTCCCCTCTCATCAGCGTGGCCGCATTTCAAGTAAAAACCAGCGGGAGTGGCCTCCCCTAAACTTTCGCGTATACTTCTCAAAAATTTGTCATTTCCCCTCCCCCTGCGTGGATAAAAAATTCGAACCTACTGTAACCCAGAATTCAATGACTATCGGAAGGTTTTTCATTGTAGATTATGGTGATTGTAAACTATTTAGGTGAAGAATCATATTCAAAGAGATGCGTATGTATTAAAACTTAGCAATATTGATTTTCTATCACCTCTAGCAAGCTCCGCTAATGCGAGGGCGTGCGCGAACGAAAACAAAGCAGGAGAAGATGACCTCGTTCGCTATCGCTGAATAGCTCGCGCATGCGCAGAGATTGCTTCCAGTATGCAAGTAAAAAAATTGAATATGCAATTTGAACGCCATTTTTTTAACCGACTGAAACGAAATTTACACACAGATCTATAATTAATGTTAGCAACCGTCATACCAATTTTCATTTTTCGATGCCAAAGGGTTTAGGAGATATAATTTTTACAAGTATGCGATTACACAGTCCAACAGACCAACGACCCTTCGACGGATTTGGTCCAAACTTTAATACAGACCTACATTACTGATGATAAAACTGTGTACCAGATTCTATCCATCTTAGCTATTCAAGTTTTTGAGTTACAGTGTTCACATGACCGCGGACAGACAGACTTCCCGTGGACGGAGTTTGTCCAAAATTTCATAGAAACCTACAAAATATGTTTAAAGACCACATACCAAATTTCATCCCCGTAGCTCTAATAGTTTTCGAGTTATCGTGTTCACAGACAGACACAATTCCAAAATTGTGTTTTTCGGGTCACAGGGAGGTCTAAAACGTAGAGATCCGTCAAAATCTCGAGTTCGAATTTTTTGACGATTACAATACTTTCTCTTTGTAGACTTCGTATGCGAGAAAGTAAAAAGGCGTGCAAATAGCATATTCGGTTTATTCACTTCCCCACAAAAGTAAGAGAGGTCGGTCCATTGAACCCTGTGAGGGCCTGGCCGGATGGGGGAGGACCCTCCTTCAACCTTTAACCTTTTTTGCAAGTTGACTGCTAGCTGTAAGCGAGAAAGTCAGTTCTAACAGCGACGCTCCCACTGCGAGGTGTCACACATTTTTCAGGACACATTTTAGGAGCTAAAGCAAAGAATTCATGTGCACTCTGTTGAATCCTGATAACTTTGTGAGAGGCACATTATAGTAATAGGAATATATTTTAGGAGTGATTAGTGTACCATTATCTGCTGAGCATAAGAACATGATTTATTGATTTATTATGTGCACAACATGATCTCCATGTGTACAAACAATAAAAGATGTTGAATCCCATACTGCGTGATATCATTCGGTTTGCAGATGAGTACACTATCATTTTTACATTTTTGAAGTCTAAATATTGTAGAATAAATATTTTCTCCAGATAAGCTTGTGCGAAATAGAACTTTTCCACAATTACAATACTTTCTCTTTGAATACTTCGCATACGAGAAAGTAAAAATTACAGTAATCCCACGTTCTCCCCACCTCTAAATAATGTCCCGGTTTGAACCGCAAAGAAAATCTAACCACTCGAATAAAAATCTCCCTATTCCAAACTCGTTTTTAGTGTCTTCAACGGATTAATAATCTTTTTATGGGTCTGAAGAAACAAAAAAGTCAAACCCGAGCCGTCGAGACGCATCACTCACCTCCGACTTCCTCGAATCCGAGACAACTCCTCGAAAGAATATTCGAAATCGAGCGGCCCGTTCCCTCTGACCTATTCTTGCGCATAATAATTAACTAATGACGTCAATCATTTGCGCATTTCAACTGGCTGGAACTGGTCGCACGTTGAGAAACACAAGAATTAGGATCTTTTTACCATTTGGCTGAGTTCCTTTCAAAGCGATTTCTTCTTGACCCAGTATGCTTCTTTTTTAACAAGTGTGGTAATTATACCTTGTATTGACGAATGAACACGCTTGAACGGTTTTGAACGCGATATTAATTAAATGGCTCCCAATTATACTCCAAGAAAAACTGTTCTCATTATGCTTCACGAATTATAATAGAATTCTGTTATGTTCGTTCCAACCAGAAGCGGCTCGAAGTAACTTTACCAACTT
>BGPR01000303.1:502278-518204 GCA_013235015.1 Araneus ventricosus | reverse complement strand
CCATTCGTAGGAAGATTCAGCAATCTCTGTTCCCTTCAGAAGAATTGACGATGTTTGTCACGTTATGCTGAATCTTAACTCATTTGTAAGCTTGGACATTCACGACCGCTTCATGTCGCACAAAATCGACCGCTCTGGACAATACTTGTCGTCAGTGTAAAACACCTGTCAGAAAGGAGTCCATGGCCCGACGTTATTCGTTTTGCCGCCTCTATTTCATTCAGCTACAGAGTGCTGCAAACTATTTTATACCAGATTTCTTCTGGCAAACGCCGCCATCTTAAAGAACCACCACGTGGTCGTTAAAAACACTGTCACACTTTTATTGGGCAGAGGACAACGGATTCAGTCTTACGGTTTTCCGTTGATTCAATGAGAATCTCGCACCACCACGTCAGGGTTTTTGAATCCGAATATAACTTTTACATTTACATAAGAAAAGGAATTTAATTTTTGCTATGAGGGACGGTTCCTCACAAGGAGAATTTTGGTGAAATGAAAGAGAAAATTGTTCAAGAAATACAAAAGCAATGATTCTTAATTAGTGAAAGAGAAGCGTCCGCGACACGATGCCTTAAAGAAACCGTTCGTTAATTTAGAAAGAAGTATGATGACAAATGGTAATACGATGGACGTTCTGAAAGTTAGTTTCGTCATGCTTTTTCACAAAGATGCTTTATTGCAATCCGAAACACACAATGGGATAACAAAGTACAAACCTTTGGCTATTTCTCCACATATTCTCCATCGACACTGATTCATTTGTCGTACCGTGAAATCAATTTCAAGAAACCATCCTGGTAGAAATCGGCGCCCAGCGAGAAATGGAAGTTCTTCACAGCCCTCCGCACTTCTTCATTGCTTCGGAAGTGACGTCCCGATAGTGCTGAATTTAATGTAGGAAAAAGGTGAAAGTCTGATGGGGCAATATCGGGTCTGTAGGCCAGGTAATCCAATCTTTCCCATCCCAAGCGACGAATGTGTTCTTTTGTGTCCCTTGCTATGTGGGGTCTTACATTATCGTCCAAGAACAAAACCCCTCGAGGCTTATTGCCATTTTTGCAGTCTTGTGATCAGCGTGAGGTCTTTCGTCACCCATCTCCACCTTTTTTCTGCATTCAAGTCAGCACTTTCCGGACGTCACTTCCGAAGCAATGAAGAGGTTCGGAGGACTGTGAAGAACATCCTTCGCTCGTTGGGCACCGATTTGTACCAGGATGGTTTCTTGAAAGTGATTTCATGGTACGACAAATGTATCAATGTCGGTGGCGAATAGGTGGAGAAATAGCCAAAAGTTTGTGCTTTGTTATGCCATTGTATGTTTCGGATTGTGATAAAGCTTCGTTGTGAAAAAGCATGATGAAACTAACTTTCAGTATGTCTCTCGTAAATAAAGATTCACGTAAATGATCGCGAAGTTTTTTGAGTATGTTAGGATATAATTTGGATGAATTAACAGTTCAGGGAGGTAGATATGTACGTAGTTCAGATTTGCCACTCAGTTTAGAGTCGACACATCTTCTAATTGAAAAGAAAAATACTTTTATTTGGGTGTGCCTGATAATTTTTTGAGAAATTGTGATTTTTCAATCCCACTAAACGTGTATCATATGCCGGGCCTCTTATTGCTAACCTCCTAACCTATATCCAAAGTATAATAGAGACAAATTTAGTAACTCTAGGTCAAACGGTTTACCCTGTAGAAAGCTAACAGACAGACAGACATGGATTCGCTTTGATTATTAGTAGCAGGATGGGTAAAACCTACTGGTTTTCACCGAAAACCTTTTTTTTTTGTTTCCGTTAACCAGTTTTTTCGGTTACTTTTTGTCCCGGTTATTTTTTAAAATCCAATAACCGGGTAAAAAAATCCGGGTCGGAAGATAGGCTCGATTTTAGGTTCGATTAGACTAAAATTTACCAAGTTATGAAGCTTTGAACTTCATCATCTCAGGCCAATCACCGACAACCGGTTTCTCGAGGCGTCTGTTGGTTGGCGGATTACTGAAAGAGTCTTTATGAATAAATAAACATTGGTCAATGGATGGATTTCCTGTAAAAACAATATTAATACGGCGTCTGTTTTTTTATTAAAAAAACAACAGGAAACCGGTTCTTTTTAGCGGTTATAACCGCTAGGTTAAACCGGAGGTGAAAAACACTGAATACCTAAAAACCGGTCATTTTGAGCGGTTATAACCGCCAGGTTAAACCGGAGGTGACAAAAACCTGAATACCGGTTATTTCAAAAACCGGTCATTTTGAGCGGTTATAACCGCTAGGTTAAACCGGTGGTGAAAAACACCGGAATACCTGAAAACCGGTTATTTCAAAAACCGGTCATTTCGAGCGGTTATAACCTCCAGGTTAAACCGGAGATGAAAAAAACCCGAATACCTAAAAACCGGTTATTTCAAAAACCGGTCATTTTGAACGGTTATAACCGCCAGGTTAAACCGGAGGTGAAAAAAACCCGAATAACTAAAAACCGGTTATTTTCGCAATAACCGCCATCCCTAATTAGTGTAAATATTCTCACCTATGTCCGCCTTCTTGATGGCCGCGGCCTCACTGGTGCCTTGTCCGACGAGGACGACCGACTCCCCTCGCCTCTGCAGGACGTCCACCAGCAGGAATTTCTGATGGGGCGTCACCCTCGTGAAGACCAGTTCCGAGTGACTGTCCAGCAGCTTGCCCAGCTCTTCGGCTTCCAGGGACTGAAGGACTTCCCGAGTCACCACCACCGACTTGCATTCTCTGGTCAAGAAGTGAAGGAGAATCAGTCGGTTTTGTTTTGTTTGTCCAATTTAATCTGATCTTGTTTTATGTTGTATTGATTGAATTTTGGAAACGCTTTTTCTCTCACTTCCTAATACAGCAAAGCATCGTTTATACGTCGTTTCATAAAAGTCCCGATTCATTCGTATTCAGTGTAACGATAAAATCATTCCTATTAAAATCTGAAGGTAAACAAACGCATGTATCTATGTCCGGCTATCTTCTCACGAACCACTGAATGCTGAAACGAGCCAAAAGTACCAAAAGATGGGAAATAATCCAAGGAATCAATATTGACCATTGAAATTCCGAAATTATAATTAGTTAAAAAGATATTAATTAAAATCATCAAAATGAATGAATTCACCATGCTGCCATCTATTGCCAGCATGGTGAATTCATTCACGGCGGATTTTTTCCCCTTATTATTAGTTTTCACATCCGGTGTTGCATTTTTTTTATTTAAAGGAAGTTGGTATTTCTTTTTGAGCTTCTGTGTTTGGATTTATTAACATTGGAAAAAAAATCGTTTTCATGCATTTTTTCTTTCTTTTTTTGTATTAAGGTGTTCGTGACGTTTGTTGGGGAAAGTAAGTGACAATATTTGTTGATTGTTGAGAAAAACGGAGGCGGAGGATATGAAAATATATGGATCCCGAGGTCTCTCGTGATCTCACTTCTCTCCGCCCGGGAATATCCTATTATTCGAGATAGCCCGTGCAACGCTATCTCAAATATCCCATCTATTGGCAGCATGTTGAATTCATTCACGGCGGATTCTTTTTTTCCCTATTATTAGTTTTCACATTCGGTGTTGCATTTTATTTTTTTTTATTTAACGGAAGTTGGTATTTCTTTTTGAGCGAGCTTCTGTGTTTGGATTTATTAACATTGGAAAAAATCGTTTTCATTCATTTTTTTCTTCCTTTTTTTGTATTAAGGTGTTCGTAACGTTTGTTGGGGAAAGTAAGTGACAATATTTGTTGATTGTTGAGAAAAACGGAGGCGGGTCATATGAAAATATATGGATCCCGAGGTCTCACGTGACCTCACTTCTCTCCGCACGGGAATATCCTATTATTCGAGATAGCCCGTGCAACGTCGGGCCACGCAGCTAGTGTTTAGTTTATACGACGAAAATCTTCGATTATACGTCGCTCCAGCGTTCTAGAATGTGAAAATTTTCTCCTTTTTAGTACGTGAAATTTTGATAAAGATATTATGATCTCGAAATTATTCACAATTGATGAATTGATTGAAGAGAAATTGTCTGGTGCTAATTTAGGCATTGATGAAGAAGTTGTTCCACCTTCCTTTAAAGATACAAAAGACTCCATTGAAAATCTTGGAACTTTTTTCTTTCGTCAAAAGACGAGTGAAAAAATTCAATGAACTTAATTCGATTCATAATTATATACTCAATATTCACGGACAATCAGTACGTCAGACAGCAGTTAAAGATTTTTTAATAAAAACGCTAATCTGCATGCATATCAATCACATAAAATATGTATATTTAGTACTCAAGATATGCAATAAAGGTATAATTTTTCTCACTTTTATGATAAATGTTTCATTTTAAAATTTAATTATTCATTTCCATTCTATGTAGTATTATACTAAAACTATCTTTTAAATAACTTTAAAATTAATTAATGTTTTTAAATGAATTTGCATCAGTTGCATTAAATTTGTAATAATCAGAATTGTTTATTAAAATTCCAACCAATTCCAAGTTCAAATGTATCGGACGGATGCGCATGTACGAGTATGGAGACAGCATCATGAATCCATGGAGCTTACATGTCAACAGGGGATTGTTCAATCTGGTGGAGCCTCTGTGATGGTATGGGACGTGTGCAGTTGGCGTGATATGGGACCCCTGATACGTCTAGAGACGACTCTGACAGGTGACAGGTACTTAAGCATCCTGCCCGATCACCTACACTCATTCAAGTCCATTGTGCATTCCGACGGATTGGGACAATTCCAGCAGGACAATGCGACACCCCACGCGTCGAGAACTGCTACCAAGTGGCTCCAGGAACACTCTCTGACTTGAGACACTTCCACTGTCCACCTAAATCCCCGGAGACGAACATTATTGAAGATATCCGGGATGCCTTGCTACATGCTGTTGAGAAGAGATCTCCGCCACCTCGCACTCCTGTGGATTTGTTGACTGCCCTGCAGGATTCATGGTGTGAATTTCCTCCAGGATACCTTCAGACATCAGTCGAGTCCATGCCACGTCGTTTAGCGTCACTTCTGCGTACTCGTGAGGGCCCGACACGATATTAAGGAGGTGTACCAGTTTTTCTGGCTCTTCAGTGCAGATCCCTGTCAGACGTATAAATGGTGCTTTACTGTATACTAGAGTTCTGAAATTTCGTACAGTTGTGTGTTCTCAATGACAATTATTTTAGCTTTTTCAGAACTTAATTATTATGAGTTAATCGATTAAATGTTATCCCTTAAGAGAGGCTCTATCTGGTGGTGAATTTGAGAAAAAAAAATTGAAATCAAGTTTCTATAGTATTTATAATAATGGATTAAGAAATGTAAGTACTAAACATTAAAGGATAAAACTCAAACATTGAATATAAAAAGTTATTGAAAATACGCTTTCATCATAGATTGTCAATGTGTTGAATTATAGAAAATAACTTTTTAAATCAATAATATGGAAGTCAGAAACGAAATCGTAAAATCGTGTGGTACTGAAAGCAACCTATAAGAAAATTTATCCATAGTTGAACATATTAAAGAAAAGTCCCAAACATTTATGAAAAATTGAAAATATATTAAATGTACAATAAAAATTCCAATTTACTTGTGTGTGTGTGTTTAGATCAGAGCATTTTTATCAAAGCCTCACGCTTTTAAGGTTTTGCTTTGACCTCAAGACCTTTGATAATTTTTCTCCCTTACCTTTCAGCATATTATAAAAGTTTGTTTATAAAAACTTATTTATATTTTCCTTTGAACTGATCTGTGTTTAAAATCCGATTTTACAAGGTAGCTTTCTGAATTGAAAGACATAGCAGTAGACTTGTGGAGGAAACATAAGATTCTGTTGCTGCTTTCATTTCCAATAATAAAATCTGAAATCATTTCCTGGAATCCATCAACATTTTTGGCGTGATTATTAAGCATTTTTCAAATATCAGAAGTTCATTAAAATGTCTTATATTGGTTGGCGATTATTTTAAGTAGTTTTTGAGCACCACCTTCGAATCATTAAAAATTTATACAGGGTGTCCACACTTATCGTGATCAATAGCTAATTTCTAAACCGTTAGAGATAGACATATAGTTCCAAATGGAAAAATGCTCTAAATGAAGGGAAGAATTATAATATATGTCTTTTGCGTGAATAAATATATTCCTGAAAAAGTTATGAAATCTAACTTTTTATACGGTCCCCGGTCCTATCAGTCATATTTAGTAAAATATTCTTGACATTCTAACATTTTAAACAAAAAAAGTCCCACTCTTCAGCGACTAAAATTGAGCGCGTTCTGGAGCTTCGAATTTCATGATTTTTAACCAATCAGCGGCCTCGTCGAGCAAGTGCTGCGCATTGATTGGTGGATCATCTTCAAGACGGCTATTGAAATGGTGTAAACTTGCCTAAGTCAGCTATATTCAAAGCTCCATAACTCGGTCAGTTTTAGTCACAGAAGAGTGGGTCTTTTTTATTTAAAATATTAGAGTGTCAAGAATATTTTACTAAATATGACTGATAGGACCGGGGGACTGTATAAAAAGTTAGATTTCGTAACTTTTTCACGAATTTATTTTATTCACTCAAAAAAATATATTATAATTTTTCCCTTCATTTAAAGCATTTTTTCAATTGGAATTATATGTCTATCCCAAACGGTTTAGAAATTGGCTATTGATCACGATAAGTTTGGACACCCTGTATAAAATGTCGCGAAACTTCTATTTGATGCACGTGAAACCAATATCAACAGAAGATAAATTTCTAAAGTTTTCCCTCGCGAATTTATAATTTCTGATCATTGGTAACAATACAAAAATACTTGCATGATGCGTACAGAGATGATAAAAATACTTGTATGATGCCTACGGAGCAGATAAACATACTTGTATGATGCCTACAGAGCAGGTAAAAATACTTGTACGATGCCTACGGAGCAGTTAAAAATACTTGCATGATGCCTACGGAGCAGTTAAAAATACTTGTATGATGCGTACAGAGCAGGTAAAAATACTTGCATGCTGCCTACGGAGCAGGTAAAAATGCTTGTATGATTCCTACAGAGCAGGTAAAAATACTTGTGTGATGTCTACAGAGCAGGTAAAAATACTTGTGTGATGTCTACAGAGCAAGTAAAAATACTTGTATGATGCCTACAGAGCAGGTAAAATACTTGTATGATGCCTACAGAGCAGGTATAGAGTGAAAGTAACTCCACTTACTCTGGATTGATTGGTCTTCGAGCCATGTTTTTTATTTCTTCTGCGCTCTTTAGCTCGGGATCATCGCTGATAAATCCAGACTTCTTCGCAATGCCGGTGGCAGCCGCATCGTGAGCTCCGCTTGCGAGAATAACCTGCCGAATTACAAACCAACTTATAATTTTATATCAACATTATAAACAATAAATTTAATAAAAACAATTTTTAAAAACACGCTCTCATTATCGAAAACCCAGCTACACTGACCTAGCATCCGCGTCAAATTGAATGACAGCCGCTGGTATTGCTGAAGCACTGAGATCGGAGTCCTAACGGGCATCATCGACCTCTCCCGAAGGAGGTACGTAGTATCACCGGAATAAGGAAATCAGCCCCCATTGTTATTGTACCTACGGCGCTTTCATTAGTATACTAAAAAGTAGAAGTTATTTTATTTTAATTTTGTTCTACTTTTCAGTATTAAATTTAATTTATAATCCATTGTTTTAAATGCCATGTAAGATTAAATAATGCAAAGCTTTAATCATACCCAAATGCATGTTCAAGAATACAAAATAAATAGTTTGGTATGTAGAGGGACGAGACTCATGTTTATATGGAATGCCACTGTTGAAGAATTAATTCAATTTCAGGAACCATTTTTATTAGATGGCTAAGTTCCACGACACAGTACATTAAAAGGTGCAAGATAGAGAGCTACAGGTAATACTTTAGTAACACTTTTATAAAACTGTTTTGCAATCTTCAAGAGCAAACAGAAAAACTCTCGAGTGAAAATTTTATTTAACAAAAGCGATTCGGAGAATACCTAGAGGAAGAACTACAAACTACAAATTATCTAGTAGAACACACTCGCTTTCTTGATTTCCTTATCGAAATTTTCTTGTGCTGGCAGGAATTTCCCCGTATCTTTAATCCCTTAATAATGCCTTTCGATGATGTTTGTATTGTAAGCTCCGTTCCAAATTGGACACGCAATGAAAATTTAGTCATTACGATGCCCTCAATGTTGTTTTTAAGAATAATGAAAATTTAAATCCAGTATACATGTTCCTTTAAGTCGCTCCGAGGCCAAAATAATTTCACTCCCGGAACTTTTTTTTAGTGTGCCCATACACAAGGTAATGTTTATAGGCAAACTCTCTGTAAATTCCCCCAAGTATAATGCATGACGCGTTAATGCGTTCTACGGGGCCGACCTTCGGACCTCGAGCAAATAAATTTTGGAGTCTTTACTTCTTGTTAGGTGCTTACCAATATATGGTTTTTCAAAATTTTAATCTCTCTGTAAATTCCTTCAAGTATGATGCATGACGCGTTAATGCGTTCTACGGGGTCGATCTTCGGACCTCGAGCAAATAAATTTGGCAGTCCTTAATTCTTGGTTAAGAGCTTACCAAATTATGGTTTTTCAAAATTTTAATTTGATTTTTTATTAAAAATTAATCAAAATATTTAATGTTTTTCCCTCAATAATATCGGGCCATATTATCGCATACAAATCATTTTTACACCACTTTAAAAGGCAAAGAAACAGATTTTCAGTGATACCGCTTTTATTTTTATACAATTTTTTCTCCGTGTTTATTTTTTAAAAATATTTCTAAGTGTATTTTACCATAGTACTTTTCAGTGGTTTAGTTACTGCATTTAAACACACGCGCATTGCGACGATATTAGTAAATACATTAAGATAATTAGTAAATACCTTAATATAGTAGAACCCGGAAATCCGAACCCCAATAATCCGAAATTTCGGATAATCCGAACATGTTTGTTTAATTTTCTGAAAACGTTTTTACTGAAAAATGAAGAAAAGGTAACAATAACGAATCAGAAACAAATCTAATGCTTATTCCTAACTTAAAAGAAGTATTTGAAGTGGTCTTTAAGAATAAATACAGCACCTTAATTGGGAAAGACAAACTCAGATATCTTCATTTTACCCTCAACTTGTTTGCCACTGTACCGTGCGAATCGCCGCGTGCTCTTTCTGTACGCCTTCACAGAGCACCCACAGTCAATACTGTTCTGCATTTGGTACATCAAGAGTATTTCACCGGATTTCCTGGATAATTCGAATTCCCCGGAATCCGAGCAGAGGTCCGCCCCAATTAGTTCGGATTCCCATGGTTCTACTGTACATTTTTTTGCGTGCACTGCAGAGGTATAGAGGTCCGCCCCAATTAGTTTGGATTCCCATGGTTCTACTGTACATTTTTTTGCGTGCACTGCACATTATCGCTGCTATTTAACTAAGAGTAAACTAAGAGTTAAGTGCAAGGAACTCATAGCATTGGAATCATATTTCACAACACAGGGGATGCTGTTTCTGTTGTTCATCCTAAAGGTCCTGAAATATTCAGCAAATACAAGCATTCAGACTTGAGGCACATTAACCACTTTGCTGTCATGCACAAGTTGATATACGGAATGTTCTCTGCAACTAAGTTTTATCTTTTACTAGCAGTACGTGCACGGCGTTGCCCGTGGAATCAGAACTTCAAAAAAGTGTGTGTGTGTGATGGGGGTGGGAATGCCCACAATGACACGAAAAAGTTTTGAAAACAAAATCAAAACAAAAGATACACATTATTGATTTTCCCGCTTATTTTTCTTTTCGATAATGACATTTATCGAAACAGAAATGTATATATTATTGAGATGACGATGACGCGGATGTAATGACGTCACCTGCCGGAAGGAATCGGATTGTAATGAAAGCTTATGACGTCACCTGCCGCGAGAAAGGTATACGCACCAGCCAATGAAATTGCAACATTGCATTCTGGAATCGTCCGGAGAAGCTCTCGCTGTTAAATTTCGCTAGCGAAAAAACTGTTTGAACCGATCAGGGAAAAATTAATTTAAAAAAAAACGAAAAAAAGATATTTTAACAGTTCTTGTTTTAAATCCGACATAAACGTTACATTTACAAGCTGAAAAAAAAATTAAATTATAGAAATGTTAGAACGTCAGATGCGATAATTTAAAGAAATATTTATTAAAAATTACCACAAAAGTGACTATTTTTCAAAAATTTCTCAAAATTCAGTAAATTACGTTAGACGTACGAAACAAACTTCTATAGAACGGAAATCGTTTGTTCTTTCCGATGGTGTAACTGTGTTTTCCGTACAACTATTCGAAGCCACGCTATTGAGAAATGAGTGCGAAAAATCACCCAAAAAGACACAAAACATTAAATAAAAAAAATTCTAGATTAAATTTCAAAATTCCGGCTTCGAGGTGCATTCAGTTACCATTACACTGAGAAAAAAATTCTGGCAGAAAAACCATATTTGTATGGTAATGGCATTTCTGGTAATAAAACCAGAATTCTGGTGATAATTAACAAAATTTACGGTATTTAAATCATTTATTTAATAATCTTACTGTTCGTTCTGGTAACGGTTTACGAGAATTTCTGGTTTTCGAAATTATGGCTCTTTTTACCAACATGTTTAGTAAAATTACAACGCTGAAAAGTTAATTTATCAGGAAAAACGGTTTTCATACCATATACTTCGTTTTTTTACGAGAATCACGATAAAATTACCAGATTATTCCTCAGAAAGTATCGTTCATTTTACCATATGTCTGGTAATTTGACCATGTTCAAACCTCTGGCACCTACCAAATACAATGGTATTAGTGAATTCATTTTTTTTATCATGCCAGATGTTAAATCTCACCTCTCCATATAACTTCATTTCCAAACTGAAACTTTCATCACTAAGTGAAACTGAACCCACTAAACAGATACATAAAACAGACGCCACTATGGATTGATCCATCCGGGTATAGATGTATAGAATCGTTTCACACTTCAAACCTTCAGTAATGTCCTTATTTTGAGTGATTTATTGGTATACTTGAGGAAGAACTTTAACTACTTCCATCCAACAAAGTGCCGCCGCATCTTTCTGTGTTCGCTCGGCCATGTTTAGCATGACGGGACATTCTCGCATTGGCGGATTTGAAGAACTGGTACAGGAGTTTACTGGTAAGTACTAAATTTTATTTTGAATTCATTTTTCGGTAATGTTGAATTTAGTATATATCTATTTAAATTATTTGTGAGTATGTATTTAAATAAAATTTCTCATTTATTGAAAGTTAAAAATTTGTCAGCTGAGTAAATTGAATGTCGAAGAAAGAAAAAAAAATAAATATATGCATATATATGTTCACAAGAATACTTTATTTGTAGTTTCTTTTCATGTCACTTGTATTAAACTTTTTTTTTTGTTTATGCCGAGTCGGTGGCCTTCGACCCCCATTACATTTGAATTTATAAATTAAACGTAAAAATCTTTAAATAATTAGCAAATTTCTTAGCTCATTTTCATAGCTGTTTTTACGATGTGAAAAAAATGAAAATATTTTGTTCACTTCCTTAATGCATTTAATGTATTCTTCATCGATGTTCTACCAATAATTTAATATTTAATTGCCGTTTATTTTTAAATACCTTTTCCTCATAAGTCAATTAAGTTTAAGTTCGTTTTGCTACCATTTCCTGAAATAAAATGTCGAAATTTTACTTTTTTTAAAAATTAAGATTATGAATACTAGGTTATTAAACAATTATTACAAACGTATGAAGATATGTTTAATTTTATTTCCATGTGTATGGTGAAAAGGAATGCGTCAAAATTATTCAATTTGCAATAGTTTTTTTGTTACATCAGATAATGGTAAAAGCAAAAATTAAATAATTTGATATTTTATGTATCATCATTTTTAAAAGACAGACTTTTATTCACTATGACCTTTGTATTCTAAAATATATTTACATTGCTGCAATGTTTTTTCCTTTTTTTTTATCTCCATACTCATTACCGAAAACTTCTATTAATGGTTGTCAGTTTTAATATAGGGAATATTTGATCAGCTTGTATTTTGATTTATTAGTATTTTAATAGTAGTGTAGATGATCCAGTTTTGGCCACTGCACCAGTTTTGGCCACATTGGATATGTTTTTCCAATAATTAAACCAGTAATTTCAAATCAACTAATAAGAAGCATTCAAATACTTTAAACAATCCTTATTTTACTATTTTCAATCTGATTGGTTCATTTTTCTCAAACATGTGATTTGTAAAAAAATTAAATGCATGAGCATTTATTGTAAACTCACAACTGTTAAGGTTTTTGTTAAGGAACAAGTATTTGCAGTTTTTCATCATCAAGCTCTCAGAATTAAATGATTAATCTAAAACTTATTACCCTTAGGGTTATTGAGGTAAGCTTTCTTTTTATTCTGATTTCATATCAAAATTAATTATTTTTAAGATTAAATGGGCGGTGGCCAAAACTGGTACTTGAAATTTACTATATGTGCCAGTTTTGGCCACACATAAATTAGCCGCATGTTTTAAACCATTACATAAATTTAAAAATTCCTGGATGAAATAAAATCAACTAATTTAGTTTTGTTTCTAAAATAAAAGTGGCTAGACTTAAGTTTAATGTGCGTTCGCCAAAGTTGAATTTTTTTCTGGCGATTTCTCGCCAAATGTGGTGCACGTTAGTTATTTTATTGCAACTCTTTAATGAAAATATGGCGGACTTTTGGCGAGTATTTCATAGTTGGCGTGATTTTTGCCAACTTGGCGGGAAACCGCACATCAAACTTAAGTCTTACCAATAAAAGTAACTGATTTAGTTTTGTTTGTTTTCATTTTACATAGTAATGGCTCCAATTAAAAATAAGAAGGCAGGTAGCATTTCCATAAAAAAAATTTTGCTACTCACTATCTAAAGTTGGTAAAGGCCATTCAAAATGGAATGTCAAAAACATCTCCATTTTGAATGTTTACCTCACATTTATGTTAGAAAATTTCAACTTGAGGAACCTGACTCGAATGATGAGGAATATTTTTTTTTTTTGTATGCATGGATTGCTCTAATTTTAAAAATGATTGATGAATTTGATTAATGTTGTAACTAAAAATTATAAAAATACATATTTGTGGATATTGTTAGTGAGTATAATACTGCAAATTCTTGATTTGTAAGATTTTTAAAAAAATTTATGCTTTTGCAATGTTAAGTTTATTCCTCTCCCCATTTTTTTTTCATATTTTATCAAAAAAAATTATACAAGCATATATAATTTGTATTTTATCAACCAAATTAAATTATAGTTTGTATTTTACAACCAAATTAAATTATTCTTTTCTGCATTTTTGTTTATTTTTTTAAACTGAAATCTGCAGCTAAAATCAGTTTAGGTAAATTTTTTTACATATCTTTATAAATTCCTCAAAAAAATCACATTTAAAATAACAGAAAATAATGTACTAAACTATATATTGCATAAAAATGATTTATTTTTACTTAAAATTCATTAAAATGTCTGTTAAAAATATAATATTAGTGTGGCCAAAACTGGTGCATAGAGGTGGCCAAAACCAATTCAGTGCAAATTGGGTAATTTATTTAAAAAATTAATAACTCAAAATCTGAAATATTCTTCAGAAAAATGTCATAACTAGCAGAAAGCCAATAAAATTTGCTAAAGAATAGTATATATAGTAGTAGTAAAGACTAGTATGATTTAAACAGTCATCCACTGTGAAATTTCCATTTCAAATTTTCTCTTAAGGTTGCCAAAACTGGATCATCTACCCTATAATTATTAACATTAGGATAGTGTTTGATACCTTATTGGACTTTTAAACTTTGAATTAGATTTTAATCTAATCTAAATGTGAGTTTGTTTTTCCTTTTTTTCTGATATTTTGATGTCACAAGTTTATTAATTTGCTTAATGTATAACTCGCAATACTTTAGTACCCAATTGTAGTAACTCAAAATAATTTAGTGGCTAATTGTTGTGTAGAAAGAAATTTGTAAAAATACTAAAAATGTATTCTAGAATTTTTTGATTGATTGCAATTGTATTGAAAAATAAGTTATTTTTACAAATTTGTTCATAGAAAATGCCGGTACTCAAGCATTCAAAGACAAAAAATCAAACTACAATTATTTAATAGGACTATGTAAAATATATTATGATTGCTTTCAGGAATATAGTTTGTACTTTATAGAATGTGTAATCTTGTCTTTTAGTTTAGTTTTTGCAAAGTTAAAATAGTATCAAATTTTAAACAAATGTTTTCATGTAAATTAGATTAAGCATTAAATGAACACCTTTATTCACACTCTTACTGTAAACCTTAAGAAGGAGATTCTTCAACTTTGTTGTTTTCTGTATTCTATTTGTAAACTTCTTGCATAAATATAATATGAAAATTATCAAAATCAAGTTATCATAAGAACAAATTGAAAGAATGTTCCTATTACGTTTTGTTTCCTTCATAACTTGAACATCTTTCTATTATTTATACTGTGCTTCTTAAAACTGTTATATCTAAAATTATATATTTTTTATGAAGAATATGGATGGATGGAATATGTATAATTCTTTTTTGTGTTTAGATTTTTTTTTACTTTCATATCTATGCATTTATTTATAGTTTTTCAAAGAATTGAAAAAAGTAAATTGTAAGCAACTTATAATCGACATATAATCTGCATAGCTCCTAAACTTGAACTGTGTCATTTAAAGAGTCTCTACTTTATTTCCTATTCATGTCTTCTGTATTTTCTGAGATCTTATTTTTGGAGAAATTACTATTCTCTTTCTTTACTGGAAAACTCTAAAGCAACAATGTAGTAACTAAAATTAAATTTACGCAAGTTATGAAAATATTGAAATAAATAAGATGTATAAGGTTCAATATAATTTTTGAACATATCGAATAGCTATTCTAAATATATGCTGCTAAATTATATCGAATACATAATTGAAACATTTTTAATTTGATCAATTATTATATTTATTAATTTACAAAATAAATATATAAATCTGAATGATTTTCATTTTTATTTAATTATTTATTAAGAAAGTTAACCTATGTTAAGATGCAATAGTTTTGAGTAATTGGGTAGTTTTCCACTCCAGGTTTTTAAGTACATTGTAGAGTTAAATTTCATTGCTCACACAAACATAAGGGATTTTAGAGAAAGAAACTGAGATTTTAGAAGGGAACATTACCTAAAACTCTAAATACATTTATTTATGTTTAAGTACTTTTGAAATTGGATTCACTTCTTTTGGAACAACGAGGTCACTTCACTTGATTTGTGATGTAAATATAAAAATTCTGGTATGATATACGAAATTTTTCTGTAATTCTATTTTTCGAATATAAATTATTTTTCAACAAAAAAAAAATCAATTTTCTTTGAAAGAAAAAACTGTCGCTTTTTTTTAAATATATTTAGTTTTACATATTCTTAAAACGTTCACGGGTAGCGTAGCTTAATATAATATTCAGAGAAGATTCCAAAAGTGGAGCCACTAAAACACAAAGGTCTAGGAAAGACACATGTATTCAAGGTGTCAGTTTATAAGATTGAGACAATATAATTTTTTTTTTATTTCTTTGGGAACAAAATTTTCTTCCCCTGCAAATTACCTTGAAAAATCTTATGTGCTAAAACCGCTAGCACGTTTTCACAAATCATGATCAAGACTTATAAAAATGGTGTTATTATCCAATAAGAAAATTTTGTCAAACAAAATAAGCAGAATAAATGTAATGCTTTGTTGAGAAGTTTTAATAACAGTGACTTTGAAAATGTTCTCATTTTGAGGCTACTAAGCATCTCTGTATTAATATGC
>BGPR01000303.1:473438-501878 GCA_013235015.1 Araneus ventricosus | reverse complement strand
CTCGAATGATGAGGAATATTTTTTTTTTTTGTATGCATGGATTGCTCTAATTTTAAAAATGATTGATGAATTTGATTAATGTTGTAACTAAAAATTATAAAAATACATATTTGTGGATATTGTTAGTGAGTATAATACTGCAAATTCTTGATTTGTAAGATTTTTAAAAAAATTTATGCTTTTGCAATGTTAAGTTTATTCCTCTCCCCATTTTTTTTTCATATTTTATCAAAAAAAATTATACAAGCATATATAATTTGTATTTTATCAACCAAATTAAATTATAGTTTGTATTTTACAACCAAATTAAATTATTCTTTTCTGCATTTTTGTTTATTTTTTTAAACTGAAATCTGCAGCTAAAATCAGTTTAGGTAAATTTTTTTACATATCTTTATAAATTCCTCAAAAAAATCACATTTAAAATAACAGAAAATAATGTACTAAACTATATATTGCATAAAAATGATTTATTTTTACTTAAAATTCATTAAAATGTCTGTTAAAAATATAATATTAGTGTGGCCAAAACTGGTGCATAGAGGTGGCCAAAACCAATTCAGTGCAAATTGGGTAATTTATTTAAAAAATTAATAACTCAAAATCTGAAATATTCTTCAGAAAAATGTCATAACTAGCAGAAAGCCAATAAAATTTGCTAAAGAATAGTATATATAGTAGTAGTAAAGACTAGTATGATTTAAACAGTCATCCACTGTGAAATTTCCATTTCAAATTTTCTCTTAAGGTTGCCAAAACTGGATCATCTACCCTATAATTATTAACATTAGGATAGTGTTTGATACCTTATTGGACTTTTAAACTTTGAATTAGATTTTAATCTAATCTAAATGTGAGTTTGTTTTTCCTTTTTTTCTGATATTTTGATGTCACAAGTTTATTAATTTGCTTAATGTATAACTCGCAATACTTTAGTACCCAATTGTAGTAACTCAAAATAATTTAGTGGCTAATTGTTGTGTAGAAAGAAATTTGTAAAAATACTAAAAATGTATTCTAGAATTTTTTGATTGATTGCAATTGTATTGAAAAATAAGTTATTTTTACAAATTTGTTCATAGAAAATGCCGGTACTCAAGCATTCAAAGACAAAAAATCAAACTACAATTATTTAATAGGACTATGTAAAATATATTATGATTGCTTTCAGGAATATAGTTTGTACTTTATAGAATGTGTAATCTTGTCTTTTAGTTTAGTTTTTGCAAAGTTAAAATAGTATCAAATTTTAAACAAATGTTTTCATGTAAATTAGATTAAGCATTAAATGAACACCTTTATTCACACTCTTACTGTAAACCTTAAGAAGGAGATTCTTCAACTTTGTTGTTTTCTGTATTCTATTTGTAAACTTCTTGCATAAATATAATATGAAAATTATCAAAATCAAGTTATCATAAGAACAAATTGAAAGAATGTTCCTATTACGTTTTGTTTCCTTCATAACTTGAACATCTTTCTATTATTTATACTGTGCTTCTTAAAACTGTTATATCTAAAATTATATATTTTTTATGAAGAATATGGATGGATGGAATATGTATAATTCTTTTTTGTGTTTAGATTTTTTTTTACTTTCATATCTATGCATTTATTTATAGTTTTTCAAAGAATTGAAAAAAGTAAATTGTAAGCAACTTATAATCGACATATAATCTGCATAGCTCCTAAACTTGAACTGTGTCATTTAAAGAGTCTCTACTTTATTTCCTATTCATGTCTTCTGTATTTTCTGAGATCTTATTTTTGGAGAAATTACTATTCTCTTTCTTTACTGGAAAACTCTAAAGCAACAATGTAGTAACTAAAATTAAATTTACGCAAGTTATGAAAATATTGAAATAAATAAGATGTATAAGGTTCAATATAATTTTTGAACATATCGAATAGCTATTCTAAATATATGCTGCTAAATTATATCGAATACATAATTGAAACATTTTTAATTTGATCAATTATTATATTTATTAATTTACAAAATAAATATATAAATCTGAATGATTTTCATTTTTATTTAATTATTTATTAAGAAAGTTAACCTATGTTAAGATGCAATAGTTTTGAGTAATTGGGTAGTTTTCCACTCCAGGTTTTTAAGTACATTGTAGAGTTAAATTTCATTGCTCACACAAACATAAGGGATTTTAGAGAAAGAAACTGAGATTTTAGAAGGGAACATTACCTAAAACTCTAAATACATTTATTTATGTTTAAGTACTTTTGAAATTGGATTCACTTCTTTTGGAACAACGAGGTCACTTCACTTGATTTGTGATGTAAATATAAAAATTCTGGTATGATATACGAAATTTTTCTGTAATTCTATTTTTCGAATATAAATTATTTTTCAACAAAAAAAAAATCAATTTTCTTTGAAAGAAAAAACTGTCGCTTTTTTTTAAATATATTTAGTTTTACATATTCTTAAAACGTTCACGGGTAGCGTAGCTTAATATAATATTCAGAGAAGATTCCAAAAGTGGAGCCACTAAAACACAAAGGTCTAGGAAAGACACATGTATTCAAGGTGTCAGTTTATAAGATTGAGACAATATAATTTTTTTTTATTTCTTTGGGAACAAAATTTTCTTCCCCTGCAAATTACCTTGAAAAATCTTATGTGCTAAAACCGCTAGCACGTTTTCACAAATCATGATCAAGACTTATAAAAATGGTGTTATTATCCAATAAGAAAATTTTGTCAAACAAAATAAGCAGAATAAATGTAATGCTTTGTTGAGAAGTTTTAATAACAGTGACTTTGAAAATGTTCTCATTTTGAGGCTACTAAGCATCTCTGTATTAATATGCGCATATCGTTTATCATATGGATTTAGTCTACCTATTCATAACAAAAGAATTGTAATTAAACGGTTAGTTTTTGAGAAAAAACAAATATTTTGAAAATTGTTGAACACGAGTTGAACTTATTTCGTTTATTACAGTTAATGGAAATTTTGTATTTATACAAATAGCACAATTTTAAAAACTCTGATCATGCTCATTCAAAATGTACTGAATGTATAAATTTTAATACGGAAGTTGCAGTGGGAAGAAATTTAGTTTATATAAATAATGCCTCTATTGAGGTATGAAAGTCAGATAATATCAATTGAGGAATGAAAATCGGAACAAACATCTTGAATATATGTTTTATAAGCCATATATTTTGACAACCCATTTTACCTTACCCGACTCTATTCAGGGTTCCCAGAAGCCCTCAAAATGCACTAATAGGGCACTTATTTGCATATTTATTTTTAGGGGCTTAAAGGCATTATTCATAATTTAAATGATTTTTCAATATTTCATAATTTTTCTTTTGTTAGGTTACCTCAGATGTTGAAGGAGATTTGCAGTGTTGGAAATTTCAAAGCCAACAATTTCTGCACTGTATCCGAGAATGAATCGATGTAGTCAAGTCCTTACTCTTTATCGCAGAATATCACTTAAGCATAACATTTAAAGTTATATCAAATTGAAAAAAATTGTATTTTGTCATTTTCTGTTATTTATTTTGTAGTTTGCTGTGTGCTAAAGATTTTTCTTATGTTCATTTGTATTTGTTCACAGATATGATCCTAATTTTTATTATATTTGTGCCTTCAACAGTTGTCTCATAATATTTACCACTTTTTTGTCATTTAAAAAGCACCTGTATCAACATGATGAATTTAAAACTAAAAATACAAATATGTTAACTTATAGAACATTTGGATTTAAATCTTTTCTAAAGTGTAAGTTTATTTCACATTTTAAGGAACATGATATTATTTTCTGCCCTCTAAAGAATTGTCAGCTGAAATATGCAGTTTATTCTTCTTTTAAGTCACATTTGTCAAGGTATCACTCTTGTTATGTGTTAAATGATTTTAAGTGAGATCTTAACACATGTCAAAAACAGAAATCAGGTACAACTGTCTCAATCAGTTCCCAATCATGTTGAAAATTTCAGGGAGAATTCAATATTGATCCCAGACTACAATAGAAATGTTGTATTATTTATTTCGAAAATGCAAGAAAAATTTTTGCTGCCCAGTTCTACAATTTGTGAATTAATAAATGCAGTAAATGAATTCCAAACAGGTTCTGTTTCATTAACTAAACAGTCTATAGTAGAAACTCTTAAAGAAAACAATGTAAATGAGAAGGTTCTAAACTTGGTTTTAAATAATCCTGCAGCAAGTAATTAAAATTCCACTTTTAATGTTATGAAATCTTAATATTCTCAGAAAAAATTTCTGAAGGAAAACTTTGGTTTGGTTGAACCTGCGAAATATATGCTCAAGTCGAAAACTCAAGTTTCAAACTACCACTATGTACCTATTATAAAAACTATTCAAGCATTTTGCAAAAATAATGAAGTTTTAGATTGTATAATGTCTACATCGGAAAGTAAAAATGCAAATATTTTGTCAGATATTCATGATGGAACCAATTTTAAGAACAACCCTTTGTTTCAGTTTTCCAAATATACAAATTTTGCTATATTTTGATGAATTTATGGTTTTTAACCCATTAAGAGGTAATCAAGCAAAACACAAGCTAGGTGCATTTTATTTTACACTAGGAAACATTCCCATCTAAGTATCGTTCTTCAGGGAAAGATATGCAGTTAGCTAATTTGTGCAAATACTCAGATATAAAATACTTCGGATCTAAAGCAGTTCTCCAACCTCTGATAAAAGACCTAAAGTTATTAGAAACACCGATGGAATAATTATTTCAGGAATACCTCATAATGTTAAAGGTGGAATTGTTTCTATAATAGGTGAGAATTTAGCTGCTCACCAAATAGGTGGCTATGTTACTAATTTTAGTACAAATGTACGTTGTTGTTGCTTTTGCATAGCAAATAAAAGCGATATGCAGGCTAATTTTACAGAATCTAAATTTGTACAGCGTACAAAACAATTGTATAAGCACCATCTGTCGTTAGTAAACAAGGATTCAATGTATACATCTGTTTATGGTTTCCTTTTAACTTTTTAAAATATTTTCATTGCAGTAACATGCTACCGCCAGATGTAATGCATGATTTACTAGAAGGTGTTGTTCCATTTGATTTGCGTTGATTATAAATTATTTTATAGTTAAGAAGTATATAACCCTATCACAATTAAATTGCAAGATCAAGCATTCAAAATTTGGGTTTTATGATGCTGCTAACAAACCAACCATAATTTCAGAGCCTTCTCAGAAGGGTATTAAAATGATTGCTGCCCGTACGTAGTCCTGTTGAGATTTCTGCCATTATTTATTGGTCAAAGTGTTCCAGATTCTGAACCTGCATGGTGTCTTCTCTTAACATTAAAAGAAATAGTAGATATTGTTCTTGCACCAAAAATCAATTTATCTTGTGTGTCTCATTTGTCACACTTGATTCAAAATCATCACAATCTTTTTAAAGATATTTCCTTCTGTTAAATTTACACCTAAATTTCATTTTCTTGTACATTATCCACGACTTATTCTTGCATTTGGCCCACTAACTTGTTCCTGGTCAATGTGCTTTGAGGCGAAGTATTTATATTTTAAACATGTTGCCAACGCATTAAAAATAATCTAAATTTGCCATACTCATTGGCCTAAAGACATCAACAGCTACAGTGCTATTATAATTTGGAATCTTTACGACCTATAGGGAAAAAGAATTCAGTGACAAGTGGGAAAATCGTAGATATAAACAATTATTCAACAGAGATCACACGATTACTTTCAGACTGTGAGGAATTTTATTCATTAAAAAAAAGTAGAATTAAATGGTCTGATTTACAAATCAAGAATGTGCCTTATCTCTGGATTTCATAATGATGAACCAGTTTTTGAGAAAATCATAATAATTTTAAGGAAAGGTACTTGTACAAAATTTGCTTGTCACACATTTACGAGCAGCACTCTTTTCCTAGGATGTTTCAAGTTAGAAAGTTCAAAAGATATTAAAATTTTGAAATTTCAGGATTTTGTTGATGTTTATCCTCTATCAGATATAATTATTCAGTGGTTATTCAAAAGTATTGTTTATTTAACCCCAAAGAATAAATGTGAAAAATTTTCAAAGCAGTCAAACTCCAAAAACAATATCAACTTTTCACAGTTCCTTACGAATAAAGAATGTTGACGGCTATTTTCAAGTGTTGCATTGCACCATTTTGATGTATTTTTTACTTCATTTTGTTTACGTTTGAACTTATTTTTTACTTATAATATTGCATTTACATTATGATATTCATGTTTCATATAACTGAATCTGCACATTACATTATTGATTTCTTAATTTTATTCTCTGTGAAGGATAGAGACAAACCATTACTTTCCCATGGAAAAAATTCATTTAAAAGCAAACTTTTTTTTGCATGCATGTCAGAACTGATTGTTTTCTGAAATTGTTGATAAATATGTTGTTCTGAATTGTCATAAAATATATTATATGTGTAATCTTTAATGAAATGTTTCAAAAGCTGTGCATTTTTAATATTGAATATGCTGTTATATAAAATAATTTGCTTGTGTATAAACTTCATTTTTATGTATTTTTTAATGTAGCAGATGCAATACGAACTACAATCACTGTAAAAATAAATTTTTTGAAGTGAAATAAGCTTTTCATTCATGTGTTAGTTTATTCAAATGATGTTTATTACTATAGAGATCAGTTATGAAAAATCTAATAAGATTAAAAGTTAAAGTTTGAAACAAAAAAGCATTTTATCAGTACATTCTGAAATACAATAAACCATCTTGTTCTCTTGCTATTTAAATGTCCATGGTAATCAAAATGTTACGAGTAAATTATTTGGAAATATATCTAAGCGTTACAATTGTGTCTGTAGAGGAAGGGACATTTTTTAAAATAAAGTAGAACTGTACACATTTTCAAATATAGGTGCAAGAATTTTTATTTGCAAACCATATTTGGCAATTTATATTAATCTGATTTTATTCGATTGTTCTTGTTTTAATATATTATCGTAAAAAAAAAATATGTGCTGTATTGTTTTTAGCAGATTAGAAATGCGTACATTTATAATACTATAATATACAAGTACTTTTGTAATATAGTATACACCTAGAAGTTGTCACTTCTGCCTTGTGGTCTTACGTGTATCCGTTTGTTTTTATTTACAAAGGAAAATGTCTAAAAGCACAAGAAAAATTAAGCTACTTCAAAGAAATCAAGAAGGGAGTAAGCTAAAATCTTGAACAATTCATTGTGAATTTATTTTTCAGGTTTGTATAGAAAGCTTGCAATTTAGAGAATTATGTGTTTCAATGAAAAATACAGTTCCATTTGAAAATGAAGCAGAAAAAGTTTGTTTATGCTATTAAATTAAATGTTTGATTTTCCTTTTTAAAGTTTCCCTAATTATTAATCTCTGAAAAGTTGAATTAAATTTGCAATTTAAATGTTTTAATAAACTAATAATTTAAAAACAAGTACTGCATAAATGAACAAAAAAAATTCACAGTAATAGTAGGCAGTATCTCAGTTTGACTTCACATGTATCGTACTTAATGTATTGGGAAAATACCTGATTGTTAAAGGATTTATGGGAAACCATTATATGCATGGACTCTCATATCTTTACAGAAAAATGAAGCATTTTTTCTGAAATTGGAACAGTAATGCAATCTTGGGTTTTTTAATATTTGAAAAAAATTCAGTTTGAATATTCTATAAAATTTTCTTCATAAGTAAATTAAATTGTCAGAGGCATTGCTTAAATTTCCAGATACTTCAAGTGGTTTTTATGCTTCACTCAAAATTTTCAAATTAAGTATTAAAGCTTAATATGTCATTATTTTATTTCAATTTCAGCATAAATACTTCAAATTTTATTGCAGAAAAATGTAAGGATACTGATAAACATTTTAAATTTATTATTGCAAATCTGAAATGATTTATTTTATATGAAATCATTAATAGAAATTCAATTTTATGTCAATCCATTGCACAGTGCATATGGTTATACCATATATATATACCATTCCATGGTTCAACGTATTGCCATTCCATGGTTCAATGTATTACCATCCCATGGTTCAATCAAAGCACCAGTTGATGGAGTCAAGTTTCACCATGCTATGGTGACAACTATCCATGCACCATATTTTGGTGAAACGTTGAACTTCTACTATTGTTACCAATTCTAAATTTAATAAGTATTATACACTGTTCAATAAATTGAAGTTAGATTTGAAATCTGTGCTTTTGTTTTCTTAAATACTTAAAATAAATTCACTGCATATTATGTATATTAATAAAGGGAATTAAATTACCAAGAAATGATAAATTTTAGTAATTATAACATCACTTAATAAATTTAACAATTTGTAAAAATGAGTTGAGTTTTTGTATTTATTTTCATAGTTCTTTTTTCACTCTGCCTCAGGCATTTGTATATTTACAAACATTCTGCTTTTTTCAAAATCGTAGTGATGTTGAGAATTGAGTAAAATTTTACCGGTTAAAAAGCAAAAATAAATAAATATTAATGCGATTGGCATTATAAATGGACATACCGTATCTCAAATTTTACCAGATAATTTGTAATAGAACCAGAGTTATTCTGGTAAATTTATCAAATGAAATGGTCTAAATTACCATCTTATTGGTAATAGAACCAGAGTTATTCTGGTAAATTTATCAAATTAAATGGTCTAAATTATCATCTTATTGGTAATAGAACCAGAGTTATTCTGGTAAATTTATCAAATTAAATGGTCTAAATTACCATCTTATTTGGTAGTATTACCTTTGTGTACGGTAATAATACCAAATTCCATACCAAACAGAGTGGTAAATAAACGATATTTTTCTGGTTATTTTACCATAAAGTCATTACTAAACTGCTACGGTAAAAAATACCGTACTTTATGGTGTTCCATATGAGCCAGAGAATACGGTAAATTTTACCATATTCTGGTAGTTTTGACCAGAATTTTTTTTCAGTGTACGACTACGTTTGTGCCAAATTTCATGGCTGTAAGTGCGATAGATTCGTCTGGACATCGCAGACAAACACACACAAACATTGCCTTTTATAAGTATAGATATCGTTGCTGTCCCTACAACTCTCTTTGAGCGCGCTTCGTGGCATGAAGTGTCTGGAGCATTCTTTCACATTCATAGCAGTTCTGACTCAAGAAATTTCGAGTGGCTGTGTACTGTGCACCCAAAGCAGCGAAATGCGTAAGTGGTCTTCAACCATACCGAACCAAAAATTCATTGCAAATGTTAGTGCAGCATGGTAGTTGTGCACCGAGTGAAAATGAAGTTTCCTTCCTTTCATATCCACATGATTCCCATTCTTCTCTGAACTCGCCAAAAGCTTCCAAGCGCAGCAATTCGTTGCCATGCTTGTTGGGATCTTTTATGTTCATCTCATGGTAAACCAGAAACTATATAAATTGGAAGAGCAGATGAAATTTTGAAGGGTTAGGATTCCTTACTTTGATTCCAGCCTGGCGCAGTTTGACGATCGTCTCGATGCTGTCCTGCTTCGGAGGGTCCAGCAAGGACATCAAGCCGAGGAAGCGGAGTCCTTTCTCTGGAAGCCGGATGCTAGTCGATGCGAAACACTCATTCTCCTCGTACTCTTCTTTCGGCAGTATGTAGTCACATAAACCTAAAAATTAAAAATAATTATTCCTTGGCTCTTTGTTGGTGCGTAGTCATTGTGTCTGTTTGCGTGCTGTTATCGCTTAATAAGGCCGTGATTCAAAATTACGAGATACGTCTTTGAATTTGTCTTCGCGTAACTTCGAAATTCGACAATTTATGAAAATTCCACAAAAAAATTATCAAGTTTTTAGTTAGTATATCCCTCACTAGATGGAGATAGGTGCGCGCACCTATTTACTAAGTTTACTTTGTAACGACGTCCTTTCTTTTGTTCCACAACTTTCATAAGAGGTAAGATTTTAAGCCCTTCTTTTCATACTTTGTTTAAAAGACTGTTTTTAATTTTTCTTTGTGGATAAATGTTTTTGTTTCCAATATATTCCGGAATGGGTTCAGGCCTTAGAGGAAATAAATATTAAATTCAGACCTTAAAATCTGTTTCCTCTACAGAAAACCTATTCCCGTTTTGAATCTGCATGGATGAATGACCTCTGATGAAGCCATCCACTGGATTCTTACTTATTATCGTAGTCTGCTATTATTTTTGTCATTTTTAACTCTTCCAAAATTAAAAATTCCTTTTATTAGTATTTTTATTTATTTTGTACTTCGCAATTTTTTCCTGGATGATGCTGCACTTGCGCACACCAATTAAATTGCTCCTATTAATTTTTGTATTTTTAGATATTCAATTCAAAATTCGACACTTCTTCGACCAGCAAATTATGGCTTTTCACTTTCTCCTATACGAAACATGCAAAATAAAGGAATTGTGATCGCCGAAAACTATTGAACTCGGGATTTTGATGAATCTTCTCGTTCCTGACCTCCCCGAGTCCAAAAAATCCATTTCTTGCAATTGTGCCCGTCTGTTCGTGAACGCAGCAATTCAAAAACCCGACGAGCTAGAAAGATGAGATTTAGTATATGGTTTTTACTTCAGCTTTCTATCGATTTCAAGGATTATCTGTATCTCAAAAGTAGGCCAACGACAGAATATCTTTTTTCTTAAATATACACAGTATGATTCATACGAATTCCGATCCATTTAAAGAGAAATGATATCGAAAGCATATCGAGACAAATTAATTTCGGAGCAACGCCCTCCAACGCCATCTGTGTCTGCTAGAGGGCGTTGTTAAAAGAACAGGGCGATTCCAGCTACTTTAGGATACCCATAGGAAAATGGAAGATAGTTCTACAGATATACTGAGATGGCAGATATGTACAGGTGACAATTATTGAGCAATATGTAATAAAAAATAAAATTAAAAAAAATTACTGAGTTCAAAAATTTTGTTAAAATTTTAAAGGTAACTACAGATATTCGGATTTAGTTTATGACATGTTCGATATGCTTGCCATCAATGGCTATGACGTGGCGTAGACGAAGAGCAAAATTCTGCAAATGTCTACCAGTTCACTCGAACTTTTCAATCCCAGTTTTGATTGTTATAACACTTGGACCGGTTGTCTTCAGCTTGTACTCGGGCGCAAATTTCCTTTGAGCCGCAGTCGGGCTGTTATTGCTCGAATAGAAGGCCTTGACTATCCATATACGCTGTGAGGTCTTGAAAAGCAACAACCAAATTCTCACGAGAAAGTTGACTAGACCTCCCAGATAGCTAGCTGGAAGCGATCGGAGAAAGGGACGCCGATGTCGTTAAAACCCTTTCCTGATTACATCATCCAGAGGGATTTGTTTGAAACGCCGCGCCGACTGACCTCGGGAGAGCACCCAGGCAGCCAGAACCAAAGCATTACGTTGTGCCTATGGCCAATAACGATACGGGATCCAAGACAGAGATTTGTCATTGGGGAAAACTGCCTCCTTCTTCGACAAATCAAGAAAAACTTAATTTGCGACCACGCCTCGGAGGGCAGGGTCAAAGGTGCATTTTAAACTGGAACTCTGAAGGGATCGGGAGAGATGATCAAGAGATCGGTTAGAGATCGCTTGGAAATTCGAGATTAAATTCTCGTGATCGAGAATTTGGAAGGCAGCTCTCAGGCTGAGAAGCTGTTGGATCGGGCCTTGTCCCGTAAACCGAAGCCAACCTTTGGCTGATTAAAGCTCGTCGCGAGTTAGAAGCATCTTAGGAATTCGTCTCAAGTAAACGTGCCCAACTTCAGGTATAATTCGTTAGTGGTTATACGTCAATATTTGAGCGGTCTGATCCCTCAAATCATTATTCCGGCCATCGGACTTATACTCGCCTTGAGTAGAACTTTCTAATTTATCTACGAGTGACTTCGTGACAAATCTGCGATTGAATCCAGATTTAACTTTGACTTGTTTACGCTATCTCGTCCAGAGTTAAGCAAAATTGTTGTATATTGATGTTAATTTGTACATTCTTGTAAAAAAATCAATTAATCAAGAATCTTAATTAAAAATTAATATCCTAATATTGCTGTGTCTGATGAGTCCTTCACAGCTTAGTATCACTTTGCTAAGACCCTACAACGCTCAGAATCGCTGTATTTCGATATTTTCAACCAAAAATGAACAACAACAACAATAAAAGTGAGCATGCTAAAAAAAATCCCAACATGTCCTGCGTTCAATTGCCAAGTTTTAACTGACTCTCGCCAACGGTTCAAAAGTTATCTAGGTTTTTTTCATATAGCTCATTAATTATCACCCTGTATTTAGCGCATGGTACAGTCGATCGAAGTAAGTGTATCGTTAAGGATTTCCAAACAGATACGTGTTCCATCAGGAATTGTTTAAGGGCCTGCATCAAAAGTTTGGTGTTAATTGGCTCTTTCTCAAACAGTACTCACTATGCTACTTAAGATCCTTCCTCCCGACCTGCCATCAACGGGTCTATTTTGGTACCCCCGGTTGGGTTGGGAGACGTGACTTTTTCCTTTTTTAACATGAGGAAAAAGTGACGTCTCCCAACCCAACCGGGGGTACCAGAATAGACCCGTAAAGCGGGCACTCACGGTCATTCCACACCGCGCAAATTCGGTCTCATCGCTCCAAAACCAGTCGTCAATTCGAAACTCCGATGAGAATAGGAGTGGTGTGATCGAAAAGTTTGGATATCCAACTTCGCTTGAAATCCATTTGGAGTGTCGGGTGAAATGCGACCGTGGCGACAGTCTTGCGAAAGCGAAAACCACAAAACCACTACGGGAGATCCATTCGGAAAGCGAGGGAGGTAGGCGCAATAGCCCTAGGACAGAGATTCCCACGTTCCCCTTGATTAGTCTTTTATTTTGGCGTACCCCCTACTGTCATACCCACCCAGTCCCATGTCCATCCAACCGGTACAGGTACTGTAATGGTATCAGGCACGGGGGCATGGGGCGGCGTTCTGTCATACCCACCCTTCAACCATCCGTCTAAACAAAGAAGTTTTAATCAATAAATTTAAGGGCCTAGGTAAGCTGCAGAGTCAAATGACTCGAATTAATAACATTTGCAGGTCTTATTTTTGATTTCATGCTTTATTATATTTTTATAGTAGTATTAGTTCAACCTCAAAACAGATGAAACCAGTATTGTAATGATTTCCCATTAACTTATAAGGATAGGTAAAAATTACACTTCTTTTTTTCTTATTTGGAGGGTAGGTTTAGATTTCATTTTTGTTTTTTACACGAACATGGGGAAAATAAAATTCTGTAACATTTTTAATCGCTTATGTTTTCTTGTGTCCACCATTACCGACTTTGAGTTCACGTACCCCCAACTGGTCCTTTGCGTACCCCCAGGGATACGCGTACCACAGGTTGAGAATCTCTGCCATAGGAGATCGGAGTAGGGATGGGGAAAACCTACCGGTTTAAACCGAAAACCGTTTTTTTTTTGTTTCGGTTGACCGTTTTTTTTTCGGTTATTTTTTTGCCCCGGTTTAAACCTGTTATTTTTTTTAATCCAAAAACCAGGTCGGAAGATAGACTCGATTTTAGGTTCGACTAGACTAAAATTTACCAAGTTATAAAGCATTGAATTTCATCGTCTTAGGCCAATCACCGACAACCGCTTCATTGAGGCGTCTGTCAGTTGGCGGATGAGTCTTTATGAACAGATAAATATTGGCCAATGGATTGATTTCCTGAAGAAACAATACTAATAAGAAAATTTGTCTGCAAACGGCGTCTGTTTTTTGTAGCCAAAAAATATCTATCTTTAGTCGGAAGTTCTGTGGCGTCCGAAAGATTAGTATCTACGTTGAATGATGTTTCCGATGAGAGGTGTCGACTCGCGGATCAACACATTGCTGAAAGAGTCTTTATGAGTAGATTAGATGATAAATATCGGCCAATGAATTAATATCTTGTTAAAACAATGTTAATAAAAAATATTGTCTACAATACTTACTTATTGTATTAATTACTCATTTATTATTATTACATATTGTATTAATTACTTATTATTATTTATTACATTAATAAATTATTGTATTAACACTTACTCATTGTATTTTATTATAAATAAAAAATTCTGTCCACAAACGTTGCTTTAAAAAAAAACAACCGAAAACCGGTTATTTTGAGCGGTTTTAACCGCCAGCTTAAACCGGAAGTGAAAAAACCGGTTTAACCGAAAACCGTTTTTTGCAATAACCACCATCCTTAGATCGGAGTGCTCGTGGGTGATGGTTTTGCATTTTGCCGGCGCTCGAATGACCCACCTAAATGGATGGGGTGAAAACTGGAAAAGTGTGAAGGCCCATTTGCGTGGAGTGGAGTCATCGTGAATGGTTAGCTTAAGGTTTCTGGGCACTCTTCCAAATCACCTTGCATATAACTAATAATTCAACTTAGCAATAATTTAGGCAACCAACATATGTCTAAGAAGTTACATGATTAAAGTGAAGTAAATCTTCCGTTCAAAATTACTCTGAGTTACTCCAATTAAAAACAAGCGCTTAAAAGATTATATCTACCCACTTGCTTTTTGGCTAGAGTCACCAAGCTGTTTAACCAAGGCAGCAATATTAAAAGTTGTCAATCGTATTGATTTTTTTAAAGTTGTACCCCCTTTTTTACATTTAAAATTAACATTTTGAAGCACTATAACCATGCATAAATAATTTTCAAGGGAACATACGACCCTTAAATCTCGAAAAAATGGTGGAAAACTGACAAATTCGATTCATTATATAATGTAATTCCCAAACCACTTTTTTTCTGGAAAAATACCTGTCATTTCTCTTATAGTAAACATATTTTCAAACCATCATGTTGGTAAGTATTTATTTGAGAGAGTAATAAATATGGGTATAATTTTTGGAGAAAAAATGAGACAGTCACCTTGCGCGCATGACTACGGATAAAATATTTATCTAAACACCATATTTTGCGTATCTGAGTAATCCAAACAGTCTGTTTAAGAAATTGAACATCAATTTATTAACATTTAAATTTAATTTCTATTTTATATACCAATTTAAAATAAAAATGTTAAAAAAAATTCAACTTTCAACTTTTCGATGTCCCCCCCCCCCGAAAAAAAAAACTTCTTTGGAGAAATATGAACAAAAACTGTGGTTCAATTTGTAGAACATATCAAAATACATATTCGGTAAAAATGTTTTGTAAAAATATTGACCAGTTCTTGAGAAATCGTGCGCACAACATAAAAAAACATATTTTGAGATATAGCGCTTTAAAGATATGACCATATTCAATGTTTACGTTGAAGAGCTGATGCATTTTCCTTCATAACTTTCATAATTATAGGTATTTTTTAACGCGAATTGTTTTAAATTGTTCAGAAAAGACAGGGAAATAATATTTTTTTTCATAAAACCGAAAATTTTAGAGGTTTAACAGTCGTATGTCCCCTTAGTTTCCATCAATTAAGGATTATTGAGTGATTAACTTCAGGCAATATTTAATCTATCAAAACTGATGTCTCGTAAAGTTTTTTTGGTGCTTAATTTGTTTCTGTGACATTACTTTTCAAGCTCTCATCTGATGCCCCAGAGTGTACACGGCACAATATTTTTATGTTAAAGTAAATTTCGAACTTATTTAAGAAAATTTACGTGCAACTTATGTTTTAAGAAAATTAAAGTCTTCCGTGAAGAAACAACATTTTTTATGCGGTCCATTGAAAACTTGTAATTTCCTCAGTTAAAGAAACTGTTCTTGTTTCTTCACTAACGTTTGCAGTTAGGAGAGGAAAAGTTAAATGCGTGACAGAGGAAATTAATTCTTATTCTCTCCAGCAAAAGTTTTCGAAGAAAAAAAAGGTTAATTTTGTTTCATTTCACTAGAGAAAAATCGCATAAATTGAATCAGCTCACTCTCATTAATAATGTAAACGAAAACGCAGTTTTTGGCGAAATGCGCACAGGGAGATGCTTCTTAATTTATTAAAATTTCGCATCTACATTAACGGAAGTCGACTGCTTCCGTTTCATCATTTAATAACTTTTTTCAGCTTTTAGCTTCATAAGCTAGTCTTTCCTTACCTTTATAAAGGGTGTCCCAAAAAGGGGAACAAGCAATTATTTCCTTAAATATTGCACCTAGACGTATACTTTCAGTTACAAAGTTTCATCAAATAAGGTAGGAATTCGTTTGAGGACACTTTGGCTTCTGTAGCAGTTGGTAACCAGCGGGAGTGGCCTCCTCGAAACTCTCGCATACGACCAGTAATGTGGGGTGGGTAAACACGAAGTGGGTAGGTAAATATTCTTGGGGTATTTACCCAAGGCCTGGTTATTTTGGGAAAAACCAGCGGATTCCCTAAACTTTCTCGTATACTTCCCAAAAAGGTGTCATTTTTCCTCTAACTAGGGTTTCCATACGTGCCGTATACTATTTGTCCCGTTTGTTTCCTAAACTCTGAGACATTATAATTTTAAAATGACCTGCGCCCATTTTTATGATTATGTGTAAGAGGAAAATGATAACAATTTAAAAAAATTGCGTAAGTTCTCAATTTTTACGCGCGCTGAGGTACAAAGCTTTATTTAAAGTTTTTAAGAACGAAATCTTACTACATTTATCAAGCAAGATTTCACCATACCTTCCATCTGAAGAATTTCCAGAACGAACTTTCGGGTTGAGGGGGTTGCCATAATTTCCGAATTGCCATAATTTCGCGTCCGAAGCTACAATTTCCTTCGCCAAGGTCAAATGCTAACTATGCTAACTTGAGTAAAATAAGCGAAACGCTCGCCAACACACAGTCGCAATGTGCATTTTGAACCAAATATTTAATTTGGACAGCTTTTTTTCAACGGATTGAAACGATATTTGAGCACAGATCTATAATTAATATTAAAAAACTTCATACCAATTTTTATTTATCTAAGCCAATGCGTTTAGGAGATATAATTTTTACAAGTATGCGATTATACAGACCGAAAGACAGTCAACCCTTTGACGGATCTGGCCCAAAATTTTAAACGGATCTACATTCATGATGATAAAACTGTGTACCAAATTTTATTTATCTAGCTATTCAAGTTTCTGAGTTATAGTGTTCACATGACCGCGGACAGGCAGACTTCCCGTGGACGGATTTTGTTCAAAATTTGATAGAAACCTTCAAATTATGTTTAAAGACCATATACCAAATTTCATCCCCGGAGCTCAAATAGTTTTCGAGTTATCGTGTTCACAGACATGATTCCAAAATTGAGTTTTTCAGAATCAGGAAGGTCTGAAACGTGGAGATTCGGCAAAATCTCGAGTTCGAATTTTTTGACGATTACAATACTTTCTCTTTGTATACTTCGTATACGAGAAAGTAAAAATTATGAATGGCGATTTACAATGAAACATATAAAATTCATGAATTCCCAAAAACTTAATAATTTGCAAAAAAAAAAAAATGCGTATGTTCTCAATTTTTACGCTCGCTGAGGTACAACTTTATTTAACGTTTTTGAATACGAAATCTTAATACAAATATCACTCAAGGTTTCACCATACCTTCCATCTGGAGGATGGCAGAACAAAGTTTCGTTTTAGGTGGGTGTCATAATTTCCGAAGCGCGTGTTTGCGGCTCGCTACAATTTCCTTCGTAGACAGCCAAGGTCAAACGCCAACCATACTAACTTGAGTAAAATAAGCGAAACGCTCGCCGACACACAGTCGCAATGTGAATTTTGAACCAAATATGAAATTCGAACACCTGTTTGACGGATTTGGCCAAAATTTTATATGGACCTACATTCACGATGATAAAACTGTGTACCAAATATTATCCATCTAGCTATTCAAGTTTTTGAGTTATCGTGTTCACATGAACACAAATAGACAGACTTCTCGTGGAGTTTGTCCAAAATTTGACAGAAACCTACAAATTATGTTTAAAGACCACATACCAAATTTCATCCCCGAAGTTCTAATTGTTTTCGAGTTATCGTGTTCACAGACAGACATAATTCCAAAATTGTGTTTTTCGGACTCGGGGAGATCTAAAACGTGGAGATTCGTCAAATCCTCGAATTCGAATTTTTTGACGATTACAATACTTTCTCTTTGTATACTTCGTATACGAGAAAGTAAAAACACCAGAACACTGGTAGTTTCCAGGTTCGAAACCATAAAAGTTAGGTTTCGTGATGACGACGTCAAAAATTTATGTTCAAAATTAATGAGATCCATGCCGGTCCGTGAACAGGATATCATTAAAGCTAGAGGAGGACACTTTTTTTACTAAATTGCTATGCCATGCATGTAAGTGAACTTATACTAATTAAACTAACTACATATGTGCAAATTTCTGTGTTTGTCCCAATTAATTTGCACAGTACTGCACTTCTTGCATGAAATGACAAAAACGGAAGACCCCAGCAGAAGTTGAAAGAGATCGCGAATCAGATTTTCCAATGATTTGAAAAGGGAAAAGCTGTCTCGTGTTTTCCACTATAATCCCGGTTTTAAAAGGATGTTTTGAGAATTCATCAGACCATGATCTAAAGATGAAGAATCTCGAAACAGTGGAAGGAGGACTTACCAACAACAGTTTCGGCCAATTCTCCGAGTTCTTCGAAAGCTTTCCAAAACTTCTCTTTCGCATTTTCATCAACCTCCACAGAAGCGCCGTGCAGGAGGAGAGTCGAGCTTCTTTGCCAGAGAATTTCGGGAGATCCTTTTATGAAGGCGATGCACTCGCTCGGCTCATCGGGGCGAGTAGTGAATCTGTGCATTGTTACCTGGAAACGACGCCTTCTTTTAAAAAGTGGAGATTTCGAGCGCGGCTGCTAAAATACCTTCCCAATTTAAAAGTTTTTTTCCAGTTCACGAAGTTTCTAAAAATACATCAAGGGGATCGATTGAAACTTTTCTCTCACGCTAGCTATGTAGAGAGGATTTCTTGGGAACTTATCAACGTGTTGGATGAGCCCGAAATTTCCTACAATCCTATTTTAACCACATTTATTTATGTATAGATTAATTGTGATAAATTAGCTCACTTTTTAAAATTAGAACTTCAAAAATTAAGTTAAAAATTATAAAAAATAAACATTAACAAAACCTTAATATAAAACACAAAAAAGCAAATTAGAACGAAAAATACAATTAGAATGAAAGCAAAATGGAAGCGAATTGGAAAAGAACCAAAATGGCGATTCTTCCTCAGAGACCACACGCCATTGTAGCTCTAAAACAGGACAAAAAGTTTCTGAATAAAGGAATGACCATTAGTCAAAAGTTATTCCTTTATGTGGCCTGAATTTTGTCCAACATCTTTCTGCAACTCTTAGGAAGAATCGCCATTTTGGTTCTTTTCCAATTCTCTTCCATTTTGCTTTCATTCTAATTGTATTTTTCGTTCTAATTTGCTTTTTTGTGTTTTATATTAAGGTTTTATTAATGTTTATTTTTTATAATTTTTAACTTAATTTTTGAAGTTCTAATTTTGTTTTCGTGTATTCTATCAGAAGCAGTTGCATATCCGCCTTTCTGTATAATGCAAAAGATTTTTAATTAATTTTTAAATCAATTTCTATTAATATTTAATTCAATTTTCGTTAAATTTTATCAATTATTACTGACTTTTTAAACGTACATATTAGCTATCGTAGAGAGGAAAAGATTCGCATATCACTTGAAAAAATATTAATACAGATAAAATCAAGAAGAAAATCTTAAATTATGCGTGTAATAGAAGTTACCTACATTACGAAATCTGGCTTACAAAATCCGATTTTGAGAATGAGTTATTTTGTAAAATTATAAGGCGTTAATACAGAACATGCGATTTCTTTTCACATGTCGAGAATCTCTCTTCTCGACATGTTATTTTATTAGGAAGTTATTTTATTAGGAAATTATTTTATTAGGAAGTTATTTTATTAGGAAGTTATTTTATTAGGAAGCTATTTTATTAGGAAGTTATTTTATTAGGAAGCTATTTTCATTGAGACAGAGGCTGTCAAATTCCTAGTTACGGTTCTGATATGGTACCAAATTACTCTAGCCCAGGGAGCTAAAATTTGTTATGACTGTCCTGGGTGGGAAAGTGCACATCCAGTAGACTAAAAGCTGTATGACGCACTGATCGTTTCAAAATACCAAGACTAGCACTTTTGGGTGATTTTACTCGAAAAGGGGTGACAGGCAATGAGTAAGACGAGCGCATTTCCGGAGTTCTTCGTTAGGTCACGCTTAGTTAAATGTAAACATCTCTTCTCCTTTTTTCATTACACTCCTATTTTGGTAAAATCAACTGCGCCAGGCACATACGCAAAAACGCGGAGGGTTTCGGTATCTGGGAATCATCAATATTATTTTGCCTAATTGTTGTTGCTGTGTCTAAACAAGAACGCTCGAATAAATTGAATAGCAATGAAACAACAAATGATTACTTATCGAAAAGGAGCTTACCACTGTATTATAGCATCCAACTAATACTCTTTTAACGTAGGACTACGTTCCTCCCATTGGGGTCTCAGGAAGGAATTTGATTCACACGCCAAAACGCCACAAAAACCGTTGTATGGGAGATTCTCTATATCTCGGTAACTACACACGTTAAAAACAGAACTAATTTCTTATTTTAGAGATAAAGGGTAAAAACGGAAGTTACAAAAAAAAATGAAAATCGGAATTATAGTTCGGCGACTACTAAGTCGAAAAGTTGGGCAAAAATACACATGAATGGGTGACGCGATCCTCTACATCTCGGTAACTACGCTTGTTAAAAACATAATTAATGTCTTATTTTAGAGATAAAGGGTAAAAACGGAAGTTAAAAAAATTAAAATCGGAAAAGAGTCACGCGAGTAAAGTAGTCTTACGCCTTTAACATCAGCGGTTGTTTGAAAAAGACAGCCTCCAGTCATTTTTTTTGTTCTAATTACTTTTCTGAACTATTCTTCACTTTAACTGACATGAAATATAAGCGTATAGGAGTTTTAATGAATACTTTTTAGCATAAATCGCCATTGACATTAGAATTTTGTATAACTGAAAAATGTATGCATTTCAAAGAAGTGTTTTCTTTAAACGGTATTTCTTCTCATTTAGTTTACTGCTCTTTAATAAATGCATTTTATAAAATAGCACATAGGAAATCAAAATAATTATCCTCTATTTTTTAAAGCCAATGTAGTTGAATAGCAGATATTTTTAATTACATATAATCAGCTTGCAACTGACATTCTTAATTCTCAAAACACAGTAAAACGATGAAAACTCTGCGAAGCAGAATTTAGCAGCAGATTTCCTTGACAATTAACAAGGAATAATGCAACACATGAAGTCCCGGCTAATTATTTCCCGCATTTTTCAGCTTCTTGCCTTTTACTATAGTATAGGGGCAGTTGGGGTAGATTGATACGCGGGAACATTGATACAGTTCTTAAATTTTGATGATTGGTATGGCTCAAGATGTTCACATCCCCTCATACATATGCCACTGTTACCCTTAGCACACGGTATATTTTTCGGTCATGTTAAGTCAAAACTTAATTTACAAATGAATCAAACTGCTAATATTCTAGTCTAAGTAAATTTTACTCTCAGTACGTGTTGTGTGATTTCTTTCACTAATTACGGTTTCCTGCCAGGCAATCTACTCCAAAGGTAGGAAAAAACATTTATTTTTCTGAACTACATTAAGTTTTGGGGTTGTTTAACGTTGTTTTTGCGTGACCACTTGTTTTATGTAAAAAAGACTCGTGAGGCAGATTGATAGAATTGATTCCGGGGGCACATTGATACTCGTCTTCTGTGTGCATCAGTGTGCCTTAACAGCAACTACTTTGCAAAATCGTATTTAGAAATGGAAAAAAACGTAAAAATGAACTATCTGAGAGAAACACGCAATTAAGTATTTACTTATACTATGAAAACAGTTTGAATTTAATTGCAAAAATGAAAATTTGTTTTAAATTAAGTTTAACATACTTTTTTTAACGAATTAATTAAAATTGGAGAGAAAAATTGTACAGAAATTTAATTAATATAACCAAAAGATAATTGTTCGCAATTTTAGATGGTGTGGGAATTATTTTTTGTAATATATTTTTTAGTTAGTCATCAAGGAATAACGCAAACACTTCCCTTAATTTTTAATTCATTAAAATATCCAAAAACGGCTTCCAGACTCACATCCCTCTCTCCAAAATATATTCACACACACACTACACACACACACACACACACACACACACACACCTGTATTATTTGTGGGAAATAAATTATTATCTGGGGCACGATGATAATTTTCCAGTTTCATTAAAAATGTTGAATTTTGATTAAAATAAAAGTTTGTTACTTGTCAAACTTTTAAACCTTGGTTTGCAATAGAAAATTTATTGATAAAACACCTTTTATTTTGATCCAGACCTATTAGCCATCATTATTTTCGATATTTCCGCGTGCAGCCATGAATGTATGGGGCAGATAGATACAAAACCATCTTTGGAAAAAAGTGTAATAAATATTTCATTCATGACCAAACCTCTACTGAAATCCTATATTAGATTAACAAATGCATAAATAAAGTGTATTAGTTCTAATTATTTCAGTTGGTTAAGTTCATTTTTTAGCTTTCCAAAAAAAGTGTATCAATGTCACCGTGTTCCCTATATTCTTATGAAAAGAAGCATTGGGCTTAAAGTCATCAAATTTGTTTAAATATGCATGTAGCTCTTAAAAAGCATTATAATTTCTTAGAAAAGTGATCATAGCATCAGCATCCCTCCACACCATGAAAAAGGATTCATCCAAATGTCAACTCTTTAACATTTTATATCCTATTCTAAGAATTTTTTAAAAAAACTATTTCAATGAAATAACTGATTTTTAAATTCTGAGGTTAATCTTACAATTATATTACAGGAGATGAATATTCCCTATACAGGGGATTTTCATATTCTATGATAACGCAAATATCATTTGTCTGTTAAGAATGAAAAATTATTATTTCTATCTTTTCTTACTTCAGAGAAATGAAATGAAACTCATCATTAAATATATTTGATGCATCAACGGTAGAAAAACTCTTTATGGATCAAAAGATCCTTTCATAACAGTATTCACGTTTTTTTTCTTCCATATTTTTCTATTTTTTGGTGTAGATACCAATGAATGGTTCCATAAATAACTACGAAATCATATCAAACGAAAGGTATAGAAATTTTTTTATCAAAAATTCTTACGCTGTAACTATTTTTTGAGTCAAATGGATAAGAAAGAACTCTTTCAGGACTTCTCCGATATTCCATTACGTTTCCAACCATTTTTTCCATGAAGGTAAGAATAGCGATATCGACTCCTTCTCCATATTCCCTGGAAATAAAGAAACAACTGCTTTAAGAATATTGAAGGCTACAACAAAAAGTTTGTAAATAATGTAGAACTAAAGTTTCGTGATGATTTGAAATATATACAGTCGGATCTCTATTTAACGAAGTCGCTAAATCCCGAAAAAAGTTCGTTATATGGAAAATTCGTTAAATAGAGATTCACCTTTTAAAATACTTTAAACTACACAAAACATATTTTAAATTCATAAACACTAAATATTATTAAAAAAGTAATTAATCACACCTTTATTTTGTAAATTAATATCTATTCGTTTTATATATCCTACCCATCAAAAAGAAATCTGCAAGGAAAACAAGAATAAAATAAAAAATTGTCCGGGAATACACTATATTTTCAATTTTAAAAAATAATTTTATATTAAAATCAATGAATTTTAGCATTTCATCATACGAAGGTTTGTTTATTTCTGCATCATGATCATTTCCATCTTCATCATCTTCGTCTTCATCGCAATTCATTGCTGTATTGTTTTTATTTCTCACACTGTCCACTTCAAAACTGCATCATCCACTTCTTCATAGACACATGCTTTTAAACGTTTTGAACATGAATTCGATGAATCATAATTTTGTATCTCATCACGATTCTTTTATTATGGTTGATAAGCTGTTTGGAGGAACACTAAATTTTAAAGCAATGTCCTTTTTTCACGCCTTTATCCACCTCATGAAGAATTAAAATTTTTTCTTTGATGCTCAAGCACTTTCGCTTTGACATTTTCCAGCTTCAAGGTCACTGATCACCATAAAATGTGTTAAAAGAAAGAATAAGTTTGAAATGTTCAGAAATATTTTGAGAAATAGGGAGAAAAAAATGTTGGATCACAAGAAAAAGTTCGTTAAATAGAGAATGCACTTCGCTATTTGGAGGTTATATTACGAAGAAATTCGCAAAATATTCTTGGTTCCAAGGAAAAATTCGCAAAATAGAGAAATTCGCAAAATAGAGGTTCGTTAAATAGAGATCCGACTGTAAAATTTTATTTTATTTTTTGAAAACTGAAATGTAAAATGTACAGAAATATTCTTTAAATACGTATAAGAACGTACTGCTCATCTCAGAAAGCCGCGAGAACCACTTTGGACGATTCCATTCGGCAGAGGTGTGATACGCAGTGAGCAAGAGCTCTTTTCCGTAGTTCTTTGTGAGGAGCGTATTCTTTTAGTTACTCCTTCCTGAAATCGATATTCAATTTCATTTTCAATAGTACCATTTTGTTTTAATTCGAAACGGTTTTGTTTAAAATAAACATCTTCAACTTCATCTTTCATTTCGTCCCTATTTTGGTGAAATCGAGGCTCACTGGCGCATGCGCTGAAGTGCATAGGGGTTTCCGTATATGAAAATGGACAGTACTCAAATGTATAAAGCGCCATTTCAATGTCAGAAATTAAATTTTCTGCAGTTTAGTAAAATAAAATGATAAGATTTTAATACTTTCCTGATGTAGTAATATTAAAAGAAAAATATCAATAAGCGAGTGTCAATTTATGACTACATAAAATTGCTGTGTCCCCCCCCGCCCTCCTCGATACAGTCTAGAGTCCAGATCTGAAAATAACCCGTAAAAAGGAACTCTATAGTTTGCATAATATAAATAACTATATGCGACAGCGGTGCACAGAGCCAGAGGCGATGGAAAATTTTCTCATGCGTTATCGGAAAGGGAACAGGCTATCGACGCCTGCTGAACGAAAATGTCCAATAAGTTACGGAGATGTCCAATAATTTACGACACCCTAAACCACCGTAACGACGTGTTACCTGTCTGGAAAAAAAATTTTTTTTAATGCGCTCTCATTTTTACTTTCTCGTATACGAAGTATTCAAAGAGAAAGTATTGTAATCGTCAAAAAATTCGAACTCGAGATTTTGACAAATCTCCACGTTTTAGACCTCCTTGACTCCGAAAAACACAATTCGGGAATTATGTCTCTCTATGTGTCCGTCTGTCTGTCTGTGAACACGATAACTCGAAAACTATTAGAGCTATGGAGAAGAAATTTGGTATGCGATCTTTAAACATAATTTGTACGTTTCTATCAAGTTTTGAACAAAATCCGTCTACGGGAAGTCTGTCTGTCCGCGTTCATGTGAACACTATAACTCAAACACTGGAATAGCTAGATAGATACAATTTGTTACACAGTTTTATCATCATGAATGTAGGTCCGTGTCAAATTTTGAACCACATACGTCAAAGGATTAGTCTCGCATCTTTTTTATTACTCTGCACGTTCATTTTATTAGATTGCTTAGATTTTATTGATTTTTACTTTCTCGTATACGAAGCATACAAAGAGAAAGTATTGTAATCGTCAAAAAATTCGAACTCGAGATTTTGACGAATCTCCACGTTTTAGACCTCCCTGAGTACGAAAAACACAATTTCGGAATTATGTCTGTCTGTGCGTCTGTGAACACGATAACTCGAAAACTATTAGAGCAAAGGGGATGAAATTTGGTATGTGGTCTTTAAACATCATTTGTAGGTTTTTATCAAATTTTGGATAAAATCCGTCCACGGGAAGCCTGCCTGTCTGTCTGTCCGCGGTCATGCGAACACTATAACTCAAAAACTTGAATAGCTAATAGATAAAATTTGGTGCACTGTTTTATCGTCATGAATGTAGGTCCGTATAAAAGTTTGGACCAAATCCGTCTACGGGCTGACTGTCTGTCGGTCTGTATAATTTACTTTTGAAAAGAATCCGTCATCTCCACACTCATGCGTATTGGAAGCAATCTTCTGTGCACGCGAAAGCTATGGAACGAATTCCGTCAGTCTGTCCTTGAGCCGGTAAGAGCGGAAAATCGGTACGCATCTCTTTGAATTTGATTCTTTGCATAGATATTTTTCAATCACTATAATGAAAAACCTTCTGATAGTCATTGGATTCTGGGGTAGGTTCGAATTTTTATAGCCACGCGGGAGAAGGGGAAACGGCATCTTTTTGGGAGAAAGTTTAGGGGAGAACACTCCCGCTGGTTCTTCAAGCTGAGTTAAAGACTTTTGAAGGCTCAGAACATATTCTTCAGCATCTGAAACATCCCCATTTTTGGAATTTTCGTTATTATCAGTTTGTTTATCCTCCGTGAAACAAAGGTCAACTTTTTTCCAACAATTACAAATTTTTTTTCGTAACTTCCCACCAACTCACAGCAATACTGTCACAAGCTTTCTTACAACTTTAAAATGATCCTCTACTTTATTTTCGATTTTTATAAGTAACGAGTCCACCAACCGCGTTTTATAATATCCCATGAAGCACTTGATTAAACCCATGTCGAGAGGCTGCAAAATTGAAGTGCCGTTGGTTTGATCTTTCACATCCATGTATTTTGAAACAGAAATATTGTTGCAGAGGAAGAAAATGGTGTTGAGATTTAAAAAAATATATTGTTGTACAGGGGTTTGTTGCTGTAAAAAATATCGTTATATTGAGGGGAGATTAACATTATGTTCTATGCAAATTCACCGGGACAACAACATTTTATTGTTGTAGAGAGATTTATCGTTGCATCGGATATCGTTGTAGCGAGAGTTTACTGTAGATGAGTGAATGTATATGGTTACAAGTCTTGTGTCTCCATCAAACTTCCATTCTATAATGAAATACTCTTCATATTTTTCTACTTTCTTTTCATACTTTTCAAATACTTTTAATACTTTCATTTTATAATGAAATATTAAAAAGGGAACATTCGACATCGCAAAGAAAGTTGCTTAATAATCATTTTTAAACAGCCGTCTCGTATCTCAAAAGAGAGCTCGGCGTTCTTGAGAAACGGTACGGCCCGTGCAGCAAACCTTTTGTCAAGAGATCATAAGATAACGGAAACCATCAAGTTAATGAAGATCTCCAAGATAACGGATCATACGATCCGTTATCGAGAGAAAATGCTTACGAAGTGGTTCACGGGCAGGGAAATTCACCATAATATGTAGAAACAACGGGAGTGTTCTCCCCTAAACTTTGTCGTATACTTCCCCAAAAAAGTGCCGTTTCCCCTTCCCCCGCGTGGCTAAAAAAATTCTAACCTGCTGTCATCCAGAATCCAATGACTATCAGAAGGTTTTTCATTATAGTGATTGAAAAATATCTAGGTAAAGAATTCAAAGAGATGCGTACCGATTTTCCTCTCTTACCGTCTCAAGGACATACTGCCGTAATTCGCTCCTTTCGCGTGTATAGAAGATTGTTTCCAGTACGCAAGCGCGTGGAGATGACGGATTCTTTTCAAAAGTAAATTATACGGACCGACAGACAGTCAACCCGTTGACGGATTTGGCCCAAAATTTTATACGGACCTACATTCATGACGACTAAACCGTGTACCAAATTTTATCCATCTAGCTATTCAAGATTTTGAGTTACAGTGTCCACATGACCGCGGTCATACAGACAGACAGACTTCCCGTTGACGGATTGTGTCCAAAATTTGATAGAAACCTACAAATTATGTTTAAAGACCACATACCAAATTTCATCCCCGTAGCTCTAATAGTTTTCGAGTTATCGTGTTCACAGACACACAGACAGACGTAATTCCCAAATTGTGTTTTTCGGAGTCAGGGAGGTCTAAAACGTGGAGATTCGTCAAAATCTCGAATTCGAATTTTTTGGCGATTACAATACTTTCTCTTTGTATACTTCGTATACGAGAAAGTAGAAACAAGTCTAATATTAATAATAATACGGGACTGAGTAGCGAGATGCGGTAACTTCCCTTATATACGGGACGTATGGCAACCCTATTGATTTCTGTAACCACGTGAGTCAATAATATCAAAATGCTGAGAGCTTTAAAAAACTAATTAGATTTTAAATAATTGATTAAAATTATAGTAGATTTTATATACCTTTTATATGTGACTTTACTTGCTTCTTATAATTTCTTCACTCGTTACGTAAATACCTCTTTAGAATATGAAAATAGCATGAACGCAATTGTGAAAAAAAATTGACTCCTGTAGTTTCTGAATAGCATAAACGCAATTGTGAAAAAAAAAATGGCTCCTGTAGTTTCT
>BGPR01000303.1:452266-473428 GCA_013235015.1 Araneus ventricosus | reverse complement strand
AAAAAAAAAAAATGGCTCCTGTTATCGTGTTCACAGACAGACATAATTCCAGAATTGTGTTTTCCGGACTCGGGGAGGTCTAAAACGTGGAGATGCTTCAAAATCTCGAGTTCGAATTTTTTGACGATTAAAATACTTTCTCTTTGTATGCTTCGTATACGAGAAAGTAAAAAGGAAATCCTAATTAGCTTTCATTAATAATGATTTGTATTAATACCAGATTAATAATAAAACAAAAATAGGAAATCGTAGAAGAATACCAGATTAACAGATGCCAACATTAATGTTCATGAGCACTTCATTTGTGTATGACCATGTTGTACACATATGATATGTTTACCTTCCCCCCCATAGCATTTAGTTAAGTAAAAGTATGTCCATGACGATAAAAACCAAGATGCCTACCGAATCCAAATGCGCTTCTGCATTTGAATTCGGTAGGCATCATGGTATCGTCTATTATAGTATTAATTCAGTTGCGACTCCAGGATCGGGTCTGGGGGGGAGGGGGCTGAGGTCATAAAAATTTCGTATCGTATAGTGACGAATGTCAAATTTTATGGCTTTTGCAAACCAAAACACTTTAACTTTACAGACTTTCCTCACCTGACAAAAAGATTCATAAAGAACACTACAATACTTTCGATAATTTAATAAAAAGTTCAATGAAATAACTAGCCAAAAATGTCTTCGACCGCGTCAACGCTACAAGTGGAGTGACTAGAAAAGAAAGAAAAGGTTCGAGCCTGTCAAGCCAGAAACCAATGTTGTCACGATTTTTTATTATTATTATTTAAATGAAAATTAAGAACAAACAGTTGTAGTGGTTTTAAATAAAGTCAAGAATTTTAGTTTAGCTCTGGGGGCTGCAGATCGATAGCCCCCTGGATTCGCCACTGTATCGATTGATATGAGAATAATCCATTTTCTCAGTTCTAGTTTTCTTGTTCAAGAAGTACAACTGAACGCATCAGGTTACGGGAAACTTTTAAAAGTAACAACTTTCCTGTTGCCTTTTGGTATCCTAAATTATAACAATGTGCTAACTCTCATTATTACTTTCCTTTTCCTGGTTTACTGCATTGCATTAAAATGCAGCATTAGTCAATTATAAATGCCACAGAATCTCCACTTTTCCCGGCAACCAGCAGGCACTCCGATGTGATTAGTTTTTGACCATTTACACCACACAGCATCATACTACGTACCAGTGGCGGCTCGTAAATAAGAGCCTGCAGTCCCCCTGAAATTATTTTAAAAGATTATATTTTCGTTTTTGTTCTAATTGGCTTACTTTTCCACTTTGAAAATTCAGTGATCAACGAAAATGGCAAAAAAGTAATAAAAAATGTAAAAGGAAGACGGAAAATCAATCAAAAATTAAGAGAGAGGCAGGCCAGAGCTGCATCAAGTTTTGCTCCTCCTACGGATCCGATATTAACGCAAGGAGCAACGCGAAGCGGGAGAAAAGCAACCCTTTCTCGGCTTGAAATTGCATTAATTTGAGCTGCATTTTTTTCAGCTCTAATTTGGCGCGACTTTTACATTTGGCTCTTTTTCGCTTTTTCTCAGTAGTGCAGTCGTTAAGTCGTTTTTTCACTTTCTCATATACGAAGAATACAAAGAGAAAGTACTGTAATCGTCAAAAAATTCGAACTCGAGATTTTGACGAATCTCCACGTTTTAGACCTCCCTGAGTCCGAAAAACACAATTTTGGAATTATGTCTGTCTGTGAACACGATAACTCGAAAACTATGAGAGCTACGGGGATGAAATTTGGTATGTGGTCTTTGAACATAATTTGTTGGTTTCTATCAAATTTTGGACAAACTCCGTCTGCGAGAAGTCTGTCTGTCTGTACGCGTTCATGCGAACACTATAACTCAAAAACTTGAATAGCTAGATGAATAACATTTTGTACACAGTTTTATCATCATGAATGTAGGTCAGTGTCAAATTTTGGACCAAATCCGTCAACGGGCTGACTGTCTGTCGGTCTGTATAATCGCATACTTGTTCACTTTTGAAACGAACTCCATGCGCATGCGTACTGGTAGAAATCTCTGGTAGCAATGTCTGTGCACGCAGTAGGATTACGCCACTTTGTCCTTGAGACGGTAAGAGTGGAAAATCGGTCGGCATTTAATCTCTACGCATCTCTTTGAATTTGATCCTTTACGTAAATATTTTACAATCACTATAATCTACTATGAGAAACCTTCTGATAGTCATTGGATTCTGGGTTACAGTAGATTCGAATTTTTTATCCACGAAGGGGGAAGGGAAACAGCATCATTTGGGAAATAAGAGAAAGTTTAGGGGAAACCACTCCCGCTGGTTTTAAATTCAATTCTGGAGGAGCTGTAATTTTTTTTTCTTTATGTTTTAACGGATGCTGATTACGATTTTGAGGTTTGTCACCGATAAGTTTTGTTGGAATTTTAGTTATAGTCAAAAAACAAAAAAAACACATTTATCCAGTTTTTTTGCTTATAACTCAAAAACTGTTGATTTTTTGTATATCATCATTATATACCAAAATAATCAGCACAAAATTAACTACAACTTAGGTCTATACAACACTTGCAGCACTGCTTGTTTCAGAACTGACGAGCCGCCACTGCTGCGTACAGTATGTAATACAGAAAACAATTAAACATATGTGAAGCGCCTACACACCAAACCAGCGGGAGTGGCCTCCCCTAAACTTTCTCGTATACTTTTCAAACATTTGTCATTTCCCTTCCCCCTGCGTGGATAAAAAGTTCGAACCAACTGTAACCCAGAATGCGATGACTATCAGAAAGTTTTTCATTGTTGATTATAGTGATAGTAAAATACTGAGGTGAAGAATCATATTCAAAAAGATACGTATGTATTAAAACTTCGCAATATATATTTTTTTTATCAAACTCTAGCAATGCGAGTTCCGCGTGCGGAGAAAAAAAACAGGAGAGTAGCTTGCGCATGCGCAGCGATTGCTCCCAGTACGCCAGTAAAACGAGACGCCCTAAATGTTTGCTTCCTTACAAAATCTCGCCGCCAGAATTGGTTTTTGGCAAACTGCCAAGTTTTCGGAGTGTCCCTTCTTTGCACAGGCATTTCTACCACTACGCATGCGTATGGAGTTAAACAAGTATGCGATTATACAGACCGACAGACAGTCAGCTCGTTGACGGATTTGGCCCAAAATTTTATACGGACCTACATTCATGACGATAAAACTGTGTATGAAATTTTATCCATCTGGCATTTCAAGTTTTTGAGTTATAGCGTTCGCATGACCTCGAACATACAGACAGACTTCCCGTTGACGGATGTTGCCCAAAATTTGATAGAAACCTACAAATTATGTTTAAAGACCACATACCAAATTTCATCCCCGTAGCTCTAATAGTTTTTGAGTTATCGTGTTCACATACAGACATAAGTCTAAAATTGTGTTTTTCGGACTCGGGGAGGTCTAAAACGTGGAGATTCGTCAAAATCTCGAGTTCGAATTTTTTGACGATTACAATACTTTCTCTTTGTATACTTCGTATAGGAGAAAGTAAAAAGTAAAATGAATTAAGAAACAAAGCTAAGAAAGAAGTTACAACTGGGGGAAGAGACAAGAGTTGTGCTCTCTCATTAATGATATGCAATTTTAACCCTTCGCTGCGCAAGGCATTAAAATTTTGAAATATGATGTAAAAACATCATGAATGGGTTTAGCTTAATGTCTAGACATAGAATCTACAAAAATGTTTTTTTAAAAAAAACTTGCTTCATTCCGAGGGGGGGGGGCGTCCCCCTTTGGGGTCACCCCCTCATATGAGAACCCCCTTAGATCAGCCACCTTGATACATTTAAAAAATAATGTTGAATCTTACAGAAAATTAAAACTTCAAGAATATTGGAGCAAAACTTTCGAGTTATTTTGCTAAAATTTCAAACGTCCAGAAGTGAAAAAATTTCTTATCTCCGAGTTAAGAAATTTTCCCAAACTTTATATCTAATAACTCCCATTCAGAAACGAAATTTCATAAAGCTGCTATACCTATACTTATAAAAGGCAATGCTTGTGTGTGTGTGTATGTGTGTGTCTGCGATGTCCAGACGGATCTATCGCACTTACAGCTATGAAATTTGTCACACAGGTAGTCGTAATGGTGACTCAATGCACCTCGAAGCCGAAATTTTAAAATTTAATCTAGAAAGTTTTTTATTTAATATTTTGTGTTGTTTTGGTTAATTTTTCGCACTAATTTCTCAATAGAATGGTTTTGAATAATTGTAAGAAAGAAATAGATAAACCATTGGAAAGAGCACACGATTTCCATTCTAATGAAGTTAGTTTCGAATTTCTAACGTAATTTACTGAATTTTGGGAATTTTTTTTAAAAATAGTCACTTTTCAAAGATAAAATTTTCTGGAATCCTTAAAACTCTTGCATCCGATGTTCTAATAAAGATGTCATTTTGAAAATTTTTCAGCTTATAACTACAACGGTTCTGTCGGATTGAAAACGAGAATGGTTAAAATATCTTTTCCCGTTTTTTTAATTAATTTTTTCCTGGTAGTTGAACGATATTTTTCCTCTAGCGAAGCTTCCGCCTGCGACAGCTCTCCGGAACGTTGCGGGCAATTTCATTGGCTGACGGGCTAGGGTGAGATCATTACTTTCGCGTTCTGCGAGGAGATGATTTATTTACTCGATGACTTCGATTATTATTTTTAAGCGTGCCTTAACTTATTTCTTTGCGTTTCAGACTTTGCTTGCGGCGTAATAAATATCACATTGTAATTTTTTAACATTGGTTTGGATTTAAAGGTACTCGGTCGAGAGGAAAAAGAGGCGGACCAACTCAATAATATATATATTTCTGTTTTGATTTTGTTTTTAAAACTTTCATTTATGTAATTGTATGTGGGCTTTTTTTTATTTTGTTGAAGTCCCGATTCCACGGGCAACGCCGTGCACGTACAGCTAGTACATTCTAAAAGGAGTACTATTAGCCCTATCCTAAACCTATTATTTCCCATTTATAGTTGAATTTAACGGTTGAGAAGAGAGTGAGATTAGGTGTGCCATCAGATGGCACACTGCGCCGCAAAGGGTTAAAGCACACTAAATGGCGGGAGCACAAAAATCTCACATTCTTTACAGTATTTAGCCATCAACACTGCATGATGTTTCGCACAGTTTCGAGCTATTGGGATCTCTAGCCAATGCAGTACAAACACTTCTAATTTACAGTTGACACTTGTGAGTCTGAGTTTTTGGGGAATGGCAATTTATCTTCCTATTAGAATCGTGGCTACAAAACGTTTTGATCTCTTCTGTAATCAGATAATCGAACTCTCAGTAGAGAATATTTTTAAATGGTACAAGAAAAGATGAAAAGAAAAATCATAAATTTTTGAAAGAAATGCGGGATTATCATCTTAGATGTAGGCGTCACTTCTGTTGCCAATATTCAATTTGAAATCAATATTACGCCATAATAACGAGCAACTTTAATAATAAAACAAAAGGCTTTGCAATTGAATCTACTACCAAAAATTAAGAATCTACATATGACAAAAAGGATTGTTTTTCTTTGGTGAAAGCTCTTTCAGGCAAATTCTTTTAAAAACCAGTCGGACTGGTCTCTCCGCAACTTTCTCGCATACGCCCTAACGCGGTTAGGGAAAAAATTGCACCAAGCGGTAGTAACACGCTCCTCTACCTATCACAGACGGGGAAAACGCGGCAAATGTCGCGCATTTTTTTGCATCGTAGAATGGTAAAGAAATCCATTATGCAATTTGAATGCCTGTTTTTCAACCGATTGAAACCAAAATAGGACACAGATCTATAATTAAGATAAGAAAACCACATATCAAATTTCATTTATCTAAGTCGTTGCATTTGGGAGTTATTGTGTTCACAAGCATGCGATTACACAGATAGAAAGACAGTCAACCCGTCGACGGATCTGATCCAAAATTTGACATATACCTTTGATACTTGATGACAAAACTGTTTAACAAATTTTATTCAACTAGCAATTTAAATTTTTGAGTTATCGTGTTCACATGAACACGGACAGACAGACTTCCCGCAGAGGGAGTTTGTCCAAAATTTGATAGAAAATTACAAATTATGCGCAAAGATCACGTACCATATTTCATCCTTCTAGTTCTAATAGTTTTCGAGTTATCGTGTTCACAGACAGACAGACGTAATTTCAAAATTGTGTTTTTCGGACTCGGGGAGGTGTAAAACGTGGAGTTTCATCAAAATCTTGAGTTTCTAATTTTTTGACGATTACTTCACTTTCTCTTTGAATACTTCGTATACGAGAAAGTAACTAGCGGGAGTGCCTCCCCGAAACTTTCTCGCATACTGCCAGTAATATGGGGTGGGTAAACGCCCAGCGGGTAGGTAAATATTTTTTGTGTATTTACCCAAGGCCTGGCTATTTTGAGAAAAAAATATGAATAGTGATCTACAATAAAAGATAAAAATTTATGAATTCCCAAAAACTTAATCTTTTGCCAAACAAATTGCGTATGTTCGCAATTTTTACGGGCGCTGAGGTACCACAACTTTATTTAACGTTTTTGAGTACGAAATCTTACTATATATATCACACAAGTTTTCACAATACCTCTGGTTAATCACAGGCGTCCTTCTGGAGAATGTCAGAATAAAGTTTCCTTTTTAGGGGGTTGCCATAATTTCCGAAGCGCGTGTTTGCCGCTCGCTACAATTTCCTTCGTAGACCGCCAAGGTCAAAAGCCAACCGTACTAACTTGAGTGAAATAAGCGAAACGCTCGCCAACACACAGTCGCAATGTGCATTTTGAACCAAATCTGCAATTTGAACACTTTTTTTTAACGGAATGAACCGAAAATTGGACACAAATCTACAATTAAGGTTAGAAGGCCACATACAAAATTTCATATATCTAAGTCATTATCTTAAAGAGTTATTGTGTTCACAAGTTTGCGAGTATACAGACAGACAGACAGTCAATCCTTTGAATTGGATTTGAGCCAAAATTTTATACGGACCTACATTCATGATGATAAAACTGTGTACCAAATTTTATCTACCTAACTATTCAGTTTTTGAGCTATAGTGTCCACATGAACGTGGACAGACAGACTTCCCGTGGACGGATTTGTGCAAAATTTGATAGGAACCTACAAAGTATGTGTAAAGATCGCATACCAAATTTAATCCCTATATCTCTAATAGTTTTCAAATTATCGTATTTACAGACACACAGACAGACATAATTCCAAAATTGTGTTTTTTAGACTCAGGGAGGTCTGAAACGTGGAGAATCGTCAAAATCTCGAGTTCGAATTTTTTGACAATTACAATACTTTATCTTTGTATACTTCGTATACGAGAAAGTAAAAAGTAATAAAAATCGTAAAGTAGGTAAGAGTATTATACTTTTCGTCGCATTTTTGAAAGACAGTTGCTGCATTTTTGATATTTTATCGAAAACGAAGTTAATTTTATTTCGAAATGTAGAATTGAATGTAAAAACCCTTTCCTCCCTCTGATTGGAGAAGAAATAATTTTCTTTTCGCTTAAAATTGCTTTAAGTGAAATTTCTCTTAACAAACATTTTGTTGCGCAAATCGGAGAAATCACATTTCGAGGAAAATGCTGAAAGATTGCGCCTGAAATATGAGGCCCGGTATTTTGCTTTTGCGCAATTCCCGACCTTGGAAGAGATTTACGTGGAAGAGAGGTTTAATAAATTTCTTACATAATTATTAAGTTATTATCTAACTCCGATTATTCTTCCTGAGAAATCCATCTGGAAAAAAATAAGCTGATCTGTTTCTTTAAAAGGATATGGCAAAATCTCTGCAAGAAGTACTGTTGCGTATTTATATTTACCTTAAATGTGACTACCCTAAATTTCTAGTTTTGGTGAAAATTTTCGAAATTTGTTTTATTTGTGCATTTTATAAGTCATGCATTTAGGAATCTAAAAATGCTTTAGTTTTGTTTCTACTTTAATTACAAGTAAAACTATAGCATAAATAATAAACCGGAAGGGACAATTCTGATACCGGAAGTGGCAATTTAAAGAGCCTTAAAAATACAAACAAATAGTTTGAACAATTATTTTATAATTCTCAAGCAATATATTGTCTAAAAATATAGATTTAAAGTTCCATTTCTTATTTTTATTGTTTTATTGGTTTTTGGCGATACTTTTTTTAAAAAATGCAAGACAACAGTAAAAATTATTTTTGGCGCTCGAATTGCAGTTTTATAACTTAATTCTATTTATTTTGAACTGTTACCTGTTCTCAAGTGTTTTGAAATATAAATTTATTCATTGATGCTTAAAAATTACATGGAAATTGACAAAAAGCTAATTCAGATATCGAGACGTCACTCGCTACCTACTACACAAACTTATTCAGAGAAAAATCTAAAAAGCTGAGAGAACACAAATGTCGTTTAAAAGCAAGTAAAAGAGGGTTTGATTTGCAAATATGGCGAGTTTTAAGTCTCTAAGGTGAGTACAAAATTTTTTGTACTGTATGAATATCTTTAAAAGCGTTTTCTGAGAAATAGTGTTTTTCGATATTTTTCTTCGTGGCAAACATCATTTTGGAAAATGTGTTAAAGATATTCAAATGAAATTTGGCCAAAATGTTTTATTTTTTGTTTCTAGCTGTGTTTTGATCTAAAATCTAAGCTCTCTGCGTATATTTATTTATTTATTTAATTGACTTTTTAGTGAAAAAAATCGATGATTTTTTTTAAAAAAATTCGAGTTTGTTCACAAAGTTTGTGATGTCTCCAAAACTTTTAGAGGTATTAAAAATCTTTTAGTTCATAACACAAATAAGCATGTTAGCTATATACTGTGGAAAAATTGATGAAATATATCCAATAGAACTTATTATAGGAGGTTTGGCGTAAGTGCAAATTTTCACTAAAATTTTGCTAAAAATTGCCCAAATTTTGAAAGTCAGTGAAATTTTCAATGAAATTGCATTGGAATTCCTAGTTTTATAACTCATTTTAATTAAAAACAAGAATGTTTCATCAAAATTTTTAAAAAAGTGCTCCGAATGTAGTCACATACCTTAACATGTGCTTCTCTTTACACTCGCTAACACGTGTTTCTGTTTATACCCCGAAAATCCAATAATTCTATTCCAATGATTCACAAACACGTGATCGACTACAATCTGACCTCGGAGAAAGAAATATTAATGTACGGGACCAATCTTTTGAAAGAAGCATGGAATAGTAATGCCATCTGATAGAAAACATGTTGTTCCAAAAGCCAAACGCATATATGCGGCACTCGGCCCACAGAGTCAATTTCGCCGTAACGCACGAATGCGGCGATCGGCCCTGAGGGGAGTCTAGCTCAAACGCACATGTGTGGCGCTCGTCCCGCGAAGGGGGTAATAAAACTTATATTACTTAAAACAAAATATTGATTAAAATGTTCAAAATCTTGATAGATGATTTCAAACTTGTAGCTAGTGGTGAAATGAAAAAAAAAAAAAAAAAAAAAAATTTAAAAATATTTCTTGAAAAATTTAAAATGATATTGTTTAATTTGAAGTCAGATTTCGTTAATTTGATCTTCTGTCCTACTGTCTTCTTTTGAAGCTACAGACAGCGTATTTTTTTGACGGCGACTATTTTTCACCTGAGCTAGTATTCCCTCTCCAAACTTCCACACACCAGAGAAAGAGATGAATGATTATCTCTATGAATACAGGGTGATCATAAATTATTGGACCCAATTCAAAAACTAATAAAAAAAACTTATAATGTTACAACTATGGTTTCTTTTTTAACTAGCGGGAGTGGTCTCCCCTAAACTTTCTCGTATACTTCCCCAAAAAGGTGATGTTTCCCCTCCCCCGTGTGGATAAAAACATTCAAACCTACTGTAACCCAGAATCCAATGACTATCAGAAGTTGTTTTTCATTGTCGATTATAGTGATTGTAAAATATTTAGATAAAGAATCAAATTCAAAGAGATGCGTAACGATTAAAACCCATCTAGAACACACTTCCACTCTTGACGGCTCAAGGACAAGGTGACGAAATCCTTCCGCGTGCACAGAGATTGCTACAGTACGCATGCGTATGTAGAATCGGATTCGAAAGATTAATTATGCAATTTGAACGCCTTTTTTTTAATCGATTGAAATGAAATTGGGGCACAGATCTATAATTAATGTTAGCTACAATCATACCAATTTTTATTTATCTAAGCCAAAGGGTTTAGGAGATATAATTTTTACAAGTATGCGATTATACAGTCCGACAAATAGTCAACCGTTCGACGGATTTCTTCCAAAATTTGATACGGACCTACATTCACGATGATAAAACTGTGTACCAAATTGTATCCATCTAGCTATTCTTTTTTTGAGTTATAATGTTTACATAAACGCGGACAGACAGACTTCCCGTAGACGGATTTTGTCCAAAATTTGATAAAAACCTACAAATTATGTTTAAAGACCACATACCAAATTTCATCCCCGTAGCTCTCATAGTTTTCGAGTTATCGTGTTCACAGACAGACATAATTCCAAAACTGTGTTTTTGGACTCAAGGAGGTCTAAAACGTGGAGAATCTCGAGTTCGAATTTTTTGACTATTACAATACTTTCTCTTTGAATACTTCGTATACGAGAAAGTAAAAATGACAGCACATTTTAAAAAGTTTTTTTTCAGATAGGTAACGCGGCGTTACGGTAGTCCAGGTTGTCGTAAATTATTGGACATCTCCCACTTTTGAGAGCCATTATCTGCGAAAATTTAAAGCTAGACAAAAAATAAAAGCATGTATTTGTAGAGAATTGTACGCTCTATAATGTGTTATTCGCATAAAATGTGAAAACTGAGTATTTTTTGAGATATTCAAGAAAAATTAGAAAAATAAACCAGAAAACGCCCATCGATTTCTGCCGAACGGTAGACATTGCATATGCAAATTTCTCGCTGTAGAAAATTTAGAACGCCGTAATGGTACGCCGCCTATTTGAAAAAAAACTTTTCTTATTTGCTCTCTCATTAAAAAAACCCGTAGTTGTAATATTATCAGTTTTTTAAAATTAATTTTTGAAATGGGTTCAATAATTTATGACCACCCTGTATTATATGCCATAATCCTGAATACACGGTGGGTTTTCATTGGAAGTGGAATGAAACTAGGAACCTCTGATACTTTCGCGGAGCTTTTGGGTGAATAAAGCCCGTCATTTTCTAACAAGAAAGTAATTGGTTTTCACAGCGGCAAACTTTCGACGTGAAGGTTTCGGCTGTATTCAATAGTTTTTAATACTTTTTTACTTTCTCGTATACGAAGAGAAAGTATTGTAGTCGTCAAAAAATTCGAACTCGAGATTTTGACGAATCTAAACGTTTCAGACCTCCCTCAGTCCGAAAAACACAATTTTGTAATTATGTCTGTCTGTGAACACGATAACTCGAAAACGGGGATGAAATTTGGTATGTGGCCTTTAAACATAATTTGTAGGTTCCTATCAAATTTTGGACAAAATCCGTCAACGGGAAGTCTGTCTACTTGTATGTCCGCGGTCATGTGGACACTATAACTCAAAAACTTGAATAGCTAGATGGATAAAATTTGGTACACTGTTTTATCGTCATGAATGTAGGTCCGTATAAAATTGTGGGCCAAATCCGTCAAAGGGTTGACTGTCTGTCCGTCTGTATAATTTAGTTTTGAAAAGAATCCGTCGTCTCCACGCGCATGCGTACTGGAAGCAATCTTCTGTGCACGCGAAGGCTATGGAGCGAATTACGTCAGTTTGTCCTTGAGACGGCAAGAGCGGAAAATCGGCAGGCATCGCTTTGAATTTGATTCTTTGCCTAGATATTTTTCATTCACTATAATGAAAAACCTTCTGATAGTCATAGGATTCTGGGTAACAGTAGGTTCGAATTTTTTATCCACGCCGGGGGGAGGGGAAACAGAACCTTTCTGGGGAAGCATACGAGAAAGTTTAGGGGAGAACACTCCCGCTGGTTTGCCTCATACTTGCCCATTATATGTAAATAATATTTTTCCTCCTATGTCGACCCACTCACCCAAAGGGTAAAACCCTTTTTTGCGTTCACTAGTTAGCGAATTAAAAAAATATTTCAAAAAGCAATGCATAATGGGATCAATTCATAGTAGGGATGGAAAAAAACCTACCGGTTTAAACCGAAAAACTTTTTTTCTTGTTTCGGTTAACCGGTTTTTTTTCGGTTATTTTTTTGCCCTGGTTTAAACCGGTTATTTTTTTAAATGCAAAAACCGGGTCGGGCTCGATTTTAGGTTCGACTAGACTAAAATTTACCAAGTTACCCTAATAGCACAAGACGCTGTACAATATTGTTACGATATCTTCACGATATTGTACGGCATTGAGAATACCGGACAACGTCGTAGAGATATCGTGCAATAGCTCGTGCTAATAGGGTATAAAGCATTGAATTTCATCATCTTAGACCAATCACGGACAACCGCTTCCTCGAGGCGTTTGTTGGTTGGCGGATGACTGAAAGACTCTTTATGACAAGAAGTCTTTATGAAAGAGTCTTCTTAACAGATAAATATTGGCCAATGGATTGATTTTCTGAAAAAACTATACCATTAAAAATTTTTGTCTTCAAACGGCGTCTGTTTTTTGTAGCGAAAAAATATTTATCTTTAGTCGGAAGTTCTGTGGCGTCCGAAAGATTAGTATCTACGTTGACTGATGTTGTTTCCGATGAGAGGTGTCGATTCATGGATTAACACATTGCGGAAAGAGTCTTCATGAGCAGATTAGATGATAAATATTGGCCAATGAATTAATTTCTTGTGAAAACAATGTTAATAACAATTTTGTCTATAATTCTTACTTATCGCAATAATTAAGGGAAAGGAGGGTAAGGGTACGCACCTAGTGGAATTTTCGTTATAAAAATGAGAATTGAAAAGTTAGAGCCTCGAAAATATACTAATTCATAATTTATTAACTTAAAAAGAAGGGCACAAAAAATGAAAATTTTAGCTTTAAAAAAATATATACTGCGAAACGCAAGGAAAAAAATGCCAAATGCGTACTCTTACCCAACGTCGTGGGTAAGAGTACGCAGGACGTGAGTCCAAGAGTTACGCACTAGGGCGGGCCGAAAAAGTCGAAGTTTCTTAGATCTTTTTGCGGTAGTGCGGAAAAGTTGCGAACTCCTATCATTAAAAAGGGTGTAAAATCTTATAACTCTGAATTGATATCTTCTGTCGCCTCAATGAGCAGAAAGTTGTGAAAATTGGACTAAAAATGGTTAAAATTCAAAAATTAATAAAAAATCTCAGATTTCGTTGATCGGTTTGCGTTAGTGCTTAAAATTTACTATTTATTAACAACAACACCTTTACAAAATTTCAAAATTATAGGTTAATATCTTCCGCCGCCTGAACGGCGCTGAATATTGGAAATGAAAGACGAATTTTTAAATAAATACACGTTTTACTTATATCATTATAATGCGAATAGAAACTTGATTCAACCTTTGAAACACACAAAATTGCAAACGCACTGTTTATCGTAATAAAAAAAGCCTAAAAAAATAGCCTAATTCAAATATTATTTCCGAAATTTAGAAATCATAATTTTTAACATTAAAAAATAGTAAAAATCATAAAATTTAAACCCATAATTCATAAAATACTGTTCCCAATCTCATTTTTTAAAAAATAATATTAATAATGATAAAATAAAATGCAAAGTTTTGTTGGAATGGCTGCTTCAAATTACAGAGCGGATAAGAGAACGCATATCTGGTCTGTGCATACTCATAGCGGCCGATGCATTGGTTCTCTAAATCGTCCGTAGATGACCGTAGCATTCACTAAAGTTAAATTCTAATGTGGCCTCGTTGTTCGGAAGGGAACAAACCTCATAATGATATTTACTTTGAAAGCAAGAATTAGTCCTTTATTTACAAAAAAAATTAAGATTTCTTCACTGAAAAATTACATACTAACATAACGAAATCATATCTTACCTGATAAATAAAAGACGGCAAGGATGAAAATAATAATGGCGGTCTCTTGAAAGAACTGGAAACACATGTGTTAATATGATCGCACTCGCTTCTGCTTGAACTGTTGCCAACAGGGGAAAAAATCCATGCGTACTCTTACCCCACTTACCTTACTCATTTATTATTAATACATATTATATTAATTACTTATTTATAATCAATACTTATTAGATTAATTAATTATTGCATTAATACTTACTTATCTCATACTATTTTTAATAAAAAAATTCTGTCCACAAACGTTGCTTTAAAAAAAATCATTAAACCGGTTTTTTCCAAAACCGGTTATTTTGATAGGTTTTAACAGCCAGTTTAAACCGGAGGTGAAAAAAACCCCGATTTTTTTTGCAATAACCTCCATCCCTAATTCATAGTTTATGGGATACACTTCAGGAATGTGGTATGCCGCACCAATTAGTCTTGCTGCTAGTACAGTTAAGGGCCGTTTATGTGTCTTTCAAGGGACTGACGCAAAAAGACGAATAAATAAAAAGACGGATAATCGAAATTTTAATAAACAAGTTTAATGCTACTCATGCAAATTCATTTAAAATTTATCATTTAATTTTTTTAAAGATAGTCCTTCCATATATCTTCATTGTATGGAAATAGTAATTATATTTTAAAATTAAACATTTATCACAAACGTGAGAAAGGTCATGTCTTTATTGCGTATCTCGAGTACTGATTATACATTTCTTATTTAATACGGCTTATATGCATGGAGGTAGGTCTAAACTTTGAAATGGTAGAGAGGGTAGAGGGAGAGGATGTTTATTCCCCTTCCCTTTCTTTCTAGGAAAAATTTCCCCTGAATAAAAACCAAGAAATAATGAGGGAAGCAGAAGTTAAAGAAGGAAGAAGAGAAAACGACGTATAACGGAAGCTTTGCGTTGAACGGAGCACTTTATCATTCCTATAAATACGAATGAATGGGAACTGTGATGAAACGGCGTATAAATGAGAAACTACAAACGGTGCTTTACTGCATTACTTTATTTGTAATATTGCGTAAAGCGTATATCGCACGGAGAGCTATCGTACGCTGTTTTCGTCAGCATGAGCGCAATGCCACTCACCGAAAAAGTTTGTAGCACGTGACCGGTCAGACAAGATGACGGAAATTGTGGGCTGTATTCAACCGGCTTGAAAATGCACACGATGCTGACGGAAAATCGTCAGCAGCGATAATTCAGACCAATCGGTTGTGACTTTGACGGTGACGTAGTTCGCCCCAACGATGACCGAAACCTTGTCTGGCCGGTTGTCTCAATGCGTCATGTGCTACAAACTTTTTTAGTAAGTGGCATTGCGCTCATGCTGACGATAACAGTGTACGATAGCTCTCCGTGTGATATACGCTTAAGAGTACAACACAGCGCAAAGTGCCATCAACTGAAGCGCTGTTACATGCATAGCGGTGTAGAAGAGAAGCGCTGTTACATACATAGCGGTGTGGAAGAGAAGCGCTGTTACATTTGTCAAGTGGCATCACGTGATCTCACTCTTTTGATCCCATTTTCGGTGTAGGAGAAATACTATTTTTTAAAATGAAATTTTGCTGTAGAAATAATTTTAAAACATTTGCTTTAAAAATTTTGCAACGCATTCTTCCCTGCACATGTGAAGGCCCTTTTAATAATTTAAAGATACAGATTTTACTCTACTTCACTCAGTGATGTCAGAAAAACTAACTTTACCTCTCTACGTTAGAGTTATCCGGATTCCCACCGGGGTATTCGGCACAGTTGCTCAGAATGGCTCCTCTAGAAAAACTGGGCCATGACTTCGCAGATAAATATTTTTCGTTGACTGAAAGAAACAAAAGCAAGGGATTAGTTTGTGTGTTGCGCATGACTAATATCCCTTCATTTGCATATTAACTAGTAGTAATAGAGATTCTTCTCTTTTAATTATGATAAATTTCAATTTAGTTTATTTTTCTTCTACGAGGGACGTTCCAAAAGTAAGTTTCGTCATGGGTTTTCACAAGGAAGCTTTATTGCAAACAGAAACATACAATAACATAACAAAGTACAAACTTATGGCTATTTCTTCACATATTCGCCACCGAAATTGATACATTTGTCGTACCGTGAAATCAATTTCGAGAAACCATCCTGGTACAAATCGGTGCCCAAAGAGCGAAAGAAGTTCTTCACAGCCGGCCGCACCTCTTCATCTCTCACTTTCTTTTCAGGATCATCACAGGCGATGAGACTTGGGTGCGCAATTTTACCCCAAACACCAAGTCCACCTCAATGACGTGAAAGCATCCCAGCATACACGTAACGAAAAATGCAGTGTCGCACTCCGCAGAGAAGGTTGTGCTGACAGCGTTCTGGAACGCAAAGGGTGTCATTTTGATTGATTTATTCACTTAGGGGACCATCAATGAAGCACACTATTGCGACACCCTCACCAAACTGATGTCCGCCATTCGGCGCAAGAGACCAGGGCTCTTGAGTCAAGGGGTTTTGTTCTTAGACGAAAATGCAATCGCTCGGCACCCATTTCTACCAGGATGGTTTCTTGAAATTGATTTCACGGTACGACAAATGCATCAATGTCGGTGGCGAATATGTGGAGAAATAGCCAAAAGTTTGTACTTTGTTACACCATTGTATGTTTCTGTTTGTAATAAAATTCCCTTGTGAAAAGACATGACGAAACTTACTTTCGGAACGTCCCTCGTTTTAATAAATATTTGTCATATATAATTTTGATTAAGTTTTTGCTATGATTCAAACACATTTTGGTTTTTGAAAATCAGTAAAAAAATGTTTATGGTCAAACAGAAATAAAAATGAGCGTAAATATATTACTATAACAATGATTAGAGATGTTAGCCCAGGAAGTTAACAGGAAGAAACCCAGCTTTTGTTTTCGGATAATAGTTTCAAAAATTATTGCTGAGAAATTGCAAAATTGAGACACAGAAACTGTCACTGGAAAAGGTGATTTTGGATACTTTTATAGGATTTTTATAAAGACCATTCGTTCAGTGTTATGCATCGTTAGTAAGATATTTTAATATATACAAACAAGAAAATAAATAAGTAACTATAGTAATAACAATATACCTTTTGCGCGGAACGCAGCAACATTTAGTAATTGCATTAGCAATATTGCCATCACTTGTACTTGCATCGTTAGTAACATATACATTAGAAGTGCTTATTTTGTTTATTTACCTGCGCGCTTCTTAACACATTGTTGACTGGTCACGGGTTAACTCTTGTTTGCATTGTTTAGTCCAGTGGTGCGCAAACCGTGGGTCGCGACCCTCAAAGGCGTCGTGAGAAAAATTTTGTGGGTCGCTAAATTCAAAGAAATTTATTTGACAATAAAAAATATAAGGCTTTTCTTAAAAAATTGTGATTGGGATCCCTGGAGGGGTCGCGACCATGGTTATCAGACCTCCAGAGGGGTCGCGACCATGGTTATCAGACCTCCAGAGGGGTCGCGACCATGGTTATCAGACCTCCAGAGGGGTCGCGACCATGGTTATCAGACCTCCAGAGGGGTCGCGACAAAATTTATACATAGTGAGGGGTCGGAAATGAAAATAGTTTGCGCACCACTGGTTTAGTCGTAAATTGAAATTTACTTTGTGTAAAATTGCCGGTCAGCAATTCGTTAAATGCAAATGAATACATTTTTAAACACCTTAATGAACACTTGCTTTGTTTCTATAATTTACTTTTGTTTCACATTTGATGTGTAAATTCATTTCCCAATGCACATTTTTATTCGTTATTATAAAAGCCTACCTCGTAGAAAGATGCAGTATTTGCTATTATGTCATTTACGTGACATTCGTACGTGGCAGTAAGCAAGAAAGTCGAGAAGAGAATACTCGAGTATTACCTGGGTCATCCTTGGATTCAGTGACAGTAAATATTTCGTTGTCCATCCACAGATGGGATACTGACATCTCCTTCGTCGTGAGAACCCTAGTTCGTAAGATTACGGCTGAAGTCAAACCCAGAGTATCCAGTGTCAGCAAGTGCTTCATGAGACATCGGTCTTTACCGAGTCTGTTTAACATGACTGTTAATATTACCTGAGAAGAGAAGAAATACTCTTTATAATGGTGCGGAATCATTCGAGGAATTTGAAATAACATCTGAATATTTAAAATAATTGACAAAACCAAAGAACGGGTCCTACAGCCCCAATCACTGGACAGATTTCACCAATTTTTATTTCGTATGAAAGTTTGTCTCCTAGATAGGTCATCAGTTGCTGGCTGCACCCACCACCCTTGAATTTCGAGAGTAATCTCAAAAACATTACTTCACCATACATTTGGCTATGGGGAAAGTCAGAATCAGATCAGGCCCAACCACTGGACCTATTTCGCCACTTTTTATTTATATGAAAGCTCATGAGCCCTAGATAGGTCTTCAATGGTTCCCTGACATCACCGCCCTCCATTTCCGAGGGATATCGCAAAACAGCCTCAACAACTGGACTGCTTTCGTTATTTTTCAAGTACAGCTACAGGCTATAAATATTACGAGTAAACAGCTGTTTGCCAAAGGCGGCTAGTCATTTGCAATAATATTCAATTAACTGAAGATTCTTATGTAACCTCTGTACAATATTATTTTAAAATACCTTACTGCGCATGTGCAGTAACAGGAAATCGGCACTGAGGGAAAGTGCAGACCCTCAAGAGGTTTTTCCTCTAATAAGAGAGGCAGTAGTAAAGAAATTGCCTCAAGATGTTTTTTCCTCTATTAAGAGAGGCAGTAGTAAAGTAGTTTCCTCAAGATGTTCTCTCCTCTACTAAGAGAGGCAGTAGTAAAGAATTTTCCTCAAGATGTTTTTCCTCTATTAAAAGAGGCAGTAGTAAAGTAGTTTCCTCAAGATGTTTTTTCTATTAAAAGAGGCAGTAGTAAAGTAGTTTCCTCAAGATGTCTTTTCCTCTGCTAAGAGAGGCAGTAGTAAAGTAATTTCCTCAATATGTTTTTACCTCTACTAAGAGAGGCAGTAGTAAAGTAATTTCCTCAAGATGTTTTTTCCTCTACTAAGAGAGGCAGTAGTAAAGTAGTTTCCTCAAGATATTTTTTCCTGTACTAAGAGAGGCAGTAATAAAGTAGATTCCTCAAGATTTTTTTCTCTACTAAGAGAGGCAGTAGTAAAGGAGTTTTTACGATGGAATGTTTTTAAATGGTACATTGAAGTGCACTGAGCGGTGATGAGACGGTCTGTAAGGATCCTTCGTTCTGATGTGTTTAACATTTACAATTCTCATCTTTGGGCGCTTGATAACGCCCATGGAATCACGTGCCTACTTGGAAAGATTCCACATTAATGCTTGACTGTGGCATGTTACTTAAGTTCTTAGTAGAATGGCCGCAGATATGGTATCTTTCTACAAGAATACGATGCTACAGTTTCTTTTTTCCAATACAATTCTGGATTTTTTAAATTTTTTTTTAAAACAATTCGAACAAGAATGTTAATTAAGATGTTGGTACTGCAATTAACTTACGTTGGAATGTAATTAATGTTGGTAAGAAAATAAAGAAATGTGTCATAAAACACGATAAAATACATGTTTTAGTTTCTTTCAGTTATATTAACGTCTCTTTCTGAAGCCATGCGAGGGTAATTTTGGGACAAACCTTTTAATTTTGAATTTTGGTCAGATGACGAGGAAAGCATCTGAACCGGGAGAGGCTCTTCAAACATCCACCTCACAACAGAGTTAGGGCATTTGATCCAATACTGGAGGTTTAAAATACCCAGGCCATTATGAAATCGGATCTGAATCTGCTATTCTCCAAACCGACTCCCAAAAGGCCACGGTGGTCTGAACAAAACTACAAACGAGATGAAGGGAAAATTGTATTCGGAATCATTATGCAGAAGCTGTTCATTGCATTAAAGATGTGTTTCGCTTAATCCTTAAAAGCCCAATTTTTTAAAAATTGATTTTATAATGTTTTTTGACTTTCCTTTCTTTTCATAGTAAAAATACTTTAAACAATCCAATTTTTTTAAAGTGTGGATTATAGCTAAAAAGCAGTTTGTTACCAACTGACAACACTGGGCTTCATTTCAGAAAACAATTTCCTCGATAAAATTTTATAATATCAAACACGGATGGATTTTCATAAATAATAATACGGATAAGGAATTTCCTTCAATATTGTAGTATAAAATATGGTGTTCTCAAGCCTATAAAAAAAGCAAAAATAATGCAGCCGCAAGTGAAAAGCATCAATTCATTTTTATTTTTCACCAGTACTCGGGCTGTCATCTACATGTCGTAAATTGATTTAGTAAAAGCTGCAATATTGTATCCTATCGGCAACAACAAGCATTAGAGCTTCAGTCTTATTCTCAAGGTTTTACAAGACAAAATTGGGTATGTTGCTTAAAGCAAACACACGACATTTAAAGGTTAAAGTGAATTGTACCGCTGTCTGTGTTACTGACTTCAATCCCTTCAGTTGTGAACCGAGTGTTGTTATTTATAAAGTGCCATTACTCTGCATGTCTGCATTTCTTAATAAAATTTTTTAAGCACCTTTTTAATTTGATCCCATCTGTGCTAGTGATGTTCACTTGCAGGATGTTGATACATTTTTAATTCTTTAATCCCGAGGCGATTTTGTTCGTCTAACCCCTTTAAAACCGGGACTTTTGGGAAGGATGGGACATGAATTGAACTCTCCCAACCTGGGTGGTCATTTACCCCACCCCCCTTTTATACCCTTCCCTTAAGGCGCACGGAAATGGTCTGTGGTGATCAAGGATAACTGGAACCCCTACCGCGTTTATCACTTAAGGGATCTCAGAACCTCCCCTCCCCTCAAAAGAAGCCAACCGCCTCAGATCGGCCTTCATCGCTGTTAAGGGAAATTTCTACACCGTCCCGGACCTCCTCGTTCGGTGTGAGAGGGTTAAACATCGCATGGAAATTTTTGAGAAAAAAAACAATCCTTTCATTTATTTTTTGAAGAGTTACTAAAATTTCGAGGGGAAAAGTTCGTTAACACAAGAAATACTCATTCCGATAGTTGGTATCAGTCCTTCCGGAACGTTATTATAATTTCGA
>BGPR01000303.1:431547-448431 GCA_013235015.1 Araneus ventricosus | reverse complement strand
TGAAAAATGCAATAAAAGCACAATAACGTTTCTTCAGGGGATGAAGTTATTGTGAATTGCTAAATATCAAAGTTTGACATTTTTTGCAATCAGTTATGCCACAAGGCTACTGATTGCAAAATTGATTGACTGATTTTCATCCCTAATGCCAAACCAACCCAAAAACAGAGAGAGGAGTTTTGAATAATTAAAACGGAATTACGATGTGATAACATTAGAGAAAAGTAAGAAAAAATATTTTACGTACCAGAAGGACGGATGTTGACGTGGCAGTGTATGAGGAGGGTCACGGTACATATATATATATGCAATAATCTCATTTAATTTTATTCCAAAATCTAATATTATATATTTTAAAATCTTAATGTATTCCAAAATCACTTTTCTAAAACTCCAGTTTCGTTCGTTTCCCGCGCTGGAGGTATATTAAATCTCTCATTTTGGCATGTTTATTACTAAAAGAATATTTAATCGCTTTCACGTGCCCACAGAAAATCATGATGGCGTCTCTTTGGCATCAGAATTTTTCCCTTGAAACGCCTACGTAACTTATTAAAAATACCCAATATTCCCTTCACTTTGATCACGTGTCCATATGTTATTCCCTTATCCGAGAGAATACAGGGATTTTGCTGTTCACTTTCGCTTGCAACCTAAACGGAGATGCACGTATACCCACCACTCTCCTATTGATAATAAAATAAGAGGTAGTTATTTGTTCGGCCTGTTTATTTTCAACGACTACAACCACGAATACGTTATATATATATATATATATATATATGCAAAAATAATTTGTGAACGGAAGTTATCAATGAAAAATGCCAACATTGTGTTTAATTTTTAATTAACTTCATATTTCTAAAAAACCGATCCGAGTTGCCCTTCAAAGTATATCTGTGACAAATTTGGTAGCTCTATATCTAACAGTCCGTCCTGTAGAGCGACAATTGACATACACACATGGACAGAGACGCATTCGCTTTTATTATTAGTAGAGATAACATTACTCTGGGTAGCACGACGGTAGTTTTAACCAATTAATGATATACGTAATATTATTTGAGTTAATCAAACTTTTTGTACTTTATACAAATGATTTAATATTCACTTGTACTCAGGAATGGCGTTAGAGTTTGCCCGACAGGAGAGCACGATCGCCCCGACATGGGGGACGAGTGTAATGAAAATGGTCTCAAATTTTTGCCAGATTATTGTTTATCAACTACAGTAGAATAACACGTACAAAAGTTTTCCCCGACGGGGGGCACTGGCCCCCGGTCCCCCCTCTGGCGCCATCCTTGCTTATACTATCTGATAGTTGGAGTCTTGGACTTACAAAAAGTATTGCAGGGGAAGCTACCAGTGGCGCCAGGGTCGTAATATTATTCTTTTCCTCCCCTCATCATCATTAGTCACTTAGCTTGTGTAAACGGTGCCCAAGTCATGGTAGTTTTCGATTCCTTGTTGTATTTGACTTTAAGAAGGGACAGAAACACATGAACGTTTTGTCAATATGACCTGTGGCAACTTGACTACAGTAATCCCGAGAAAGGGAAAAGTAAAACTGTCATCCCCACCCCCGCAGGGATTCATCCTCAGATTCCTTTGGGCCCTACCCTCAAGCGGGTGTAGATTTTGATCCGGCTATAAGCCATGTGATTCTACTTGTATATAAATATGTGTCGTAGTGGTGTTATGTGTGTCAATAAAACCCATAAAAGACAAACTGGATCTATTCTGAATTTGGATATAAAACCACACATGCGAAATAATTACATGACCAGTGGCGCAGTCAGGGTAAGTGGCGCAATCAGAATATGATTTTTTTTACTCCAGGCATCATTTGCTCAGCAAACGTAAATGAAATACGGGGCATGGTATTAATTTTAAGCCCTCTAATCATATTTTGCTTTAAAAAATGGCATAATTGTAGTAATGTTTTGATTCCATGCCGCTCCTGAAATTTGCGCCAGGTGCAACTACGTGGGACGTTCCAAAAGTAAGTTTCGTCATGTTTTTTCACAAGGAAGCTTTATTACAAACAGAAGCATACGATGGCATAACAAAATACAAACTTTTGGCTGTTTCTCCACATATTCGCCACCGACATCGATGCATTTGTCGTACCGTGAAATCAATTTCCAGAAACCATCCTGGCAGAAATCTTGTGACCAGCGAGCGAAGGAAGTTCTTCGCAGCCTGCCGCACCTCTTCATCTCTCGCTTTCTTTCCAGGATCATCACAGGCGACGAGACATGGGTGCGCAACTTTACCCCAGATACCAAGTCCGCCTCAATGACGTGGAAGCATCGCAGCTTACCCGTAACTAAAAAATTCAGTGTCGCACTCCGCAGAGAAGGTTGCGCTGACAGCGTTCCGGGATGCAAAGGGTGTCATTTTGATTGATTTATTCACTTAGGGGGACCATCAATACGGCTCGCTATTGCGACACCCTCACCAAACAGATGTCCACCATTCGACGCAAGAGACCAAGGCTCTTGAGTCGAGGAGTTTTGTTCTTAGACGATAATTGCAATCGGTAGGCACCGATTTCTACCAGTATGGTTTCTTGAAATTGATTTCACGTGACGACAAATGTATCAATGTCGGTGGCGAATATGCGGAGAAACAGCCAAAAGTTTGTACTTTGTTATATCATTGTATGTTTATGTTTGTAATAAAGCTTCCTTGTAAAAAATCGTGACGGAACTTACACTCCATGCCCCCCAGGCGCTACGCCACTGGAAGATTTAAACTTTCAGCTACAAGTGAATCACTGCCGTCACTCACCTTCCACGCACTGTGTGCTGAGAAAAGCCATGTTCTTCGAACGCAGAATATTCTTATGCTTGCTGTGGACATCCCTGAGAATGGGCGTTCTGTCGTTCGTTATAAAGTAGTGGTCAACCATCATGCTGTGGGTGGCCACTAATCTGATGTCGGCTGGAATCCGCTGACCCGATTGGATTTCGACCAGGTCCCCTTTGACCACATCAGACACAGGAATCAGCTGGCGCTTTCCGTCTCGAATCACGCAAACATTCTAGAAAAGCCCAAGAAGATGAGATACTCTCTCATATTTTAATTTAGAAATTGGCCGGTATAATAAATGATCGAATATCAATAATTTTGAGCTTTGGCTTATGATATTAAATTTATCAAACATTCTGGTGTTAAAAGTTAATTACAAAACTGTCCAGTTTTCTCTATGGTCACCTCAAGATGACATCTTCCATTTTGGGTACGGGCTGTTGTTTTGCTCCCTGGAGCGCTAAGGGGAGATGGAACCCTATGTCCGTTAACCCTAACTCTGTTACTTCGATGTATCTTTTCTCAAAATCTGTTACAGATTCATGTTTGAAATTTTTTATGCAAATAAAGTACATCCTTCTCATTATACCGAAATGATTTTTGTTTAAAATTCAAAAATTTATTTTTACAGTTTTTTTGTGTCCAAACAAAAAATGTGAAATTGGACATTTAGAGGTACCTTATCTCAAAATCTGTTATAGATACATGTTTCAAATGTTTTATAAAATAAAGTACACCTTTCTCATTATACTGAAATGAGCTTTTATAAAACAACTCGGAACTTTATTTTTTACAATTTTTTATGTGTCAAAATAGGGTAAAATTTCACTATGTCTAATTAAATATTTTGTAAATTTGTAAAAAATTGCAATTTAACCAAAAGCTCATTTCAGTATAATGAGAATGGTGTACTTTACTTGTATGAAAGGTTTCAAACATGTATATATAACAGATTTTGAGAAAAGGTACATCGAAATGGCCAATTTCACATTTTTTGTTTCGACACGAAAAAATTTGTAAAAGATAAATTTTTGATTTAAAAAAAAAAAATCATTTCAGTATAATGAGAAAGATGTGCTTTATTTGTATAAAAAATTTCAAACATGAATATATAACAGAATTTGAGACCTAAAAATCAGTAGAAGTCCCGTTTTGAGGGAAAAAATAAATGTTCACTTTGACAGATACGATAATGACACACGAAATATGCATTTTCTTGAACACACGCACTATTACCTAAAAATCAGTAGATGTCCCGTTTTGAGGGAAAAAATAAATGGTCACTTTAGGTATGACAGATGCGATAATGGCAAGTAACATACAAAGTCAACCATAGAACCTTTTGAGTACTTAAAGTAAGTGCTAAGGCGACCTTCCAAATTATTTTTAGAAATTTTCAACTTAACGATTTAAAATTTTGTTGGCATTAATGCGAGCACTATTTAAGACAACACATAAACTTCACTGCAATATATATATATATATATATATATATATATATATATATATATATATATGTATTTAGGAGTTACGGGTATAAATGTAATTCTTAATAACAAATAATGACCTTTATGATAAATGCTCCAGGCGTTCCAAAATTACTCGAAATCACTTTAATTTTTTTATTAGTTACTCTTAACACTTTTCAAAATTGGGATTAATTTTTATGCTTCGAAAAGGAATTTCAAAATGAACACGCATAATAACTCTAAACTATTGGCTTTAGAAACAGAAATATGCACAATATTTGTTATGGAAGAAAATAGTTAGAGTTTAATAACAAAATAACTTGCATATGAATGCCAAAAATTCTTCTCCATATATGTTTTTATACGTATATAAAATATCACGAAATTTCAACAAAATTTGAAGCGTCATAGAACATTTATCATAAAGGCCTTTAATTGCTGTTAAAAATTACATTTACACCCGTAACTCGAAAATAAATAAATATATTGTAGTGAAATTTTGTGTGCTGTCTTATATAGTGCCCCTATTAATACCTGCAAAATTTCAAATTGATTATTTCAAAATTAAAAATAAAAATGAGTTTGAAGGTCTCTGGTCGCTTTGAAAAGACTTACCGTCTGAGGCGATACACCCTTTGCAAGTTACTCTTCATGCAACTAGGTTGCAGTGCTACTGTAAATTTCATTCAGTCTGTGTTGTGCTTTTCATCTAATGTATCCCTTTCTTTAACTTAATTCACTAACAAAGAGCCCTCTGTAGCGTCACCCCTTTACGTTTCCTATCTCATGCTGTATTGCGAAAATGACTTCTTCCTGTGCGCCTGACCTGCCCGTAACCCTTTGAGGACGGCCGCACGGAAAACGTGCGGTTCTGTCTGGTCGACGTTTCCCAACGCGCGTGGCTATTCAGGGCAGGGCCGGCAGACTTTTTCTAGTTAAGCCTAATTGCACTAAAGCTGGTGTCACGTCGACTGACAATCGGTAGTTAAAAGCCACAAGAGCCGGCACGTATTTGTGACAGTCGGGATAGAATGTGCCAGGCAGCTTTCACGCCCTTGGGACAGTCGTCCTCAAAGGGTTAAGGTTTGTAAACGACCTTTCTATATTGGGAAGAAAAAATACCCTTTGTTGATCGAAGTTTGACATCATTCTCTTAAAGAGTATTCAGGCTTTTAAAGCAATGGAAATGCATACGTAAAAATGCAAAAATATGCATATAGATAGGTCTGAAGAAGTCCTCGCAATGAGATACGAATATCGGCATTATTTATCAAGTCTTTTAAACTCATTAATTGATATCCGCTAGGCCAATTTTTTCTGTATGATGTCCAAATTTCGCACTCTATAATTACGTGAACAGATCCCGTTTCTTGGTCACATAAACATAACGACGTTTTTTCGAAGAATCTAGCCTGGTGTGCTCTAAAAACTCCATGTGCCGTCAAAATTTGATTTATGTAGAAATCGCCGTATAGTCTATCAACGTTAACTTTATCTATTAGATTTTTGGTCCACCGCGCATTTTTTGAATCATTCCAACGATTTTGCAACAGGTCCTTTATAATTTTGTTTCCTTCATTTCTTATCTGGTTTCTAGAGGGAACAAAACTAATTGTTTCGTCTGAAATCAATGTTGTCTCCCTGGCTAATTGATCTGCACGTTCATTCCCAAAATTCCCCATGTGTGCTCTAATCCAAGTCAAGGTTATTTTTCCCTTGTATTCTTTTATATCTTCTTTTATATTATTGATTATGTCTCTGGCTTCTTCCACAGCACTTAATGCCATAAGTGCTGACCTGGAGTCACTGATTATATTTATTTGTCCTAGATCATTTGCTTTGACATACTGAATTGCATGTTGAATTGCAAACACTTCAGCCATAAATACTTTGCTCGAATCATTTAGTCTGATTTTTCCATGGTCTAGTTTTGTTTTAATACATTAAATAAGATAATAATTCTATTGTAAAATATTGTAAAATAAGATGTATCACATTTTTCCTGCACGGCCTAGGCCTGGGCGGGGTAATCTAATCTGTATATAGATAGGTCTGAAGAACTGTTTTTGTTCAGAAAAACTGCAACTGAATAACTGACGTTAGTGTATTACTTCATCGATAATTAAGAATGTATTCTTACCCTTGGCCACAAGATTTGAAACTTCTCTAAAGTTTTGGTTTGCCTCTGGTGTTGATACATGAAACATGCCGCATTTATAGCGGCGATGAAAAACAGAATGAAGCCAGAATAGATCTGAAATCAGAAAAATCAGAAAATACTCTCGTGAAAAAAATTAATTGTTGGACAAACAGAACATTGAAAGAGCGTGTTTTACTCGGACACAATTACAAATCTATCAGAAGAGATATAATTTTTAAAAACTTAAGATAAATTTTTCATAAAGGATTTGAAGACTTTTTATTAAAACAAAGAAACTGCTCCATTTTCCATCTCATTTATGATTGAAAAATTCTATACAATTCTTTTCAGTGAATGATTACTTTAAATTATTCAATTTTATTTTTCATTGCATCTATTACTTTCTGTATTTGTTTATTACGATCTGTTGGTAGAATCAGCAATAATATTAGGTCTACTGCATTTAAAGCTATTATCAGGTCTTTTTTGTGGGTGATATTCGGAAGCAACATAGGTGTATTCAGGAAGAAAAATTAATTAGGGGATTAAGAATTGCTATAATAATTACTCTCTTACTATTATACAGGGTGACAATTATTGAGTTATATGGAAAGAACCTCGATAACTTTTGAACTGTTGGCGAGATTCAGTTAAAACTTGGCGGTTGAATGCAGGGCATGTTGGGATTTGTTTTGAGCATGCGCACTCTTATTGTTGTTGTTGTTCATTTTTCGTTGAAAATGTCGAAATACAGCATTTCTGAGTGTATATCGATCGTCAAGGCCTGCCATTCGAGCAATAACAGCCCGATTGAGGCTCAAAGGAAATTTGCGACCGAGTACAAGCTGAAGACAACCGGTCCAAGTGTTGTAACAATCAAAAATGGGATTGAAAAGTTCGAGAGAACTGGTAGTGTCGATGTCTCGACACTTCAGCGATTTTTGCAGAATGTTTCTCTTCGTCTGTTCCACGTCATAGTCATTGATGGCAAGCATATCGAACATGTCATAAACTAAATCCGAATATCTGCAGTTACTCTTAAAGTTTGAATAAAACTTTTCAAAATTTTATTTTTTATTTCATGTAGCTAAATAATTGTTACCTTGTAGCAACAACAACGTGCACTCAAAAAATATATTAAATATCGTCCCAACGTGTCTTAGCATAAATCCAGTATCTAAAAGATTAAAAGTATTGTGATAAAATATACAGTCGGACCTCTATTTAACGAACCTCTCTTTTGCGAATTCCTCTATTTTGCGAACTTCTTCTTGGAACCAAGAATATTTTACGAATTTCTTCGTAACATAACCTCCAAATAGCGAAGTGTATTCTCTATTGAACGAAGTTTTTCTTGTGATCCAATATTTTTTTTTCCTATTCCTCAAAATATTTCTAAACATTTCAAATTTATTCTTTCTTTTAACACATTTTATGGTGATCAGTGACCTTGAAGCTGGAAAATGTCAAAGCGAAAGTGCTTGAGCTTCAAAGAAAAGAATTTAATTCTTCATGAGGTGGATAAAAGCGTGAAAAAAAAAGGATATTGCTTTAAAATTTGGTATTCTTCCAAACAGCTTGTCAACCATAATAAAAAAAATCGTGATAAGATACAAAATTATGATTCAAACGTTTAAAACGTTTAAAAGCATGTGCCTATGAAGATGTGGATGAGACAGTTTTGAAGTGGACAGTATGAAAATTAAAAACAATACAGCAATGGATTGCGATGAAGACGAAGATGAAGATGGAAATGATCATGATGCAGAAATCAACAAACCTTCGTATGATGAAATGCTAAAATTCATTAATTTTAATATAAAATTATTTTTTAATTGAAAATACAGTGTATTCCCAGATAAAGTTTTGTTTTATTCTTGTTTCCCTCGCAGATTTCTTTTTGATGGGTAAAATATATAAAACAAATAGATATTAATTTACAAAATAAAGGTGTGATTAATTACTTTTTTCAATAATATTTAGTGTTTATGAATTTAAAATCTGTTTTGTGCAGTTTAAAGTATTTTAAAAGGTGAATCTCTATTTAACGAATTTTCCACATAACGAACTTTCTTTTGGGATTTAGCGACTTCGTTAAATAGAGGTCCGACTGTATAACAATTTTTTTTACCAATGATGACCTCCAACAATTTCTAACAACACTTTCAAAGTTTAGGTTGATCTGCAGGATTGCAACTAAACCTCAGAATTCGCTTTTTTACCAAATTTAGAATGGTTCCTTTTGCATGGGTGACAAATATCTTCTTATTCCAATAGAGATTTTGTATCCATCATACTTTTAGCGCAGTATAGCCAAATATGGCTCTTGCGCCAATAAAACCCCAAAACCAACCAACTAATAGAGATTTTGCAATCCTTGATATAGCAAATTTTGTATGAATAAGGACACCGAGTGACCTTATTCATACAAAACCCGAAAACAAAACATTACTATTTAATCTGATAACGATGTATAGTCGCGATTAAATAGAATGGTTAGCAGAACGATGCATCAGTTGCGATTGGGAAAACAATACGAATTTAAGGCGTTTTACTAAAATGAGGATAGTTATATGACCAATTAGAGTTCATTTTAATCTTATACGTGATGATATACTTATTACTTGGATAATCATGGTGAGAAGTGATAATGTAAAGGAGGTAGATGGAGGTGAAAAAAGAATGTACTGACAGAGAATAAAGCCAGAAGTCCCATTAACATGTAATGAAACGTGCACGTAATTTCCCTACATTCTTATTAGCGATACATGTGTTACACCACTAAGCAGTTAGGTTTTCACTTCTTTCATGGTGTTAATCTATTTGTCCTGTAATCACCCTGTCGATCATTTCACTCTACTGCACTATTGCATCACTTCCATGGTAATATATTACGGAAATTGCATTTATTGCAGATATCCTATTTTTATTGCAGATGAAGGATGTCTTATCTTTCATTGACTTGAATTTTCATGTTTCCGCACCAGAATGCCCATTTTTAAAGGATATTTAGTGTTTTTGCAGAACCGTAATCTAAAAGCTAAACCTGCAACACAAGTTAATTTCGCTGCGCCTGCGAGATCTTTAAGGAACCAAATTTCTTATCCAAATGTGTATTCTAAATTTAATTATATTAACAGGTTCTCGTTATATAAATTTTATAAGACTTTTAACAGGATCTCTAGTGAACTGGACATTTATCATATGTCTCCTATTGTTTTTAAATGCGAATTGTTTTCAACTTTTAAATTCATGATCTGATTTCTTTTTCTTTTCTAACGCTTGACTACACATATTAAGATTTTTATGCGTTGATCTAGTGTTTGTGTGTGTTTGACTTTTTGACCCTCTCTTTTTTAATGGTTTTTTTATTTAATGTTCTAAATTTTTTAAAAAATTGTGTGATTTTTTTATAATTTTAATGTGACGGTATGCAACATGGACTTTTGGAACCTCAGTGTGTTTTTAGTGCTTTTGTAATTGCGTGTTTTCATTTTAAAACATTTATGTGTTTACATTTTTATAATTAACGTGGTTTTGAGTTCTGAATTGTTGTATTCTCTGCAGTTACTTTTTTCTTTGTGTTTTAATTCACTTTGTGGCTTGTGTGTTTTGTTTGTTTCTGATCATGCGCTCTGTAAATAGAGTCATCTCTGTAATGTGCTTTCTTTGAATAAATAAATAATTGTATCTCTGTGGTGTGTTAAATTATCACCATTATCGCAGTCAATTATTTGCCTTCAACTCCCTCATAATGATTTCAATAACGCTCACTTACGTAATCCAGCTCATGCCAGTTGTAATGCTCGTACACTTGCAGGCCGTACGCGGCGAAAGCCAGGACACCCCCGAAGACCAGAAGCACCGAGAAAGGTGCGCAGGCGCGGCGCAGTCCTCGAAATGTCCTTCCATGCCGAATGCTGATCACATTCGGACCATCTTTTTTCAAACGGGTGCGCGCCTGTGTGCTTGATAAACCCTAGAAAAAAATGATGCAAATCTTTAACATACTGCTCAAGTGAATTTTAAAATACGTAAACTGCACTAGAATAGCATTAAATTATTAATTTTTCCCTTGCAGGAGATACTAGACCAGCAGGTTTTTGGTTTGGATTAATAACACGGTAAAGCCTTGTTCCAACGGCGTGTGGCTTGGCCAAACTTCGAGTCGCTCGAGGTTCGTATTTGTGGACTTTGGTCGGTGGAATTCGAATGGACGCGCCGTTTTTACGTCGTGTAACTTGGCAAATACCTCCATAGCGCTCTAGTGAGCGGATGCATTGGCGCCGTCTGTCCTCTTTGATGTCTCAGCTATTTACCGCTACAACTCGGGAAACCACAGATGCTCTTACAAGCCCCCGAGCGACATCGAATCTTCCCGTTCCGATGACGGGAAGCACCGCGCACCGCGGACGAAATCTGTGGGTTATCTGATCGTGGATCCGGGGCTTAAAGCTGCCAGTCTTGAATATTTTCAAGCATTAAACACGACAGATTTGCTATTACTGTTCAGCAACGGATTCCGAGACTACCACTTTGGGACGATTTTACACCGGAAAGGGGTGACAGGCAGTGAGTCATATGAGCGTATTTCCGGAGTTCTTTGTCAGATCACGCTCAAGAAAATATAAACATCACCCTTCCATTCTTCACTTTCCCCTTATTTTGATGAAAATAACTCCGCCTGGCGCATGCGCAAAAGCGCATAGGGTTTCCAAATCCGTTGCTAAACAATAGATTTAACACGTTTAAGGTCAATCGGTTGCCAGTCATCTTAGTAGTTGGTGAAAATGTCGGGAACTTGATGCTGTATTCTTATGTATAAGCTTTTCATTTTTAAAAAAATTTCTGCTGACGCTGACTTTACTCGCTTCATTAATTGATTTTTTGGTTTCTGAGGTTTATTGGCTCTAAAGATATGTCAGAACCATTAAAATGCCACCGTCTCGAAAGGGAATAAAAAAAAATAAAAATCCTTATATATACGTTGTTTTTAATGACTTCAAGGAATACTCAGACCAAATTCGGAAAAAATCAAACGAACGTTTGGTCGTGCACTCGTGACGAACAAATTTACAAACAGACCACACGCCGAATGGTCGAGTTCAAAGTAGAAGCTCACTTCGCTGGGAAAAAAATACATTTACTTTCAATATAATATTAATGTTTGGAGATTCCAAAGTTCTCCAGATGACTCCACCTAGGGTCGGGACTCAATGCTCAAAATAATCTGGTTTAAGCACGCTATAAAACACATTGATTGAAGTCTTAATATGTTTGTTTAATACTGCTTTTTAAGTTAGACCGCTCGATTCTTCTAAATGCCGCCGCAAAAAGCGGCTTAATGTAATCTGACTGCGACTTTGCAAATATACTATAACTTGTATTAAAAGGTATTGGTGGCTTTAAAGTAAAAGAATTCTATTATAACACTCAGTAATGTCATTTTTAATGTTTAAAATTTATTATTTCCAATTTTACCTTTTCGAGATCGGTTCCTAATTTTTCCACAACCGCTGGGAGAGGTATGTAATGATCGTTCTGAAATGAAACAGAAGGAAAAAATGAGGAATATTCATATGTGATTAAAAATTTGAGGAATTTGCACGTAGTCTGTCCAAATAGAAACCGATTTTTTGAATTAAATAAAAAATCTATAAGAATACTTTTTAATACGACTTGTCTCCTTCAAAATGCTCTCCTCCTCTATTTACATCTCTCTAGGGTTACCACACGTCCGGATATGCGGGACTGTCACCGTATTTTACTCCTCAGTCCTATATTACTAGTTGTCCCGTTTTCTCCTTTATATTGATCAGATGTTATAAAGTTATACGAATGCGTATTTGCCATTCCAGCCACAATGCAAATGTGGAGAGAATATTTCCCTAATGTCAACTCAAGGGTCGTACGAAAGAAACAGGTTGTCCGTGGATACAAATGAAGCAATTTTGATTTGTCATCATAATTTTAAAATGACTCGCGCCATATTTTATAATTGTGTGAAAGAAGAAAATGATATAATTAAGAAAGTAAAATAGACGCTAAAATATGACTGGGCTAAAAAGAATTAGCCTCGCATCTTTTTTATTACTCTACGCGTTCATTTTATTAGATTGCTCAGACTTTATTGATTTTTACTTTCTCGTATACGAGTAAGAGAAAGTATTGTAATCGTCAAAAAATCGAACTCGAGATTTTGACGAATCTCCACGTTTTAGACCTCCCCGAGACCGAAAAATACAATTTGGGAATTATGTCTGTCTGTGAACACGATAACTCGAAAACTATTAGAGCTACGGGGATGAAATTTGGTATGTGGTCTTTACACATAATTTGTAGGTTTCTATCAAATTTTGGACAAAATCCGTCAAAGGGAAGTCTGTCTGTCTGTATGTCCGAAGTCATGTGAACACTATAACTCAAACACTTGAATAACTAGATGGATAAAATTTGGTACACAGTTTTATCGTCATGAATGTAAGTCCGTATAAAATTTTGGGCCAAATCCGTCAACGGGCTGACTGTCTTTCGATCTGTATAATCGCATACTTTTTTCCCTTTTGAAAATAACTGCATGCGCATGCGTACTGGTAGAAATTTCTGGTAGCAATGCCTATGCACGCGGTAGGATTATGCCACTTTGTCCTTGAGACGGTAAGAGTGGAAAATCGGTTCGCATTTAATCGCTACGCATCTCTTTGAATTTAATTCTTTACGTAAATATTTTAGAATCACTATAATGAAAAGCCTTCTGATAGTCATTGGATTCTGAGTTACAGTAGGTTCGAATTTTTTTTTCCACACGGGGGGGGGGGGGGGGAAACGGCACCTTTTTGGGAAAGTATACGAGAAAGTTTAGGGGGACCACTCCCGCTGCTTTATCAGAGTAAAATAACCATTACCTACCGATTTATTACATGTTTCCTTTATTTCGAACTTAAACGTCCCGTATCAATGCTTGGCAATTATGGTAACCTTACATCCCAACTTGTGCTTCATTGCTAGAATGGCTCCTGTAACTGATTTCATAGGATAGCAAGTAAGGCTCGCAACGAACTTTCCCTTCTCTCGTTTTCTGTTTAAGGGGACATACGATTGTTAAACCTCGAAAATTTCCGATATTATGATAAAATATAATATTATTTCCCTGTCTTTTCTGAACAATTTAAAACAATCCGCGTTAAAAAAATTCCAATAATTATGAATGTTATGAATTAAAAACTATCAGCTCTTCAACTTAAACATTGAATATGGCCATATCTTTAAAACACTATATCTGAAATGTGTGTTTTTTTTATATTTCGCGCACGATATCTCAAGAACTATTGAATATATTTACGTACAATTTTTACCGAAGATGTATTTTGCTATGTTCTACAAATTAAACCAAATTTTTGTACATATTTCTCTAAAGAAGTTTTTTTTTTTGGGGGGGGAGAGAAAAGTTGAAATGTTAACTATTTTGAACATTTTTATTTTAAATTGGTATATAAAATAGAAATTAAATTTAAATGTTAATAAATTGGGGTTCAGTTTCCTAAACAGACTGCTTGGATTACTTATATACCCAAGATATTGGGTTTAGATACATATTTTATCCGTAATCATGCTCGCAATGTGACTATCTCATTTTTTCTCCTAAAATTTTACCCATATTTATTACTCTCTCAAATAAATATGTACCAATATAAAGGTTTGAAAATGTTTGTACTATAAGAGAAAGAACAGAAATTTTCCTAGCACAAAAGGCTAGTTTGTGAATTGCATTGTTTCGGAGATATAATATCTCGAATTCGACAGTTTTCCACCATTTTTTCGAGGTTTAAGGATCGTATGGCCCCTTCAAATGGTCGTTTCGTCTCTGAGGATTTCAACTTCATACTAAATCCTCCACAGTCTTCGTTCTCTTAAATTCTGCCTACTTCTGTCTGTTCGTTTATACGTCTCAAAACCTCCAAGTAAATGTGTGCGCTAATTCCTTTTTTACTTTCTCGTATACGAAGTATACAAAGAGAAAGTATTATAATCGTCAAAAAATTCGAATTCGAGATCTTGACGAATCTCCACGTTTTAGACCTCCCTCAGTCCGAAAAACACAATTTTGAAATTATGTCTGATGCCTGTGAACACGATAACTCGAAAACTATTAGAGCTACGGGGATGAAATTTGGTATGTGAACTTGACACATAATTTGTAGGTTTCTATCAAATTCTGGACAAAATCCGTCAAAGGGAAGTCTGTCTGTCTGTATGTCCGCGGTCATGCGAACACTATAACTCAAAAGTTTGAATAGCTGTATGGATAAAATTTGGTACACAGTTTTATCGTCATGAATGTAGGTCCGTATAAAATTTTGGGCCAAATCTGTCAACGGGCTGACTGTCTTTCGGTTTGTATAATCGCATAATTGTAAAAATTATATCTCCTAAATCCTTTGCCTTAGATGAATAAAAATTGGTATGACGTTTGCTAATATTAATTATATATCTGTGCTCAAATTTCGTTTCAATCCATTGAAAAAAAGATATTCAAATTGCATATTTGGTTGAAAATGCACATTGCGACTGTGTGTTGGCGAGCGTTTCGCTTACTTTACTTAAGTTAGTATAGTTGGCTTTTGACTTTGGCGATCTACGAAGTATTGTAGCTTCGGAAATTATGGCAACCGTCTGTACCCGAAACTTCGTTCTGACATTTTCCAGATAGAAGATATGGTGAAATCTTGCGCGATATTTGTAGTGAGATTTCGTTCCAAAAACTTTATATAAAGTTGTGGTACCTCAGCGCGCGTAAAAATTGAGAACTTACGCAAGTTTTTTAATTGTTATCATTTTCCTTTTACACATAATGATAAAAATGGGCGACGGTCATTTTAAAATTATAATGACTCAGAGTTTAGGAAGCAAACGGCACAAATAGTATACGGGACGTATGGCAACCCTAGTTAGAGGGAAAATGATAACATTTTTGGGAAGTATACGAGAAAGTTTAGGGGAGACCACTCCCGCTGGTTTGTGTTTAATGAACACCTAACGTACGATTCCTTGCTACTTGAAAAATACGATCTGTATTAGGGATGGGAAAAACCTACCGGTTTTAACCGAAAACCGGGTTTTTTTTTGTTTCGTTTATATTGTGTACAGGTTATAACCGGTTATTTTTTAAAATCAAATAACCGGGTGAAAGAACCAGATCGGAAGATAGGCTCGATTTTAGATTCGTTTAGACTAAAATTTACCAAGTTATGAAGCTTTGAATTTCATCATCTTAGGCCCACCAATGACAAGCGCTTCTTCGAGGCGTCTGTTGGTTTGCGAATTACTGCTGAAAGAGTCCTTATGAACAGATAAATATTGGCTAATGGGTTGATTTCCTGTCAAAACCAGCGGGAGTGTTCTCCCCAAAACTTTCTCGTATACTTCTCGAAAAAGATGCTGTTTTCCCTTCCCCCGGGTGGATAAAAAAATTCGAACTTATTGTAACCCAGGATCCAGTGACTATCAGAAAATATTTACGTAAAGAATAAAATTCTAAGAGATGCGTTCCGATTAAATGCGTACCGATTTCTACTCCTGCTGGCTCAAGGACAAAATCGCATAATCCTTCCGCATGCACAGATTGCTACCAGTACGCATGCACATGAAGAATCGGATGAAAAAAGCGGCAAGCAGGAGTCAATAAATATCGTGCACAGAAGATTCCGTCCTGTACGCATGCGCATGGAGATAGCGGATTCGTTGGAGATGCGATTATACAGACCTACAGACAGTCCACCCTTTGTCGGATTTGGCCCAAAATTTTATACGGATCTACATTCATGACGATAAAACTGTGTACGAAATTTTATCCATCTAGCCTTTCAAGTTTCTGAGTTATAGCGTTCGCATGACCGCGGACATACAGACAGACAGACTTCCCGTGGACGGATTTTGTCCAAAATTTGATTGAAAGCTACAAATTATGATTAACAAAGACCACATACCAAATTTCATCCCCGTAGCTCTAATAGTTTTCGAGTTATCGTGGCCACAGACAGACATAATTCCAAAATTGTGTTTTTCGGACTCAGGAAGGTCCAAAACGTGGAGATTCGTCAAAATCTCGAGTTCGAATTTTTTGACGATTACAGTACTTTCTCTTTGTATACTTCGTATACGAGAAAGTAACAATACTAATAAACCACCATCTCTAATCTCTATCATCTTCACTTTCCATCGATTCCGTAAAAGTATTTTTTGTCTTTTTGCCTCTTTTGGAAACTTTGCTCAAAACTTTACACGAATTCTTTGCTCATTAATATAATCCATTTTTGAAATATAAATAATCGCCGAACGCACAAATTTCGATTATTCGTTCTAAATTAATGATGAACATTAAATTAATGATGAAATGACCTGATCTTCTCGGAAAAAGTACAGAGCCAAGCTCAAAACTAATCACTATACAGCGGGGTTGGT
>BGPR01000303.1:395420-408293 GCA_013235015.1 Araneus ventricosus | reverse complement strand
GAGATTTCCAGTAGTATTTTAACATTACAATGAATAACCTCTTCATTCGTGAGATTTCCAGTAGTATTTTAACATTACAATGAATACGAATCAATCGGGAATGCGATGAAACGACGTATAGATGAGAAACGTATAAACGGTGCTTTACTGTAGTATCTCTTCATTTTGCAGTCTATATAAATTAAATATAATTTACAATAGGAATATTGCAAATTAACACCAGCAAAGAAGGAGAAAATGTTATTTGCATTTGAAAAGAAACAATATATTTGAAAGTTCCGATTAAATATCCAGACTATCTTACTTTAATGGATACGTGTGAAGGAAACTATTCAATTTCGGCACGTAGCAACAAATCATTGCAAGAATAAGAGAACAAAATAGGCTGAAATTCAACACGTAGTTCCTGAAAAATAAGAAATAAAGGCTTCAAACAACTGTAATTGACAATCAATAAAAAAAATAGAATATACGTTAGTTAAAGGGGCTCGCGATGCTGGCTGAACCAGACAATTTATTTTAGATGGTCTGAATAAAGAGAAGTTTAACTCTATCGATACGGGACTGTCTCATACGTCCCTTCAAGCAAAAGACGATAGCCGTCCGAAACCGTCCGAATGTCACTCTAAAATTTCCACCCCCTTTCTTTAAGTGTGATTGATTTCACACCCGCGGCGCGTGCTTTCCTCGTTAAGCCCCGGACCCACGATCAGATAAACCATAGATTTCGTCTGCGGTGCGCGTTACTTCCCGCCATGGGAACAGGTAGGTTCGATGTCGCTCGGGGGCTTGTAAGAGCATCTGTGATTTCCCAACTTCTGGCGGTAAACATCAAAGACGCGAGATCGGACAGACGCGATCCGTTCCCGTGGCCTGTTGTAGTTTGTACGCTGGTCTCGTGTCGTAGTTTTTTAGCAGTTTCGAATGCATACTTTTAATGATGATAACTACATTTTTATTGATAAATTTTCATTTTATAATTGCTACGTTATGTAACTGTATAATCAGTATATTTAATTTACATATTAATTAATAATAATTAAGATTTCGAAATTTGCATATGGTAAATCAAAATTTAATTATTATCGAATAAAAGGAAGCTGCAAATAACTTTTTCTTTAAAAAATTGCTTTCTGTATTATTACTGAACACATCACGATTATATTCTAATAACATTAGTGAGGCATAAAGCACTAAAAGGAATTATGTTCATGCTAAATACTGAAGTAATATGAAGTGGGAATGCAGAAACAAATTTTATACTTAATATTAAATTTTCAAATCAGCATACTCTCTATGCCTCTTTTCATTGAAGAAGCAAAGTGTTATAAACCGTTTTGTCTCGCCATTTTATAAGTTTTAAAAAATTCTTGAGGCATGAATTCATGCAACAAAGAAAAAAAAATGCTCCAAGCCATTTTTATCAGCATATTTTTAAATTGAAGATTAATAAGAAATCAAACTCATTCTGAGACTTTTTCAGATTATTTTACTATACGTTAAAAAACCAGATAGCTTTTTTTAAATAATCCATTATAAGTTTAAAATACCTTTCTCATACACTAAGAAAATCACCAAACTTAAAAAATCTCGTAGATAAATTATAATAGAACATGAACCTGATTTTAATAAAAACGAGCAAATGGTCAAATACAAGCACATAAAACATCAACATGATGCTTTAAGAATTGATTAGAATTAAAATTATATATTAATTCTAAAAGGTAAATTATTTTTTAAGTTTGATGAAATGCTAGATGTTTATTAAATACCTTGTAAAGCGACAAAGTTTAAATTTATAAAAATTTTATACTCATTGCATCGAAAGAAAGCGATTATGGCTTCTTATAAACTAAATGTCAAGTTCAAATGTTCTTTAGTTCTTCATGTTTCATATATATAGAGGCGTAATAATATTAAATAAGCCATTGCAGAAATTCAGGGAATTGAACTTAACAATAATTCTTGACTCTCTTTCCAAGACAGATAATTAACATTTTTATTTTAGTTTTAAAAAATGAAAACGCAAGAAATCGAGAAATACAGAAATTCATTTTAAGAACATATTTTTTAAGATAATAAATATTTAAAAATATTTTGTCATCGAAAAACGGTCAGTTGTTGGAATTATAAGATTTAAATAGACTACTAATTTCTTCTTATTTTTACATGAAAATTGTGTTGGATATTAAATAGGGCATGCTTTAATAGCAACGCTTCAGATGCATTGTTATAACAAAAATTTCATTTCTTGTACGCCATATCCAATTTTTATTGAATTAAATATAAGGAAATAAATTGGTAGTCACAATCTTTGCAAATATAACAAATGAGAATAGAATATTGACTAACACATTTACTCTTTCTGTTGAATATGAATTTAAAGAAGCAAATTTTTTTTCACATTTCGAAAACATTATTTTGAAATCAAACGAAAAGACGTTGTGCAAACGAAGCGTTGTAATTAATAAAGCTATAAATGTAACACTAAACTTCAGTACCCAAAAATATTTCGAATTTTTATGAAATTTTGTTTCCTTTTTGGAGCTCAGTGAGCTCATAAAATTCGATGAAATGCTTACTATTAAATATTATTCAAAACTGAAATGATACCGTCGGGGCCCTTTTGTTCCCGGGGGCCCCAGGCGCGCGCTTGGTGAGAATACAGGGCGAAGGGAAACTCTCGTAAACTGTTGCTGACCTGTAGAGTGTTGAGAGGTTTAAAGAAAAGCGGTTCACTGGCCAGACGGCGCGAAGAAGTTTGCCAAGTTACGCGTCGTGGGAATGGCGCATCTGCTCCAATTCAGACTAACCACAAATCCCTTACGACGCGAGTAGCTCGGGGATTATCTGATCGTGGGTCCGAGCCTTTAGAGTGGCTCGTCCAGATGTGTTTTGGGAAGAGGGGAGTTTTCTTACAATTCAGACAATGCCAGCTGTCATTGTGGTTTTTGAGGAAGGAAAGTGAATTTCCCTTATCTTTCATAGAGGACGTTCCCGTATTTTGAGGTCCCTTTATTTCAATGGCCTTAGGAATCAGAAGGTTGTAGATTAATTGCAATATCGAAAGTATATTTATTTTAATAACGAAAAGGTTTACCATTATGAATGTATGTAGGATATTACCAGTAAAGAATAATTTACTCACTGTGCAACGAAAATGTAAGAGTTAGATTAATTAACTTTTTGGCGATAGATGGAACCATAGTACCCACACACCTCTGTACGAACTGCAAGCAGCGCCATCTTTTTTCCCCAATAAAACTAGACTGCACGCTGAGAGCAAGCAGCAGCACCACAGGCAGCCGTCATGTTAACAAACCTATAAATTCCTCTGTTGGCAGATCATTCTTGGCGCAGTTAAGCCGCCCGATCTCCCGGTTGTAAGTAACGATGACCCGTCTCACTTTCCTTAGTTCTCTCTAATCTCCAATCTCTAAATCTTAATACTATAATATTCTTAACCCATAACATCCATCCCTTATTAATCTGGCTCATCTAGTAAATATGACTCCATGTAAATTCTCAACACTCCAATAAACCTTTTTGTGTATATATCTTTCCCCCTGTAAATTCTCCCTACAGTACTTGAATAAATGTTTTTTGTATTTAACTTGAAGTCTACTCATTTAGTGTATGTAATATTTTGTTCTAAATTTAATGTAGAAAAAACCCTTAAATCCCCTAAACATAAACAGAACTACTTACCCCTTATAGGTAACCCTTCAGTGGGCATTTTGTTCGTTGAACGGAATCCCACGCGTATCAAAACTTTATATTACTTATTCAACAGAAAATTCCAATCACTCTGTGTCAATCAAACTGTTAGTGCTTACAAAATGGGCATTCAATGCGGGAACAAAAACTTTAATTTCGGATGATATCTCATGCGGAAGCAATTGTTCCAGAGAAGACAGAGAGCGACCTTGAAGATCTATCGCCTGCTTCTCACAACAAACCGCGCAGCCTGAAGACATAACAAGTGATTGAGAGTCTATTCTCTGCCATGTTTTACGTCGAATGATTCACTTCAATGAGACCATCATTAATGAAGAAAGGAGCCATTAATTAACGCTAAAAGGAACATCGCTCTACGCAAATGAATAGCTTCTAGTTAGGTTTTAAATCAAACCTCTTGCGGGAGGTGAAGTCTCGGATTTCAGCTGATAACGGCGCGTTGCTAATTAAACGGGAGAATGAGCGATGTTTGAACAAAGGATCTTTGATTGAATCTAATCAGGAATTCTAAAGAAAATGTGAAGGAAACGACTCGTGGTTGAATATTTTACGTGTGTCTCTTTTATCTACAGTTGAAGAGAGGATAGGCAATATTGTTTTTTATTTACAAACAAGTATCCAAACAGTATAAGGCTTCTGGTGCCAATCTTCCGAAACATAACATTTTCAGTGATTAATCTGTTGGATATATGTTTTTTATTTGTTTCAAAAACAACAACTTTGATGTTATTACTTTGGAAATTTAAAGCTTTTATTCAGGGGTTCCCAACATTTTTTCCTTCGCGTACCCCCTTGATAATTTTTTTTATTTTCGCGTATCCCTAATTGTCATATACACCTCCACCCCTACCCCCAACCATCCGCCTGTGCAAAGAAGTTTTTATCAATGATGTTAAGGGTGTACCGTCCTGCCCGCTAAATTCCGCGCTAGCCCATCCCACTGGAGCCGAGACAGAATACTGAATTATTTCGTTCGAACTAATCTTCCTACCCCAAAGGAAACGAAGTGAAGAGACTAGGGCACCATCAGCCGAGAATGTGGTTCTGAAGTGTCTGCCGGAGCCGTGACAATGGTGGCGAACTGCCTAAATTAGGCTGGATGCTATATTTTAAATTTTAGGATGTCGGCAATTGTGATTTTATGTAACGGACTGATTTTGATTTTGGGTTAATTTAATTTTGATAACTCATGGAATATTTTATTATTCTAAATTTGTTTTTTTTATGTTAGATGTTAATTTGTATCGTCTTCTGTCTGTATATAAATAAATGTCTTGTGATATTTTAAAAGCACAGTTTTTATTTCTGAGACGTTACAAGGGCTTAGGTTAGCTTAAGAGTCAAATGACCCGAATTAATAACATTTGCTGGACATTTTTGATTTTCCATTTTTACAATAGTATTAGTTCAACGCCAAAACAATGGAAACCAGTGCTGCGAGAAGCTCACATTAACTTATGAGGACAGCTAAAAATTACACTTCGTAATAATCGAGTATTCAAGTTGTATAGTTATTAAACATCAAGCATTCACTTGGAGAAACAAAATTCTCTAACTTTTTTAATCCCTTATGTTTCCTTGTGTCCGCCATTATTAACATCGATTTCGTGTACCCCTATGTAGTCCTTTGCGTATCCCTAGGGGTACGCGTACCACACGTTGGGAACCACTGCTTTAATTCAAATTGCTGAATATTCCTTTACGAAATGGTAAACAATATGTCTACAATATCGTAAGCATATTTTTTTTATTGAATGGTTGTGGTAAATGGCGGACGAAACTCCTACATCAAACTATTTGCAGATTAAGAGATCAGCGAAATTCGACTTCATAAAATATTAACAAACGCTATTACTCGGGTGGATTTTTATTAATGTTCTGACAGTTTTCTGGAAAAAGAAATGGTGTTTTTCTGGCAAAAAAAGAGTTGAATATTAATATTATGTTTCCTCCTTTAATATCAAGAGGATGTTTTGTGAATACGAACTAGTATTAACCCAGAGTTGTTTTTCTTGATTTTTGAAACTACTTTGACCAACAACAGAACATTTTCCACTGAAGAATTAAATTATTTCGTGTAAGCGTTTAGAATTGGCAGCTTTTTTTTAAATATAAAACAGTTCAATCAGTTTAGTTTCAAAAATAGCACACAGCTAGAAAATGGTAATTTACTAATTCAATTAGATTCTGAAAATACTATAATTTATAGGAGACGAGCCGCCTTTGGTGAGAACACTGTTCTCTAATGGTATAGGCTTTGCCTATTTCACTTCTAAATGGGTATCATTCAGGGTCAAAAATTAGCAAAAATTAAATAACTGTAGTAACAACGAAAAGTATCATTGGAAAATGTACTTAGAAATATTTTCAAAAATTATTAAAATCAAAGAAAATATCGTTCGGAAAACAAATTGATATAAGTAAAAAGATTTTTTTCAATTTTATGATGTTTTTAAATTTTGTTTGTATTAGGATATTTCCAGAATTTAATTAACGAAATTTTAAAAAATTCCTCCTAAGTGCACATTCGCACCCTGTAAAGCAAATTTGTGCTAAATTCGGTAGCTCAACGCCCAACGGTCTGTTCTGGAGAGTGACAACAGACAGACACATTCGCTTTCATCACTGGTTCAGATTATAGAGAAGCTTACCTCATCCCATGTTGCAGCAGCGACTCCCTGCTCGTTTTCTGTATGACGAGCGTAAACAACTGCATGACAACCACGGTGATGAAGAATCCGGTCTGGGAGCAGTACTCCAAGTCCTTTCGGGCGCTGTACGTCTGAAGGCAGGGAGAAAATTAACCCTTCACTGCATACTATATCAAATTTGATACATAATTCATTTTTCATGTTAATAATGGATAGAATATTTTATCCACTCGTGCACGCTGTATTAGATTCGAAACATCATAAGAGACCGGGTCATAATCATTCGTCCCATTTTCCATCGACAGCACAGGTGTTATTGATAAGTCTCTAGTAGTCAGTGATTCAATTCCTGATGCATTTAAAAGGAGTCTTGCATCATTGTTGTTTTCATCAATTGCTTCTACAGGTATTTACCACTTGATATTACTTTTAAAATACCTTTTTTATTGTTTTATGAAAAAGAAAAAGGGATTTGATACGTTCATTCAATTAAATTTAATAATATCACAATTCTATCTTGATTTTTTTGTGTATTTTTCTGTTGTTATATGTGAACTTCCCATGGCAAAAGCATTTTTTTTATTTTGAAATTTAAAAAATAGTGCATTGAAGGTTTAGATCAGTGGTTAACAACCTTCTTCGTTGTGAGGACCACCTGTTGTGTAAAAAATATTTTGAGGCCCATTAACTAAATATACAAGTAAAAAAAAAGCAAACACATATATTTATATATATATACAGGGTGTCCACACTTGTCGTGATCCAATAGCTAATTTCTAAACCGTTAGAGACAGACATATAGTTCCAATCGGAAAAAATGCTTTAAATGAAGGGAAGAATTATAAGTTTTTTGAGTGAATAAATATATTCTTGAAAAAGTTACGAAATCTAACTTTTCATACAGTCCCGCGGTCCTATCAATCATATTTAGTAAAGTATTCTTGACACTCTAACATTTAAAAAAAAGTCCCACTCTTCTGCGACTAAAACTGACCGTGTTATGGAGCTTTGAATATCGCTGACTTAGAACACTTTACACCATTTCACTAGCCGTCTTGCAGACGATTTACCAATCAATGCGCAGCACTTGCTCGACGAGGCCGCTGATTGGTAAAAATCATGAAATTCGAAGCTCCATAACTCACTCAGTTTTAGTCGCTGAAGAGTGGGACTTTTTTTAAGATGTTAGGTGGTCAAAAATATTTTACTAAATATGATTGATAGGACCGGGGGAACCGTATAAAAAGTTACAATTCGTAACATTTTCAGAAATATATTTAGTGACTCAAAAAACATAAAATATAGTTCTTCCCTTTATTTAAAGCATTTTTCCCGTTGGAACTATATGTCTATCTCTAACGGTTTAGAAATGAGGTATTGGACCACGATAAGTGTGGACACCCTGTATATTAGATGCCCTTATATGCTAGTAATTAGTGAAGTTTACTGTAAAAGGAATAAAAATATATTGTTTTATAAAGCAAGAACAAGCGAAGACTCTTGAAGCTCCCCTGACTTCGACTCTTGACTAGCATTTCGCGGAACATTAATACGCTATCCGAGGCCCTAAAGTGGGCCGAGGGCCATGGGTTGGGAACCGCTGGTTTAGATCATTCTTGGCAAGTATTTACAAGCAAAATAATAGTGCACATGCTAATGGTTTGATATTTAGAAAATATTGATTCGAGATTTTATTTGAACTTAAGCAGATGAACAATACTGCGTGGGAGTGGTAGAGCATACACCCGGTTTTGTTTGTCATTTTATAAGGTTGAGGAATATTTTTGCTATCAATTTGAAGAAAATATTTGTTGGGAAACAAATTGGGATAACCTGGAAAGTCCATCCTTGTTAGAGCTCTGATTTGGGAAAGAAATGTTCCCTTTCTCGATTTAGATGTTTATGAAATCACGTGACGTTATTCTTAATATTTATTAGAATCAAAATTACAACTAACATTTGTGTTCCATTAACATTTATTTGACACATTTCTGTCATACGGAAAGGGAAACTTCCATTTTGCGAGCCTAATCGTAGCGGAGCACGCTCTCAAATATCATATTAGGTATTCCAATTTTTTATATGATGTTAGTGAAGAAAGCAACATGATTCCCATCAACTAAGCCTTTTCTCGGAGAAGATCTTGTCACCCATCAAGTAGCTGGCTTGGTTTTTGAGACAAAAATATCAATATCATAAAAGATTCACTAGAAGAGTATTAATCATTTCTTTTAGAATTATTTTTTATGATGCTCATAATCCTTAAAATATATATGCGCTGTGATGCATTTCAGCATAATATGAAGAATCCTAGAGCCTTCCTTATCAAAAATAGTATGTTTTTTGGACGTCTCCCACAGCACAAACATGTAAAACAAACACATACACTTACATCACAAACGTTACCATCACTGACTTACATCGAACTCCATGTTCAGAAACCTCATTATTCTTTTCCGTTGCTAGGCAACGTTAGCAAAAGACAAATAGATCGTTGCCATACTATTTTTATAATCTTTAGAAAAGAATTATGCCAAACGATATTTTTAATTAATTTCTTTTTCAGCCAAACGATATTTTAAAATTAATTTCTTTTATGACCGAACGATTTTTTTATCTAAATAATTTCTTTTCTTCAAACATTTTAATAATTCTACAAATATATATTTTTATTCGTTACGCATATTACGGCGCCATGTAATGCCATTCCACCACATCGCCAACACGATGACATTAGCAGTCATATTGTTTCTTGGCGTTGTACCAGTGGTGGAGTGGCTTAGCGTACCTTGACGAAACGGTTGTACAAGATACTAGACTTCAACCCGATATAAATTTAGTTTAATATATTCATCGCTATGGGCGAATTAGATGCAAGTTCCAAGAAAGACAAAAAGTAAACGTGCTCACTCTAGACATTATAAATCAAAAAAGAAAGAGATGAATGTATTCTGTGAATATCTATTAACATGTTTAACTTAATAAATCTGTTAAGCAAGTCAAATAAGTACGCAGCGAAGATTCATGAAGAACGAGATATCTCGTCGTTAGCGAAGAATGTGTTAAATAGACATTGCCATATAGTTCCATATAACTATTTCTAAAACATAATTGGCAATTTGGGATTTTTCTTTCCATTTCAAGCTAGCCTTAAATATTCTGAGCAACATTATTGTTTAAAAACCTCTTTATATTTTTCTAGGTACCAGTTTGTTTCCAAATTTACAGACATCTGCCATAACTTTGCGAGATGAATCTGGAACCTCCGTTTATCCTTAGTTGAAGGGACTGCTAATACTTCGACTTCAAACACTCCCTCATGTAATTCGAGACGAGTGACAGAGAAATGTTGGATCGTCTCGCGTACAGCTTATTTATGTGGAGTTGAAGTACACCTCATACATTGATGTCATCTTTCTGGAGACAGGAGGCATAAAAACCAATCCCACCATAGACGCCTATGGGGAGTGTTTTCGATGCCAATATTTGGCGATATTTCGCTTTTTTGGCGAGAAATGCTTCGTAAGGTTTTTCTATTTCGACGACGACCGAGAGATGCAATCTGTTATAAGGATGTAAACATTTCTACTTTGTAGTTTTATTTTTGTGTGTACGTGTGTGACTTAAAGTAGAATGAATTCCTTCTTGAGTGTCTTCAAGTTGAAAATAATTTATCAGTTGTTCATTGTAAATAAAGGTGGAAGGTTTTCAAAACACGATGAGGAAAAAACTCAGTTTCGCGCCAATCAAAGTAAACACGGAAACCCTAGCGGGCAGAATGAACAACTTGGCGTGGTAAAAGACATTCGCATAGGCGTCTATAGTGGGATTGGTTTTTATGCAGACAGGAGCAAGACAAAAACCACCTGCAGTTAGAGCTGATCTCCTTCTTTACGCGCTTTACTGCAAGTACCAGTCCTCGGGAGGAACCGGAACAAAAAATGACCGGAAAAAAACGGTTTTCGGTTAAAACCGGTAGGACTTTCCCATCTCTAGTCCTCTGTGCTTGATGTACCTCTCGCCCGTTCACGGCTGAACCTTCTGAATACCAAAATTTGTAATTTGAAATCATTATTATTATTATTAATCCATCGGGACGGAACCGACCAGATAAGGGGGTTTATTCTGGTACCCCCGGTTGGGTTGGGAGTTGGGTTGGGTTCCGTTGGTAACGTGCGGAACCCCCCCCAACCGGGGGGTACCAGAATAGACCCCTATGTTTGCGGTTATACAAGACCCTCTCAGCGTAAAGATAAATTACAGAAAGGAGAGAAAAATAAAATTAAAACAACAACAATAAATAACACATAAAGTAAACTGAAAAAGCCTGCATCGAATGTCTTTCGGGTCTATTCTGGTACCCCCGGGTGGGGGTGGGGGAATAGACCCCTTAATTGCTGGTGGAAGCGAGAAAAGTCTTTCTTAATCAATGATGATATCTTGCCTTCGTTCGTGAAGGATCTTCATAATATTCACGAGTCGTGCCAGGGATCTTTTGTCTTGGACAATATTTTCACACAACGTCGAAAGGTTTTCAGCGCTAGTCTTCGTGAAATGAAAGGGTTTTGTCACTGGGCAGACTGTTGCGTAGTGGTTTCGATCACCTTTAGCACCGCAAACGCAACGATCGTGTGGGCATAAATGGAACCTGTGAGGATAGGCCTTCGTTCATGTAAGGACTTCATAATATGAAGATCCTACATTGAATGAGGCATTAATCGAGCCTCATTCAACTCAAAAATCAATCAATGCATCACAGGACAAGGGCCTTCAGTGACCTATTTTCACAAGTTCGGTTTATGTTCACACGATCGATGCGTTTGCGGTGATAAACCACTACGCAACAGACTGCCCAGTGACAAAACCCTTTCATTTCGTGAAGCCCAGTGATGAAAACCTTTCGACGTGGTGTGAAAATATTGTTGATAACAAAAGGTCCCTGGCACGACTCATGAATATTATGAAGATCTTAGATGAACACCTTTTATGAACAAAATGAATACTCCTTTTTCTGTTTTTGATTCTCTCTAACCTGCCAATGCCTCTGAATCGAACATCTGCCGCCAAATGATATTTCGTGAGGAACAGGCTATTCCAGATTTCTTACCTCCACATCAATGAAATTTATAGTCCTACTCTCACTCGTGCATTTTCATATTCCTTAGAGATGGCACAATTCGATCGCAACAGAACTATTCTACAGATTGCGATTTTTTTAGTACATTTTGCTTAACAGTGTGAGATCTTGACGTGAGATTTCTTTTCATGTGAGGGATGGAGACAGTAAAAAGACTACATTAATTTTAAGTCCCAGTTTTTATTCATATTTCTCAATGGGAACACGCAAACAACGAAAAAATACATACGATAATGAATTATTTACAAGACGAAAAGAAATACATTTTCAGCACCCTCAGTTAACCTTCTGAGCTGCTATTCAAAGATTAAACCATTACGATACTCCACATCGATATCTTGCTGGTAAACACTCGCCAGACTTCACTAAGACCCCTTAGTCTGCGAACGAGAACTGCCTGTTTTACATGCGACTTAACTCGACGGCTGCCAGCACAGAACTTTCCTTAACATGACGCCTTCCGCTTGAAGACGTCAAGAGGTTACCAGAATTAGGGTGAAGGGTCACCACATTTGGCGCGCCCTACAAACCGCATCGCGTCATTCGGCTTCATTTTGAATGAATTATTATTATTAATTTTGTGAATTCCCCTTAATTCCCGGAAACTGTCAAACTCGCGGGCCGCATGCGGCCCATAAGGAATGTTTTTGTTCCAGCAAATGTAACAGTATGTAACAAGATTTTTAACGAAATTTCATAGCTGAAGTATAAAATCAGTATCTAACCACATGTAAACAGCAGTGATCGAGATCCATTGCTGTTCAGATTTGAAGGCAAAACTCAGTGAAGTTGGGATGCCTGAATTTTGCAAATACTATTTGCCATCCAGGTTTGATAACTCTCAAAAATTGGCGTACGAAATTATTTCCATGCTTGAAAGCAGTGATCGGTAAGAGCAATTATTCTCACTTTTGTAAGGGAATTAGTCCCCTTTAAGATCCGAAATTACTGTCATTCACTATGAATCAGTTTTGAATGTAACCACTGCAGACAAGATATCCTCCGAAGTAGGAAAGACGGTAACAGAGAACCGATGCCAAGTGCCAGGAAGAAAACATTAACTTTACCGTTGTTCTCGTTCTTTTTTCATACTCTTGGAAATAAACCTACATTTTTTGCGGCCCACATGAAATTGGACCTCGTTTATATGGCCCGTGCTAGCATTTGAGTTTGACACCCCTGGTTTATATCTACTATTAATTTTGATAAAAATTACATCTATGACTAATCTTGATAAAAATTATATCTACTATGAATTTTGATGAAAATTATATCTACGATTAATTTTGATAAAAATTATATCTACTATGAATTTTGATAAAAATTATATCTACTATGAATTTTGAT
>BGPR01000303.1:384349-395384 GCA_013235015.1 Araneus ventricosus | reverse complement strand
AAATTATATCTACGATTAATTTTGATAAAAATTATATCCACTATGAATTTTGATAAAAATTATAGCTACGATTAATTTTGATAAAAATTATATCCGCACGACTTTTTAAATGGAAAAGAGGCCGTTTCTACCCATTCTTGATTGAAGCGATCCTTCAAGTCGTTGACAGCCGGAGAATACCAGACTTTCCGGATACCGAGCAAGTCTTGCGGCAGGAATCCGTTCTCCGCCATGATGATGAAGTAGGTGAAGATGCCGGCCAGGGAGATGGTGACGCCCAGACAGCAGCAGGATTTGTGAAGAAGTCGGTGGATGAATCTGGAAGAAGTGACGGGTCGACAATCAGCAAGAGTTTTCTGACTGATAAAAAGTTGCAAAAAATATATAATTGTTTCTTTAACATTTGTGAGTTTTGTTATTTCCTCTTGGAATATAAAATGTTAAATGTGTCCTATTGAACTGTCACACATTTTGTGATGTGCTTAATGTCCTAAGTTTTGTTTAAATTTTTATTTGTCTTTTGTTTTCTGTTTAAATATTTGATGTTTCATGAACTTTTTTGTCACTTCCTTTGTCTTCTGCTTAGTTGTTCCGAACTTCTGATTTTCTTGTTGTTTTTCTGCATGCAGTGTAATTCAATTTTGTTGTGATGTTTTGTTATTTGATGTAATGTTTTGACGTAGACTTACGTCTCTCCATTGTGGTCTAATGGTGTGTCGGGAAAAGAAAAAATTATGACGCTTTTCTCGCTAAAGTTAAACGCTTATAGCTCCGACACCAAATAACATAGAGAGTTGGCTTTAGGTTCATTTAACAGAGAAAGGTAGACATTGAAGATTGCAAAAAGAATTTTAGAATTTGCAATTACGGTTTAGTCACAGTCGAGTTACAAAGTTGGTGAAAATCACGAAGAATTTTGATGACGTCACAGCGACCGATGCTCGAGCACGCATCGGTTGTGAGAGGTATATTAACTGAATTTTAACACATTAATAATTAATTCATTTAACAGAGAATGGTCATTGCGCTCTGGAAGTTTTCTAGCTTTCCTGTCAAATGTTAAAATTGTTGATTAAGATAATTTACCTCTAAGATGGATATGCTTTTTAAGAACGAACAGAATTTTACGATAGAAAGTTTTTATTGAAGATATTAAGACTAGAAGTCTATTTTTTATATGACGAAAGGTAATAATTTATTACCAATGATAAGATAAACTAGTACTATTAGGAAAATGGTATCTCTCTATATAAAATGCTAATGTACGTGGCACAGAAATGAGTTTAATTTTTCTTTCGCCGATGGCAACAATCGGTTTGTTTACAAACAAAACCGGTAGCCTCCTCCGCGTTAGGCCTAACTTCATAGTCATAGCCTGTTTCTGTATTCGTTCTGATGTAAAAGAACTTTTTCTCGAAAAAAAAGTTTAGGATGAAGAATTCACAATATTTCTTACAATATAATGCATTTTTGGATGAAATTATTGAAAAGATATCAACTAGAAATGAAGCAGATGTGCTTAGACGAGCCAGAGAACGTTCAGATCAACGTCAAAATAGTTTAAGTCAGCGAAAATAAAATCGCGTCAATTCACAAATTGAGGTGAATATCATGGAGATTACTATTGTCCACATTGGCTACTTTTTTGTTACGCTTACACCATTTGGCGCCTTTTATTGTTTTGGTGAATTTTCTTGGAGCGCTGACTCGCCAATTTCGCTCTAGAAGCGTAAGGAAAGCGCAGATGCTCTGCGCGAGGTCATCTAGTATTTACAAAAAAGTTTGAAATCTAGAAGTTTGTACACACTCTTAAAACACCGCCAAAGCAATAATTTGACCACTACACTTCATTGACGCCAAGTCGCCTAAGCTAATTAGAGTAATACATGCATTAGCTTTGGCGACTTGGCACCATTTTAAGAGTGTGTACCAACTTCTAGATTTCAACCATAAAAATTTCGAAAATATCATAAAAATGTAATCATTAATGTATCGAAGGAGTACAAAGTATTTCTAAGACAAGTTGATATCTGACTCAAACCATCTAAAAGCAATGCAGGCCATCTGATGCTTTCGCACATGTAGGAACTCAACTTGTCATAGACTAAACTGCTTTTGTTCTTAATTCTTTGAATGAGACAAGTCTGTCAAGAAAACTTTACTCGCATTGAAAATGTGCATTTCGAATGAATGTAATTACGTTTTTTTTAAAAATTATCCTTATTAATACTAGTGGAGAAAATAACTTAGAAATAAATATTCATTAGAAAAACTAACGGAAACAACCGTCACCACCAAAAACTCCAGTTGCAAATATTCTGCTAATTTTTTTGAGAAGAAAAGTAATTTTTTACAGCAGACTTGTGCTAATATCATTTCATTTGTAGAAAATATTATTTGCTTGACTACAATACTTTTTCAATTCCTACTATTAGTTCACACTCTCCCTATATATATTTATTTATATATCTTGTTCAAATTTTCAGTCGTTAATAAAATACTTTTTATTCATCCACTCAAGTTCAAATACATTTTTTAAACTTGTAGTGGATGACACTTGATGTTAATACAGTTTTTCAAATATTAATTCATTAATTAAATTTAATTAATTAATTTTAGTTTTATATGGGAGAAAGCATATATCGCCTTGAGTCGTTTGGTTCGAATTTTTCTCAATAGATGGAGCTAGGTTTGCCAGCTTCTAGACCTAATATTCTTTGCTTTCTGGTATGTTCACGAAGGCGTCATTTTTTCATGTATTTTTGTCAGTGACGAAGCGTGTAGATCGCTGACCTAAGTAGGAATTGACTTTAAACTTTTTTTATATTACTTGTTTTCATACAAAAAAAAAAACTTTGTTGCATTTTGACGTAGACTTACGTTTCTCCATAGTGGTCTAATGGTGCGTCGAGAAAGGAAAAAATTATGACGCTTTTCGAGCTAAAGTTAAACGCTTATAGCTACGCAACCCAATAACATAGAGAGTGGGTTTTAGTTTCATTTAACAGAGAAAAGTAGACATTGAAGATTGCAAAAAGAATTTTAGAATTTAGAATAACGGTTTAGTCACAGTCGAGTTTCAAAGTTGGTGTAAATCGCGAAGAATTTTGATGACATCACAGCGACCGATGCGCGCGCACCCAGACTAAGGCAATTCAGTCATCGATCGCACGAAATCTTACTCAAGAATTGTTGAATTACGTCGAATTTCACGCTAAAGTTAAACGCTTATAGCTCCGCAACCAAATAACATAGAGAGTTGGTTGTAGTTTTATTTCACAGAGAAAAGTAGACATTGAAGATTGCAAAAAGAAATAATATAAGAAATTGGAATAAAGGTTTAGTCACAGTTGAGTTTCAAAGTTGGTGAAAATCACGAAGAATTTTACATAGATAGAGTCACATAGTCACACTAGACTAATAGTCACTATAGAGTTAATACTCACATAGAGCTACTTTAGTCACAGAATGTCACAGTTGAGTAAAGTAAGTAAGTCTACGCCCCTCAATCCCAGTGGCCGTTTCGCAAAGACAGCCTCCCGTAGATTTTTTTTGTCTAATCTATATCATATATTTTTATTAGTTGGTGATCTCTCTTTCGTATCTTCTAACGAAGTAATTTACTATATATGAACTAAACTGGAAAACATTTTAACTGGTTTGTCAGGTATTTATACTTCTATCGGGCAGAGGAAAAGTAAAATCTTCTAAAAACATAATAATGAAGCGAATCATAGGGAAAATAAATTGCAATGTCTTAAACGTACTGCAATAAATAAACGCAACTTTAAGGAAAGACTGGGAAAATAACGAATGCGGTTTTTCAGGTGTTAGTTATTTTCAGTAAAATGCTCGTTTGCGGCTTTCGAAAATAACATAAACGATGAGATCACAAAAATTACAACTGTTTCCTTAAAACAGTATTTTTCGGCACATTCAAAATTAAACGAAATAATCTTCACTAATTAATTTCTGTGGGCGTTAAATACCGCTAGTTTTATTTGTACATGATTTAAATTGCCAATTCAAATTTACTGTTTGATGTTGTAGTACATGATTTAGATTAGCATTACACAGTTGACTATTTAAGACAGTAATACGTTATTACAATTGTCAGTCGAATTTTAGATAAATAAATAACATTTTCAACAAGTGCGTTTTGGCAATCAATCAGTTTTATTCAATGCAAAGTCATGTGACTAAAATGAGGTAAATTCTGTCCCGCTTAACACCTGTTAATTCATGACAAAAATAAATTATTTAAATAATTTCATTAAAGTTTGCATTTATTTTCGGTATTATAATCGTTTGAGTATTTCTATTACGTTTCCATGGCAACACATTTTCAGTTGGTCAAGTGATAGAATTATCAAACATTGCATAAGACGTTTTCTCTCTCACTATTTGAAGAACGTTTTCAACAGTTTATCCATCTATGCAATTAAACTGAAAGATATAAATACGAAATAAGGGAAGATTTAATTGTGAAAGAACTAAAAATACAAAAAATTCAAAAATAATAACAAACAAAGAGGAGGAATAAGAATCTGGTAGATGACGTCATCAGAGGCTTTCATCCATGCCGATTCAAAACAAGAATAGGCTTTCTGTAGAGAAAAAGGACATTAAGGTCTAAATTTAATTTGAATTTTCCTCTGAGACCTGAACCCATTCCGGAACAAATTGGAAAGAAAAACATTTATCCACAAAGCAGAAATTCAAAACAGTCTTTTAACCATAATCTGAAGAAGGGCTTAAAATGTCTTAAATAGTGGAATGGAAAAAAAGAAAGAACGGCGTTCAAAAGTCAACTTTGTTTGTAGGTGTGCGCACCTATCTCCATCTAGTGAGGGTTACACTAACCAAAAACTTAATAAATTTTTGTTGATTTTTCACAGAGATTTTTTTGTAGTTTTTATTTTGTATTTTTAAGTATTTTAAAAATTTTTTGATTGTTTTTATGCATTTTATATTTTTTAATTTTAATTTTTTAATTTTAATTTTTTAATTTTAATTTTTTATATTTTTATTTTCATAAATTCAAACAAATTTGCAGGGGAGCCTTTACAAAAATGTCAGAAGGTGTGGTATGAGTACTAAAGCTAATTTAGATATAGATTTTAGATATTCAATTAACCTGAAAATATTATAGTCCAGTGGAATTGTACTTTAACAGGGACAAAATATATAACAGCAATTTTGCAGCTTAAAGTTGTTGGATCGGCCATACAAAACATGGCACTGTATTTTGTAGACGGAGATCAGACCATCTTAGAGGGGAGGGGCAAGGAAATTCGAACGATCAGTTTTTTGCATTAAAATAAAAAGCTATTAATCTGAGAGGGAAAGTTTAAATTAAAAATTTATTGATAGTAAAATGATCTATAAAATGAGTCATTGCACGTTAAGATAGCTTAATTAGGACAGGAGAAAATTAACAAACCGTAAATTTTGGAAAAGTATTTTTAATTTTTTTACAATTAAATCGAAATTTTTGAAATTTCACGTAAGTACGCATTATACAGTAGGGTATATCTGGTAAAAACTTTAGATCTATATTTTTATTATTTTTTGAATCCTCCCCCTCCTTTATCCGGTCCTATCTCCGTGCGCAAAATACAGTGCCATGTTTTGTATGGCCACCCCAACAACTTAAAACAATAATTTTTCGACATTCTAATACTTTTCATGACAGTTCGACTGGATTATTAAGAAAGTTACAATTGGAAACAGACTTACTTTAAATCAACGACATTCTTTTCTTTTAGAAATTGTGGCGTTCTGTGCATAATATCATTCTCCGCTCTTTCATAAATCAGAGATAATGCAGGAAACTACGAAAACAAGCAAATGAATGACTTCATAAACACATTTTATTGCAACACTAAAAATTAAGAGAAATGTATTCTAGAAACTAGAAAGAATTGCAATTCCGAGCTTAACTTTTAATCTAATTTTATTGTTATTCTCTATTTTTCAAAATGCACTTGCATGGGAAAATTTGTGAAAGCTTTTACCCCGATAATTTACCACATCACCGGGGCAACTGCTTTCATCCAGTTTGTGTTTACTTTTAAAATTTATGGTTTTGCATTCTCGACATATGTACAAGAATATGTTGTTTTATTATGAGTCCCTTTTTATGTATGTATGTATGTGTACACTTATATTTTATGTATATGTTAGTTTCACATTTTTTACAAAGTATATTTTTACATGTTCATAAGAGTAATGGTTATTTATAAGCCCGCCTCCTCTATATTGTTACGAACCTGTAATGTCGCTTTCCTGCATATTAGTCTTATGATTGGGAAGAGATTTTTACAGGTGTTCTTACTAGATGTCAGGGGAGGTCAAGCCTATCTCTCCTGACCTTGGAGACCATGTTCCGACTTGGCCTTTTATCGAAAAATTTGGCGACAAAATGAAGGTTCTCTAAAATGCTTGAATTTCATTTCTATCTCTACTAGGGACGTAATTATGGGGAGCCTTCGAGATGATTCTATGTGATGTCACATCCTGTCTGAAAAAGGTATAAAAACCTGGAGGTGCTGAGAGGAGCGAACGTCTTAGGAGTTTTGTCCGCATTGCGAGCTACCAAGCTGATAGACGCAGAGCGGTATTGAGAGTGCTGTTACTGTAATTATTAGTGATTTGTTGACTGTTTATGTTGCTAATTTGTACAAGAGCTTGTTTTCTTGTTTCCCGCGCTTCGTGTTTCACAGAATATTCGTAAATAAAGCGTCGTCCTCCATTATCCTGCTTGTTGGACTGCTTTCACTGTACACTCACCGGACTATATCCTAAATAATATCATTTTTTTCAGGCTGAACATACAAATTTAGGATATGATCCTTCATCTTCCAAAAGGTTTTGGAAGTGGAGTCAATCCATGGTCACATGATAAACGCAACTGCGCATGTCATCTGAATGCATGCTGTCTTACGCTTTCCCACCAGAAATATGCGCAAACTGAATTAGCTTGGCTCATTTGACTTGCATCACGAAACCTCGAATTGATTCCGTGGAACTCTTTAGGTGTTGTTTGACTATTTTGTTGGATTAGTCTCGTTAGCCGCCCTCGGCGACCAGTTGTTCGCACGTAATATTAACTAGCTATACTTGCAATGCGGCGAAGAAAATTGGTGAAATCGACCCAGTTGGTGAGGTTGGGGAACTCTGTCAAAGTTTTATTTTGCAATATCTCTCGGATATTGAGGGCGGTCGGGGACAGAAGACCATTGATGACGTATCAATGGTCGTTACATGAGATCTCATGTAAAATAAAAATTGGCTAAATCGGTACAGTGGTTAGACCTGGAGACTCTCTTAAGATTTTTCTTCATAGAGAATGTAAAGTGAAGTAATGTTTTTTCGATTTCTCCCAAAAATGGAGAAATTGGGGGGAAGGCGACCATTGATGACGTATCTACGGCCATGAGCTTTTATATGAAATAAAAATTGGCGAAATCAGTACAGAGGTTGGGGCTGGAGTCAAGGAGTCAAGGAGTGTCCTCATAGTGAATGTACAGTGAAGTAAAGTTTTGAGATTTGTGTCGGAAACGGAGGGCGGTGGATGACAGGCGATCATTGATAACGTACCTAAAGGGTCATTAGTTTTCATACGAAAGAAAAATCAGCGGAATCGGTGCAGTGGTTGGGGCTGGGGGCTGGTTAATTTTTTACCACTTATTTTAAGTGTATATATTTGGTGATACGAGAGGGTCATTGAGTACTGGCTTAATAAATCAAAAGTGTGGTCAAAAACGACTGCAACGGTACGTCTTTGTCCAAATTACATCAACTAGGATGTTCTCACGAAAACTTAGGCATAGATTCGCACTTGCAGAACATAACGCAGTCCCTTATTTCCGTACCCGTGGCCAGTCTGGTTACTGAACGGTTTGATGGGCAAGACAAGGAAATTTTACTAAGACAAAGAACAATGAAGATAACCAGATATTTACACTTATGCATAGAGCAGAAATTTTCACTATTATTTCGTATTAGTGTTCTTTTCTTTAGATGTTGTTTTCTGGAGGGGATGAAGGCTAGGGATGTCGGAAGAGATATCTGTTTTCACTGAGGAATTTCACTATCCTACGAATTTTTTGCTCGGAGACGAGCTTATTGACGATTATTTTCATCCATTCGCTTCGCTTTAACAGCTGATATTCGAAATTCAACCTCATATAAAATTATTACAAATTCGAGGTCCAGTAATTAGGCTACCAGAACTTTCCTTTGCCAAGCTATGTCAATAGACGCATTATTTTTTTCCAGCGTAAGTCAATAATTCTTCTCATTCTTTTCTTGTACACAGGATGTCTCAGAAGGTCGTTTATAACGTTTAAGGCTTGTCAGGAACACAGAAATAAGTCGTTTTAAGGTGACCAGGGACCTTCAAAATCAATTTTCTGAATTTTCAATTAATCAATTCCAAATTTTGCAATCATTAATAGGAAAGTTTTATAAGACAGTACGCAAAATGTCACTGCAATATATTTATTTATTTTTGAGTTATGGGTATAAATGTAATTTTTGATGACAATTAATGGCCTTTATAATTAACTAGAAAATCATCCGTCGTGGTATGACGGCTGCAAATTGCCTCTTCATTCGAGAGATTTCCCGTCAAATTTGACGTGTTTGAATAGATGTATATGCGAGAGAAATGTTTAACATTGATTGAAAGCAAATAAAATAAACACATGTTTTATGATAGGAAATATTTTTTTTATTTCCATATTCCTCTATTCAAAAAACCTCTTGGGAAACAACATTCCGTGTGAAGTTTTTTTTGTTGTTTAACAATTTTCCTTGCACTTCAGATGTCTGTGTGCAAATTTTAACGTTGCCAAAAAATGTTATCAAATTATATCACCACGATTGCAATATATAATCAGATGCATCGAGGCGTCCAAACTATATCACGCTTGATATACCAATGACGTGATTCACTACTTTCTATTAAAAAACGCAAATTAATTTTAAATATATGATTAATATGATTTAAAATTTCTCGGGAACTATTGATCATAGCGAGATAAATTTTATATCAATGGATAGCAAATTTTATTTCACTGTTTTAGAGCTATTAAATTCGAAATTAGAACGACAATTACTCTTTTAAATTTAAAATCACTGAAATTTAGGTGCTCTAACAATGAAATAATGTTGCTTAACATCTCGCAGTGCTATGGCGCGAATTTTATTGTTGGTGACGTCAGAGCGTTACCAGAACAGTGAGAGACAGATCTGGGCTATTATGTTAGTAATGTTCCAGGCGCTGCAAAATGACTCGAAATCACTCTAATTTTTTGTTAATTACTCTTAGAACAAAAATTGGAATTCATTTTTATGTTTCAGAAAGGATTTTCAAAACGAAGACACATAATAACCCGAAACTATAGATTTCGGAAAAAAATATGCCTAATATATGATATGGAAGAAACTATTTAAAGTTTAATAACCAAATAACTTTATGTAAATGCCGAAAATTCTTCCCCAGACTTGTTTTTATACTTATATAAAATTTCATAAAATTTGAACCAAAATTGAAGCGCCTGGAATATTTATCATAAAGACCATTAATTGTTATTAAAAATTGCATTTATACTCATAACTCAGAAATAATAATATATATCGCAGTGAATTTTGTGTGCTGTCTTATATAGTGTTTCTATTATTGCCTGCAAAATTTCAAGTTGATTAGTTGAACATTTAAAAATGATTTTGAAGGCCCCTAGTTTCCTTAACAACAAAACATCGGGGTGACCATCACAGATGGCTCTTTGTCAGTGAATTTTACCAAAAAAAAAAAAAAGATACACCAGATAAATCTACTCAAATTCTGGCGAAAAGACTTCGCTACGGAGATGGTGCGACTGGCCTAACGACCCCGAGGTGCTTGAATTAAAATTTATCCTCTTCTTCTACCTTTTGCTTTCTTTTTTTCACCCTCTACGTGCCAGCGAGAAAAACTGGACAAGAACGGATGTTTGCTGTGATATAGTTAGTAATGTAGCCAATTTCACGAACAGTTGGTAAGAGCTGCTTTAGTCGGTTTACCATTTCAAGAAATCTGTAAAATACATGACTGCTTAATGACCAAATAACCTAATAAACGGGAAAGTCATGCATAAAATGAGAAAAGATCTTAGCAGCGCGTTTCTTCATAATTCTCTAAACTTCACAACATTATCTTAAATAGAGCAATAAATGTGCCAATAAAAGCCTTAACACGTGTAAAATTAAGGTCAATTGACATTAGAGTACAACGCGAGGTTTTCTCCAATTTGTAGGTTAATGTTCGACACAAAATTTAGAATTCTGCAGGTAATAATCGCTTTCCCTTATTTTTCTTTTCCTCTGCCTCGCGTGCTAGCTTCTGTGTTAAGAGGATAGTTCTCCAGGACAAGTGCGGTACTTGGGAGTCGATTAAAAAAGAATAACCCTCGAGAAAATGTCCGGCCATTAACCATTAACCATTGAAGTACGATCGCAGAGACCTCGGCAGAAAAACCGTTTGAGTAAGGCTCCTGCGGTGGGCGTCTCGTTAATGTCTAATGAAGAAGCATTATTCGGCAGCTTAACATCTAATATTAAAGAGGAGCTTGGATCATTACTCAGCCGATGCCGAGGGATGAGTTGTGCCATAATTTTAGACCGAGTCCATGTTGTTTTATGCTTATTTGAGTGATATTCAGTGAATTATAAAGCAAGTGCATTAAAACTTTCATTTCGTTTCATTTAATGCTTTCAAGTTCACTACATGCTTCGTTTTGAAAATTACAAAATTTATTTCAAAAATGAGTATTAGACATATTAGTATCCTTTCAAGTTCACTACATGCTTCGTTTTGAAAATTAGTAAATTTTTTTCAAGAATGAGTATTAACATATTTAGTATCCTTTCAAGTTCACTACATGCTTCGTTTTGAAAATTAGTAAATTTTTTTCAAGAATGAGTATCAGACATATTTAGTGTCCTTTCAAGTTCACTACATGCTTCATTTTGAAAATCACTAAATGTA
>BGPR01000303.1:362220-384339 GCA_013235015.1 Araneus ventricosus | reverse complement strand
TGAGTATTAGACATATTTAGTATCCTTTCAAGTTCACTACATGCTTCGTTTTGAAAATTACTAAATGTATTTCAAAAATGAGTATTAGACATGTAGTTGATCATAAACATGTGAAAGGAAAAGAATTTAGGATTTTTTATTGTCATGAAATGTGTGGTTTCGCAATGAAACCAATGAACTTTAACCGGCCATTTTCCCTCCGAATAAGTTATCATCGAAATGCAATTTAAATTATGTACTTAATTTATAAGTATACGTGAGTATTCAGGATATTCAATCTTCATAAAATTCAGTATTACTTTCGAAGATTCAATTTTCAAAAATATTAACTTGTGCGAGAACCCTCATCATTTTGTTTCTCTTGGAGATCGAAAGCAATTTAGCTCTTGCAATGCCGATATCTTTGTGAATTCTAACGGTATTGAGCTGGAATTTTTTTATAAGCTGGCCTATATATCTGGCTCTTAATTTATGAAAAAAATTACGTTACTTTTCGCCCATGCGCAGTAAAAAAATGCTCAATTTGTGGTTTCACTGCGAAACCAATTAACCGGAAAGGATCAATGCATTAATGCCCAAGTCGCAAGTTTTCAATAATATTTTGCAAATTACCATTACACGTTGCGAAATCAACTTCAAAATTACTAAAATAAATTATACCTTAAAAAATGTATGCTTAAACGCCCTCCCAAGCCTCTAGGGAGGCCCCTTTGCCTAATTAATACTCAATTTAGGCAAAGGGGCCGCGGTGGCCTAGTGGTTAGGTTATACGATTACAATGTATAATTAGTACTCAAGTTGTGCAACAAATGTATAATTGTTCTCATTTTCATGGTAAATGTTTAATTTTAAAATTTAATTATGGATTTCCATCCTACACTGAAGAGCCAGAAAAACTAGTACACCTGCCTAATATAGTGTAGGGCCCCCACGCACACACAGAAGTGCCGCAACGCGATGTGGCATGGACTCGACTAATATCTGAAGGTATCTTGGAGGCAATTCACACCATTCATCGTTCAGGACAGTCCACAAATCCATAGGAGTGCGAGTTGGGGAGATCAATCCTCAAAAGCATGTAGCAAGGCATCCCGGATATCTTCAATAATGTTCATCTCTGGGGATTTAGGTGGCCAATGGAAGTGTCTAAAGTCAGAAGAGTGTTCCTGGAGCCACTTGGTAGCAACTCTCGACGCGTGGGGTGTAGCATTGTCCTGCTGGAATTGTCCCAATCCGTCGGGATGCACAATGGACATGAATGAGTGTAGGTGATCGGGCAGGATGCTTAAGTACCTGTCACCTGTCAGAGTCGTCTCTAGACGTATCAGGGGTCCCATATCACGCCAACTGCACACGTCCCATACCATCACAGAAGCTCCACCAGATTGAACAGTCCCCTGTTGACAAACAGGGTCTATGGATTAATGATGTCGTCTCCATACTCGTACACGTGCATCCGTCCGATACAATTGGAAACGAGACTCGTCAGACCAGGCAACGTGTTTCCAGTCATCAACAGTACAATGGTAGTGTTGTTGGGCCCAGGAGAGGAGTAAAGCTTTGTGCCGTGCAGTCAGCAACGATACACGAGTGGGCCTTCGGCTCTGAGAGCCCATATTAATGAGGGTCCGTTGCATTAATAGCATTAAATTTGAAATAATCAAAGTTGTTTAGCAAAATTTCGATTATACGTCTTTCCATTTATACGTCGTTTTACGTCAATCCCTTGAGAGACGTATAAACGGTGCTTTACTTTATCGTAAAACAATTCACAATGCTCGGAATAGGGGAAACGTAGGTATGGATTTATTTAAATTTTCCCAGGTACACAAATGTCACTTCTGCTGATAGTAGAAGGTCGCTGATATGCTTTTGATAGTTTTTAGCCTCCAGTGAATTGCCAGAAAGTAATTTCTTCAACAGATCAGGAGTTCCTGTCAGATTTCAAATCCATTAACAGCCATCGGTTAAGTAGGTTCCTTTCTTGCATATCAACCCCTTAAGAATAGGAGCTGTCACTGCGGTTTTTGAGGGTGGTAGGGAATTATTCTAATCTTTGAGAGAATCTAGGGCATTTCACTATTATGAGGTATCAGAGTTCCTAGGCATTTAGGTATTAGACGGGTAAACCCTATTAATAGATGTTCTGTGCAAGGAATTTCTATATTTGAGAAAAAAACCTTCATTTTATGAAATTTTTTGTATACAAGTTAAGATATTAAGTAAGTATCTATATATATAAAACTCTAAGGTACGTGGTAGAAAAGAAAGTAGGAGAAAAGAGGTTAATTTCTCTTTTGCCGATGGAATCGATCGGTATGTTTTCAAAACAAAACTGTGCCCATATTAGGCATAACTTCACAGTCATAGTAATAGAAAAACAAAACAAAAGTTAAAGTTAAAAAAGAAAGTATAAATAAGAAATAGACAGAATTCAGGCCACAACGGATATACTTTTGATTTATAATCTTACCCTTGACAGAAAATTTTGTCCATTTTAGAACTCCTATGGCGAATGGGCTTTGAAAAAGTTCGTCATTCGAGTTCTCATCCATTCCTTTCATTTTGACTATTTTTTTTACTTTCTAAATTTTATTTTATGGATTTTAATTATTAATCGTTGCAATATTTTGTTAATGCAATCTAGAGGCTGCTGCGTTGAGCGCGCAAAAAGTTGTATTGTTATCGTTATTGTTTAATTCTTCTATTTCTTATTTATACTTTTTCCTTTTTTAACTTTTTAAATTTTTGTTTTGTTTTTCTATTATTTGTATCTGTATTTTATTAGAAATAGCTGTATATGCGCCATTCTATTTAATACAAAGAGTTTTAATTAATTTTGACTGAATATTTAATTAATTTAAATTTAATATCTTTGTTAAATCTTGTTAATTGTAACTGCTCATAGTCATAGCCTGTTACTCTATTCCTTCTGGTGTAAAGTAACTTTTTATCGAAAAAAAATGAGTTTAAGATGAAGAATTCACACTATTTCTCACAATATAATGGAGCTTTGAGTGAAATTACTCAAAATAGATCAATTAGAAATGAAGCAGACGGGCTTAGGTGAGCCAAAGAACCTTTAGATCAACGTCAAAATAGTTTAAATCAGTGAAAATAAAATCGTTTCAGTTCACAAATTCATCGTGGAACTTACTATAGTGTACTTGTACATTGGCTACTTTTCTGTTATGCGCACGCCACTTGGCGCCTTTTTCTGATTTTGGCTCTAAAAGCGTCAGGAAAATCATGAAATACGTATAACCGAGCGAAGATGCTCTGCGCGGGATAAGCTAGTTATTAAGTAAGTTATTTTAAATGCAAGTGGCGTAAAAACCGATCGTAACCCTTCATCTCTGATGCTTTATATATATAGTGTGAATCTGAACTGTCCTCACCATGTCCGTGCCGAGGAAGATGAGGAGGATGAGTGAGGCGCCCATGGGCAGGGGAATGTGCAGAGTGAGCAGCAGGAAGAAAGGCAGGATCAGCGAGAGCTTGCAGGTCATCACGTAGGCGATGGACTTGCGGATGTTGTCGAACACCAGCCGACCTGCAATAGATGGAATGGACAGAAGGAATTATGTCAGCAAAGATGTCCATATTTTTGGGTTAATTCCATGTAGACGAACAGATGTCATGAGAACCTATTCCAATGGTTCTCCTAACACTACTTCGGGAAAATTTATGCAGATTTTCATTGATTGTAGTAACTAAAATTCAAAACCACACATTGTTTAAACATTTATACTGTGTGTCAACACTCACCGTGGTCCAAAAGCTAATTTCTAAACCGTTAGAGATAGACACATAGTTCCAATTTGAAAATTGCTTTAAATGAAGGGAAGAATTATATATGTTTTTTGAGTGAATAAATATATTCCTGAAAAAGTTACGAAATCTAACTTCTTATACAGTCCCCCGGTCCTATCAATCATATTTAGTCATATATTCTTGACACTCTAATATTCTGGACAAAAAAGTCCCACTCTTCTGCGATTAAAACTGACCGAGTTATAGAGCTTTGAAAATCGCCGACTTAGACCACTTTACACCATTTCAATAGCCGTCTTGAAGACCATCCACCAATCAATGAGCAGCACTTGCTCGACGAGGCCGCTGATTGGTAAAAAATCATGAAATTCAAAGCTCCATAACTCGCTCGGTTTTTGTCGCAGAAGAGTGGGACTTTTTTTGTTTAAAATGTTAGAGTGTAATAAATATTTTACTAAATATGGCTGATAGAACCGGGGTACCGTATAGAAAGTTATAATTCATTACTATTTCAAAAATATATTTATAGACTCAAAAAACATAAAATATAATTCTTCCCTTTATTTAAAGCATTTTTTTCAATTGGAACTATACGTCTATCTCTAACGGTTTAGAAATTACCTATTGGATCAAGATAAGTTTGGACACCCTGTATATATATATATGTAACATCAGTCTTTAAATGTGAAGTGTAATCATTTTGGTCAGGGAAAAGACTGTAGTTGGTTCAATCCTCTTTTATTCAATCATCGAAGATATTAGGTTAGTTTTTCATAGGTAAAGGAATGATTTTTTACGTAGCTCCATGACCAAGATTAAAGAGGTTACACCCGAGCGGCGCGCTATTGTTGTGAGCTTACATGCTTGAATCAAAAAGGGCAGTTAACAATGAGCCGAGAGCTTATATATGGCAAAAAGGGGATTTTCCCGGAAGACTCGCGACTCGAAATGAAAGTCGTAGTGTGCTTATTACGATGGATGTAGAAGTAATTAAAAATGAGGTGTCGTTAAAATATTATTTAAGAAAGTTAAAAGCTTAAAATATCACACACACACACACATATATAGGTTTATATATAAACGTTTGTATTGTTATATATATAGGTATATATATAAACGCTTGTTTGTAAAATGTGCCAGAATACCGTTTCCTTGCATGTCAGTCTTGTTGTAGGAAAGAGATATTTACAGAGATTCCTAATAGTTACCAAGACAATGAACCCCACTTTGGCAACCATTTAGCGACAAAATTGGCGAATTTGGTGACAAAATAAAATTACTAGAAAATACAAGAATTATGTCCCTATCTCTCTTAGAAACCGAGATCTTGGGATTCTTCTGGAGAATTCCATGTGAAATCACGTCCCTGTCGGAGAGCTATATATACCCGAGGTGCTCAAACAAATTGATCTCGTTGGAGTTTTGTTTCGTAATGAGAGCTTGTAAGCTATTGAGCGCTATTGTTTATGCTATTACTGCTATTTAATTAGTGGTTTGCCGTATGCTTGTATTGTTAACTTATACAAGTGCTGTTTTTCTTGTTGCCTGTGCTTTTTGTTTTCTGGAATATTCGTGAACTAAAGCGTTATTTTCCATTATAAAGCTTGTTGGACTACATTCACCGTACACACACCGGAAGATTTTCATAACAGTATGTATAATACTGTGCCTATATTATCTTATGGACACGATGACAAGGGTAATTTGCCTGGATTTAAACCGCTGAATGATTTCTTGTAGGGAGGGTGAAAATTTTGGCCGTAGATGGGCCATCCACATCAAACGGATATCGTCAAACCATAATGAACAACTTTTGCACTGAAAGCTCTTCTATAACTACAATTACGTAGACGATAGTGGCTGAAAAGTGATTTTCGGTACCCCTAACTTCGACTGTTTTTATCATGATAACTGCTGCCAAATTTTTCGACTAGAACAAAATATTCTTTCTACGCATACTCCGTTTACAACAAAGTAAAAAGTAGCGCGAAAGTGAAAACAGTTCGATTATTTCAAAGAGGAAAATGGAAGTCCACGTGTGTTTTGCGTGAGCGGTCAAATGAATAGAATTTAGGAAAGAAGGGAAGTCGGATGAGGTCACTCGCGCGATGAGCGGGAAGGTTAGCAGTCTGACCTTTCAATTACGACCGAGCAAGGAATTGGACTGATAAGGAAAAGGAAGAACACGAATGCATTCGCTTCTTTCACAATCATACAATGTGTGATTTTACTATCTCACATATTGTTATGCATGAAAGTTAAAAGAAGCTTACAAATACATTAAACTACTCGAGGAAAAAATTACATAAATTTAGTTTTCCGTGAAGGTGGAAAGCTCTGAAGATTTAAATTTTAAATCGTGACTTCTTTCAATTGCTACCAAGTATTTATATTTTAACAAACTCTTTTATTAGTTATCAAACTTGTTACATGCATTTACTGAAATAGCTTTCAATGGCGGTTCTGTTGAGGTTTGAAGAGGATCCTTTGATGTTATTTATTATTATTCTATTGATTCTTTAAGAGTGATCCCAAAAGAATATTTTCCACCACTCAACAACATACAGCTTTCCGACACATTTACAGTGTCATTTTATCATGAACCAGTGGGAGTGGTCTCCCCTAAACTTTCTCGCCTGTCCTAACACGAGTGGAAAAAAATACTCCAAGCAGTAATAACACGAGCTATTCTCTAATGCAGGTGGGGGAAAAACGTGCGAACAGGTCGCTCCTTTTTTGCGTCGTAGGATGGTGAAGAAACCGAATATGCAATTTGAACGCCTTTTTTCTAACCGATTGAAATGAAAATTGGACACAGATCTACCATTAGGGTTAAGAGATAACAAACCAAATTTCATTTATCTAAGTAGTTGTATTTAGAAATTATGGAGTTCAGAAATATGCGATTATACAGACAGACAGATAGTCAACCCTTTGACGGATTTGGCCCAAAATTTTATATAGACCTACATTCCTTATGATAAAACGGTTTACCAAATTTTACTCATCTAACTATTCAAGTGCTTGAGTTATACTGTTCACATGAACGCGGATAGACAGATATCCCGTAGACGGATTTTGTCCAAAATTTGACAGAAACCTATACATTATGTGTACAGATCACATACCAAATGTTATCCCAGTTTCTTTAAAAGTTTTCGAGTTATCGTGTTCATAGACAGACACACAGACAGACATTATTCCAAAATTGTGTTTTACTTTCTCGTATACGAACAGAAAGTATTGTAATCGTCAAAAAATTCGAGCTGGAGATTGTGACGAATTTCCACGTCTTACACCTCCCTGAGTACGAAAAACTCAATTTTGGAATTATGTCTGTCTGTCTGTGAACACGATAACTCAAAAACTAATAGAGCTACGGGGATGAAATTTGGTATATGGTCTTCACACATAATTTGTAGGTTTCTATCAAATTTTGGACAGAATCCGTCTACGGGAAGTCTATCTGTCCGCGTTCATGTGAATTCTATAACTCATAAACTCAAATAGCTAGATGGATAAAATTTGGTGCACAGTTTTATCATCAGGAATGTACGTCCTTATCAAATTGTGGACCAAATCCGTCAAAGGGTTGTCTGTCTGTCGGTCTGTATAATCGCATACTTGTTAACACGATAACTTCTAAAATCTATGACTTAGATAAATAAAAATTGGGATGAGGTCTGCTGACATTAATTGTAGATACATGCCCATTTTCGTTTCAATCGGTTGAAAAAATAGCGTCCAAATTAAATATTCGGTTTTTTCGCCATTCTACCATACAAAAAAGAGACGCGAAAGATTCGCGCGCTTTCCCCACCTCTGTTAGGGAATGGCGCACATTACTGGCGCTTGGTGTATTTTTTCAACACCCGTGCTAGGGCCTATACGAGAAATTTTTTGGGAGGCCACTCTCTCTGGTTTGAACTGGTTACTCTTTCTGAAACCGAGATATTTTGACATCCCTAAGCTGTGCTTGGCGACAACGGTATAGGTTATGTAAAAACGGGATGGCCCATTACCCCCTGTATCTTATACAGGGGGTAATGGGTGGTCCAGTTCAAAACGGGACGTATGTTCAAAATAAAGAAATGTCAGAAATCTCATTAGCAATTCACATCGAAGTATTGGAAGCAAGTGTGAGGCATTACCTTCTTTGACTGCCGTGACGAAAGTCAGGAAGCTCTTGTCTAGCAAGATGACGTTCGCATTTTCGATGCACAAATCACACGAGCTGTTCGCCATCGCTATTCCTGAAACGAAATCCAACTTCTCAGGTTTCTCAATATGAACAACATTTAAATACATCGTATGCATTTTATTGCGTGTTTCTTCATTTCAGTGCGGATAAAAACAATCCTATTGAAGAAAAAAAACCTGGGATTGAGCATAGAAGTAAGCGAGATTAATATTGTTTTATTATGGAAAAATGTTACTAAAAATAATTATCTCTTCGCATTGATAGGGCCGAGGTGGTCTTGTGGGAGGTTATCGGCTTCGTGACCCGGGGGTTCCAGACTCAAAACCCGATTCCATTGAAGATCCGCCGTGCATAGGGGGCCTGTTGGACGTTACATAGTAAGTTGTGGGTCAAATGTCCTCCCACCGGTGTGCTGCAGAAGATTGAAGGTGGACGGGGTACCGATTCGGGTGTCGTCCTCGTCATCTGACTGCAGTTCAGAATGACGAGGTTCGTCCCAAAATAGTCCTCGTGTTGCTTCAAAACGGGGCGTTAATATAACTAAACTAAACTAATCTAATCACGAAGAATATTACAATTGAAGAATAATTTGTTTGGAGACAAGGGAAACACCATAGAACATTAAATAAGAAGCTAGACTGTAATAAATACGAAAGGAAAAAGACGCTAAACTAAAAGAAAGAAAAACAATGTAAACATATAACTACTAATACCATAAGCATGAGAAGATACTACAGTCGGTACCTCATGTTAAGATTCGAATAATTCAAACATTACAAACTTATTGAACTATCTCATTTCGCACCTATATCCGCCCGCTTCAAAGAGACGAGGTCTTCGAACTTCCTTCCAGTAATCGCAACGGAGTGATAAGAAGATACTATAGTCGGAACGGGAAATTGAGATTCGAATACTTCAAACACTACAAACTTATTGAAATATCTCATTTCGCACCTATATCCGCCTGCTTCAAAGAGTCGAGGTCTTCGAACTTCCTTCCAGTAATGGCAACGGAGTGATGCATGTCTTGGCAGACTTTGACGATGCGGGATTTCTGCTCTGGTACAATTCCAGCAAATACCACCTCGTCGTAGGCCGCCAGCAGATCGCGGAGCTCGGCGTCCTTCAGGGCATTCAGTTCTTCGCCGTAGATCACAACGCCCTGCACAGATCTGCAAGAACCAGAAAAACTTTCATTAATTCGGCATCAATGGAGTAAATTCAAGATCACTTAAATGTGCCCCGTGAGTTTCATTTTGGATTCTACAGTACTGTGCAAATTAATTGGGACAACCACAAAAATTTTCACAGATGTAGTTTAATTAGTATGAGTTCATTTACATACATGGCATAGCAGTTTAGTAGAAAATATGTCCTCCTCTAGCTTTAATGATATCCTGTGCACAGTCCAGCTTGAATCTCACTAATTTAGAGCATACATGTTTGACGCCTTCATCACGAAACCAAACTTTTATGACAATCTCAATAATTTTTCTCATTGTTCAGCAATCCATCTTACTCACACGTTTCTCCACATTGCTTCAAAAATTTTTTTCAAGAAAAGAAATTAACAATTTTGGATTGGCCTGGTCATTCTCCAGATGTAAATCCCATCGAAAATTTGGGGAGCATTGTGAAGAGACGTATGAGTAAGATAATGTAGGTTGCCATAGAAGAATTGATTAGGCATCTTTGGAGTAAATTCAAGATCACATAAATGTGCCCAGTGAGTTTAGTTTTGGATTCTACAGTAATGTGCAAATTAATTGGGACAAACCCAAAAGTTTTCACATATGTAGTTTAATTAGTATGAGTTCACTTACATGCACGGCATAACAATTTAGTAGAAAATATGTCCTCCTCTAGCTTTAATGATATCCTGTACACGGTCCCGCATGGATTCCACTGATTCAGAATATACATGTTTGACGTCGTCATCACGAAACCAAACTTTTGTGGCAGTCTCAATCATTTTCCGCTTGGTTGAGCTGTCCAGCTTATTCACACGTCTCTTCACAATGCTCCACAAATTGTTTTTAAGAAATTAACAGTTTTGGAATTAATTAGTAATTAATTCTTCAGATATAAATCGTATCGAAAATTTGTGGAGCATTGTGAAGAGACGTGTGAGTAAGATGGACTGCTCAACCAAGTGGAAAATGATTGAGACTGCCATAAAAGTTTGTTTTCGTGATGAATGACGACAAAAATTTATGTTCTGAATCAGTGGAATCCATGCCGGACCATGTACAGGATATCATTAAAGCTGTAGGAGGGATGCCATGCATGTAAATGAACTCATACTAATTAAACTACATATGTGAAAATTCTTGTGTTCGTTCCAATTAATATGCACAGTACTGTATTGCTCATCTTGCAGGAGGAAATAGGAAACGACGTCACGACACAGTGTAAGATAGCGTGTCATGAAATATAGAAGAGATGCGCAATTGCGTTTGTCATGTGATTACGACATCACACGAAATGGTAATCAAACAAGGTATAGAGTCTCGCAATCGCTGACTTAAAATTAGTTAAACCATTGAATACAAATGTCGTAATTCTAACGCCTCTGGTCTTGCATATTCAGAGCCAAGGACTCATGGTCATTTGTGGCATCTTCTGTTCAAACGACCTTGCAGCACGTATAGAGTCTAATATATTCCGATATATGGAGTTAAGAGGTAAATTGCCTTCAGCGGAAAAATGCCACAATTGTGTTTCTTTTCTAGGAAAACCTGCAACAACAGTCCAACCGAATGAGCAGCTCACTGTTAAAGCGCACAACAGTCCACTGTTTTGATTGATGGGGGTTAAAATACAAACCAGAGAGAGAACCCATAACCTTCTTCCTTCCATTCATGTTTTGTATGCCATACTCCCCCAAGACACTGGTGGGCATATAGAAATGTAATTTCTTGCTAAAATTGAATTAATCTACAAAGGGCGAGAAAACCTGATAATTAAAATTTTTATGTTAAAGCAAACTATCTTAAAATCCTCCACATGTTTTGCATTTCTGGTGAATGTAAATAAGTCTCAAATTTATTCCCAACGAGACGCCCTGCCAATCTCACGAAAGAGTATCTGTAGCTGTAAATGTGTAATAAAAATGTCAAAGAATAATTTCAGTACTGAAAAGCCTGAAACGCCCCGTCTTTTTTTCGTTCGAGAGCTCACCCAGGTGGGTTTGGAGGATAGAGCTATTTTCTTAGAATTCTCATTTTTTCAGCACCCATTCCTTTAAAAAAAACACCTAACCATCAGATCCAATATTCTCTTTTATATATAACCCATAAAGATCAAGTATCATTCCGGATTTTAGGGGTCAGGGAATTCTCTATATCTTGAAAGAAGGACTCAGCTCCAGTTTATGAGATCCCCTGAGTTCCAAAGTTCTGTAAACGAACGACTCCCCCCCTCAACTGATGGTTTGTTCTTTCACATCTGTGCTACTCCATTCTTTACACAGCCCCATTGTGCTTCCAGCTATCGACTCCTGCCTTTGCATGCGGAATGTTCAACTAACCATTAATGCCTTAACAGGGTTCACTTCAGATCACAGGTGTATTTTTTCTCAAGTCAAGTGTGTCTCGTGGAACCAAACACTGGAAATTTTCCGTGATATATTCGGAAGGACAAGGATGTCAGAGAGATGACTTGACCAAATGTTAGATGATCTTCCGAGTCCAATGACATTTTCCACAAACGCGCCTGTGTTGGTGAAGAGACGCCCGCCTGTTTCTTGTATTACTAATATTTTAACCAAGAAAGATTTTCTCTTATTCTTGTATGTTTACTCCAGTGTATATTGAATAAATTTAATTAGTTTTTTTCTTAGCGAGTCTCTGTCTAAAACTTAGCTCCAGGACGTTACCGTCTAAGAAATCAGAGTTTAATGAAGACTATTTTTATTTACCCTGGTTCGACGCTCCGACGGATATGTGCAGCCTTTCTGCCAGCTCATCCCTCGTTTCGCTGTCTTCTGCGATGATTCCGATCCGCCTGGCCAGGATTTTGGCAAGGATTGGATGATCTCCAGTCAAGAGATTACCTGAAAGGGGTGAAAAAATAAAAATTGTATATTCGAAATATATTTTTTCACAAAAAAGTTAAACTCAGGTATTTCCGTTTATCAAAGCTAATAAATTTGGGGAAAACCTATTTATTATTTACAGCGTCGTTTCTTTACTTCTTGCTTACGTTTTTATTTAACATCCTACTTAGATGCCACCACCCATTTGGGATATTTTGTATTATTTCAATCTATTTAAGATTAAAAGATACTTGAGGTATTCAAACGTGCCCATGTTATTTTTGTATTTAAAATTAATTGTCGTTGATCTCACTAGGCAATTTAAATAGTATGACACGCTACGCCGACCAAGAATTGTAAAACCCAGTTCATGTTGTTCATTTCGCGAAAATCAATCAATATTAACATTTGATTGCTGTTAATTTAATATCTTGTTAATTTTTCATGGTATCTTGTTATTTAATTCTTAAATGCCTCGTGTTGCCTTGAAGCAACATACCCAACGGACCTTATGCACCGTTTGGTTCGAGAGTATAGAAAAAACAGCTGTGGAGGAATAAACAAAACGATGGCCTATAAGCGACTCAGAAATAAAAAAGCAGTTCTGAGTCAGCTGTTTAAGACTGGCCAATGCGCGCGCTCGTCGGAGGATGTGACGTCACATGCATCAGGTCCATTTTTCATCTAAACTTTTGTGAATAAGACTGAAGCTCTAATGCCTGTTGTGCGATAGGATACATATAAAATTTTATTAAATCAATTTACCACATATAGATAGCAGCCCGAGTGGATGAGAAAACTAAAAAAATTTAGGTTTTTCATTGAAGTTGAATCTTTTTGTTGTTTATAGGCTTGAAAATTATATTTTATCATATACTGTTGAAGGAAATCTCTTATTCTCATTATTAGTTCTTAAAATATTCATGTGTTAATATATGTAATTTCATCAGGGAAATGTTTTCTCAACTAAGCCCAATGTTGTCAGTTGGTAACAAACCGTATTTTAGCATAAACCGTAATTAAAACAAAATGGATTTTTTTAAGTATTTTTCCCATGTTTTTTCAAGAAATGAAAACGAAAAGCATTTTTGAAATCAGAGCATTTAAGGTTAAATGTCTTAAATGCATGATACACACTCAAGATACCTGTCAGATCAAATTAAATATTTCAATGTAAAAAATAGCAATTACTTAAAATATTATCTTCATGGGAAGAGGAAATATAACGATGTAATAATATTTGCTTTCAAGTGATTTAAAATTTATTTCATACAATGTTTTGTCAAATTTTAATAAATTTAAAAACATTTCAGAAGTATTTTATAACTCTTTCATTGTTTTAGTCTTGAGTTTAAACGCGCGAGTTGGAGATATCAAATGCACATTTTGTAGTATCGTTGCTTTTAATCATAGTAATTTGATGCTCATTAAAGTCATGTTTAGAGTAAATTTTTAAAAATTAGTTGATCCGCCGCATAAAAAAACCAATCCTATAGGCGCCTATGGGAATGTCCTTTACCACGCCAAGTTGATCATTCAGTCTAGGTTTCCGTGTTTTTGATTGGCGCGAAACTGAGTTTTTCTTCATTGTGTTTTGAAAACCTCCATCTTTTTTTCACAAAACCAATAAAAATTATTTCAACTTTAAGACACTCAAGAAGAATTCATTCTATCTTTAAGTACACACTACACACACACACAAAACTACAAAGTAGAAATGTTTACATTCTTATAGATTGCATCTTTCGGTCGTCGTCGAAATAGAAAAACTTTACAAAGAATTCTCGCCAAAAAAGCGAAATATCGCCAATATTGCATCGAAACACTCCTCAGGCGTCTATAGTGGGATTGTTTTAAGCATCCCGCTCGGTTATACGCATGCCATGATTTTCCTGACGCCCTCAGAGCCAAACTGGCGACTCAGCGCTCTAAGAAAATTGCCAAGACAAAAAAAAAAAGGCGCCAAGTGGTCGCATATACAGAAAAGAGAATAGTATACAAAGTTCACAATAGTAAGTTCCATATGTTCACTTCAATTTGAATTTACATGATGTTATCTTCGCTGATTTAAACTATTTTGACGTTGATCTAAAGGTTCTCTGGCTCGTCTAAGCCATCTGTGTCATTTCTAATTGATCTCTTTTGAATCATTTTCGTTCAAAGTTTCATTATATTGTAAGTATTGTCAATTTTCATTTTAAACTCGTTTTTTGGTGAAAAGTTATTTTACACCATAAGGAATATAGTAGCAGGCTATGACTATGACGTTATGCCTAACATGGAGGAGGCTACAGGTTCTGTCTGGTAAGCAAACCGATCGTTGCCATCGGCAAAAGAGAAATTAACCTTATTTCTGTGCAACGCAAATTGCGTTTACATATATAGATAACTAGCAGTACGCTCAGGCGTTGCCGTGGAATCAGGACTGCAAACAAAATGAGAAAAAAAAAACGCCCACAATGACATGAAAAGTTCAAAAACAAAACAAAAGATACACATTATTGATTTTTCAACTTATTTTTCTTCGCGATAATGACATTCCAACATAGAAAACGATACTAAGTATCTAATCCGAAACATATTAAAAATTGTAAAGTGAAAATGATTATTAAACAGCTAGTAAATACGCGAGACAAACACATTAAGACACTGTCGAAAACAATTATCGAAGTCATTGAGTTGAAGGTATGACGTATCCTGCGCTTCACCGTCAGCCAATGAAATTGCAACAACGTATGTCAGGGAAGGCTCTTGAAGAAACTTCCGCGAGGAGAATGGTCGCTAGAGAAAATATATTTCAAGACCAGGGAAAAATTAAATAAAAAGAAGCTATTTAACCGTTCTTGTTTAAATCTGACAGAACCGTTCCAGTTATGTCTGAAAAATAAAGCATAGATAGTTAGTTAGTTAGTGTCGGATGCAGCAAATTTAAAAACAAAAAAAAATTTGATGGCAAACTGACTCTTTTAAGATTTTCTAAAATTCAGTAAATTACGTTTTAAGCTCAAAACAAACTTTTAGAACGAAATTGTTTGTTCTATCCATGGTGCATTGATTGTTTTCAACGATCATTAGAAAAGATACTACACCGTAAACGTGTCAAAATATTAAAACAACACAAAACACTAAATAAAGAATTTTCTAGAGATTAAATTTTAAAATTCCGGCTTCGAGGTGCTTGAGTCACCATTACGACTACCAGCCAAATTTCATGGCTGTGTGTGATACATCTGCCTGTTGATCAACCGCGCACACACACACACACACACAACACACACACACACACACACACACACACACACACACACAATCAATCAAACATTGCCTTTTATAAGTATAAATATAAAGACAGACGAATCAAGCCCAAAATATTTTCAAGCTATGATGTTTCGGGATAGAGCTTCAAATCACCTTTAATTGTTTTCTGAGTAATAAATGTATTCTCATTCTTTTGCGACTTGTTCTTATAAAAAATATTTAAAATAAAATCAGTAAATAAAAAAAATTAAGGGATAAGTTTTTCTTCAAAGTGCACTTTAAATGAGAAAATACGTTTACACATTGTAATTTCGTCAAAATGAACTCAAAAGTGAAAAAATAATTTTTCTGAATACAATAAAATGCATGGTTCGAATAAAAGCGTAGGCACCTTCACCTTCTAGGACTGTTTCATTTGTTTAAGGAAATATGCACAAAATATAAGGTGCTAAAGAAGGCGCCCAGGTTTTTATTCCAACCATGCATTTTATTGTAATCAGAAAAATTATATTTAACTTTTGAGCTCATTTTGACGAAATTATAATGTGTAAACGTATTTTCTCATTTCAAGTGCACTTTGAAGAAAAACTTATACCTTAATTTTTTTATATTTATTTTATTTTCTACTTTTTATTGACGGTTGACTTGACACGAATACACACGACATGTTAGGCATAGTAAACAAATTCAATTATTGAATTCTCCAATATAAAACACCTATTAAAATTATTATATACATATGTACAATTACTTTTTTAAAATGATTTAATAACATTAACTTTCTGAAACAAATCCGAAATATATTACGTGTTAACTTACAATTATTATTAACAATGTAATAGAAAAAAGAGAATCGACTACACAACTTTCTTTTTTTGCTTTGAGTGCGAAACGTTTGGTGCACACGAAGTAAAAAAAAAAAATCTACTTCTGGTTGTTGGCGAATTCTAATAAAAAGTAAACCCAAGACGCGTAAAAACACGAACTACGTCATTCATCGGTGCAGCGCCGGGTGTTGTTACAACCCTACGTAAAGTGAGATTACCACCTTCCAAACTTTATCGCCCAAATATAGGGCTAAAATTTTAATATCATTTTGTTAGGTTTAAAATAGGTATATATTACAATTTTTTTTGCATAATATTGTATAGTCTCCGGAAACCCACCACTGGGCTAAATTTCAAAGCTGTGGCTCGATTGGAAGTGGGTAAGAAATCGATCTCAAGATTTGAAAACAAGGCACTCAAATTGAATAAAAGGTTATAAAATGTAGTAACGTAATTAGTATATATAAAAACTATAACAAATATAATTTTACGACCATCTTCGATTTCTGATGAATCAAATATTGAAATCATCTGTAAAAATGGGCATTTAAAAATTCATCAATTGTCTACAGTATTACTAATTTAAATTTTCTACTTTTCTTCTTTCAACTGTTTCCTCTCCTAAAAATTTAATTTTGCACTGTAAATTTATGCAAACAACCTAAACAAAATACAAAAGAAAGATGCGACTATGAAAAAAAGAAAACACAAACCACGCTCATTGGCCAAAAATACTTAACATAAACACCGTTATTTTTTTTTTAAACTGAGAAGTGAAAAGAAAAAGAAGCTCGGGGATTAATTCCCGATACTGAAGCAGAGCTTCTTATGGAAAAAAGCAGCTAACGAGATTAGCGAAAAGGAGGCTGGCTATCTTGGTTGAGAGAAGAAATATCAGAGGGGTCTTCTACATAACAGGTCGTTTGTCATCCAGCTGAATCCCCGCACGGAAGAGATTAAAGGGCATTTAAAAGGTTGCCCCGCGAAGATAGATGCCGAGGCATTAGGTTCCGGACTTCCCGCACAAATTAAACAAATCACGAATTCAGAAGAAAAATGGCTAAATGACTTGTTACCGAAAAATCGCCGTTTGTTTCTTCTACTAATTGCGGAGTAGGAAAAAAAGTAACTAATGATGTTTTCGATGGAAAGCAGCATCTGTACATATAAAAGGCAATGTTTGTGTGCGTGTGTGTGTGTGTGTGTCTGCGATGTCCAGACGAATCTATCGCACTTACTGCCATGAAATTTGGCACACAGGTAGACATAATGGTGACTCAATGCACCTCGAAGCCGGAATTTTAAAATTTAATATAAAAATTTTTTATTTAATATTTTGCGTTGTTTTGGGTGATTTTTCGCACTCATTTCTCAATAGCATGGCTTCGAATAATTGTGCGATAAAAACAGTTACACCATCGGAAAGAACAAACGATTTCCGTTCTGATGAAGTTTGTTTCGTACGTCTAACTTAATTTACTGAATTTTGAGAAATTTTTGGAAAATAGTCACTTTTATGGTAATTTTTAATAAAGATTTCTTCAAGTTATCGCATCTGACTTTCTAACATCTCTATAATTTTCATTTTTTTTCAGCTTATAACTGGTACGTTTTTGTCGGATTTAAAACAAGAATGGTTAAGATATCTTTTTTCATTTTTTAAATTAATTTTTCCCTGATTAGTTCAAACAGGTTTTTTTGCTAGCGAGATTTAACAGCGAGAGTTTCTCCGGACGACTGACCTTCCTCGCGGCAGCTGACGTCATATGCTTTCATTCCCAGCATGCATTTCTGCAATCCGATGTGTATCTTTTATTTTGATTTTGTTTTCAAAACTTTTTCGTGTCATTGTGGGCATTATTTTTCCCATTTTGTTGAAGTCCTGATTCCACGGGCAACGCCGTGCTCGTATTACTAGTATTCAATAATGGCGGAAATGCATTGAAAGATAATTTTACTTCGGAATACAATGGGTGTCAGTGGCGTAACGGGGGTAAGTGGCGCCCGGTTCATATGATTTTTTCGCCCCCAGTGGTAAACTGAAGAAACTACAAACGCATTTGAATAAGCACCAGTCATTATCTGATCTCGTACGTTGTCCCACTGTTCCCTTTTAAATATCTCATTTGGATTCGTATATTGAAGTGGAGTGTCTACCAAAAATCAAAAGCACATAAAAGCAGCAAGGAAGGTATTTATTATTCAGCATCCACTGAAGGAAACCTTTGAAATGAGGAATACCTGTATGGAAATATTTTATCATCATTCAGAATTTTCTCTTTGTAACGTTTGGGACAAATCAATTTTCGATTAGCTTTCTGAATGACTTCAATTGAGCGAATGCTTTTCTTTAATAACTAGAAAAATCACCCGTCATGGTATGACGGGTGCAAATTACCTCTTCATTCGAAACATTTCCCGTCAAATTTGACGTGTTTAAATAGATATATATGAGAGAGAAATGTTTAACATTGATTGAAAGCAAATAATAATATGTTTTATTACAGGAAATATATTTTTTTATTTACATATTATTTACATATTTCTTTATTCAAAAAACCCCTTGGTCTAAAAAAAACCTAGAAAATCTAATAGATATAATCTAGATAGATAGAAAATCTAGTTTCAAAACAAAGCACTTCTCTGCTTGTCAAACGTTGCCAAAAAATATTATCAAATTATATCATCACGATTGCAATAAATAATGAGATGCATCGTGGCGTCCAAATTATATTACGCGCATGATATACCACTGACGTAATTTACTAGTTTCTATTAAAAAACAGAAATTAATTTGAAATATAGGATTAATATAATTTAAAACTTCTCGGGAACTACTGATCATAGCGAGATAAATTTTATATCAATCGATATAAAATTTTATTTCACTATTTTAGAGCTATTAAATTTGAAATGAGAACGACAATTACTCTTTTAAATTTAAAATGACTGAAATTTAGGTTCTCTAACAATGAAATAATGCTGTTTAACGTCTCGCAGTTCTATAGCTCGAGTTTTATTGTTGGTGACGTCAGAGTTTCACGAAGAGATCTGGGCTATTATATTAGTATAATTAGCGCCTGGTTTGTTGGCTTTGAATGCGAGTTTGCTTCAATAATATGCCAGAAACATCGAATTTTGTTTGTCTCTAAGAGGTTTTATTTCTAGGAATTTTGTTTTCAATCATACAGCGCTGAATGAGAGGATAATTTATTTAAGCAATGCGGGAACGCTCTGACTTGGATGATATTGTTCGAGGGGGGGGGGGGGAATGGAGAGGTTAATAGGATGCACATACGTTTATTTTTGATCAAACATTCATATTATGCGTGCTGTAATTCAATGATAAAAATGTTGAAGATGTTGATATGTTATGTTGATTTCAAGTTATAACAAGTTATATAAGTTATACAGATTATATCAAGTTAAGTAATGTCAAAGTAAAATAATGGTAATGATAAGTAATACAGAAAATATCATAAGTTTTCTAAATCAAAACATAAAATAATTAAAAACGTGTGCAACCCTAATCTTTTAACCCAGTGGCGAATCCAGGATTCGGGTCGGGGGGGGGGAGGATCTGAGGTCATAAAACTTTTGTATCATAGTGACGAATGTCAAACCTCATGGCTTATATAAACCAAAACACTTTAACTTTACAGGCTTTCCTCTCCTGACAATAAGAATAATAAAGAACACTACAATACTTTCGATAATTTAATAAAAAATACAATGAAACAGCTGACCAAAAAATGTTTTCGACCGCGCCAACGCTACAAGTGCAAGTGGAATGACTAGAAAAGTAGGAAAATTTTCGAACCTGTCAAGTCAGAAAGCAATGTTGTCACGATTTTATTACTATTCTTTTAAAGTGAAAATTAAGGTCAAACAGTTGTAGCGATTTTAAATTAAATCAAGTATTTTGGTTTAGCTCTGGAGGGGGGTCTGCAGCCTGATAGCCCCTCCCCTGGATTCGCTACTGTTTTAACCTCTTCTCGCAACTGCTTATTAATGTCTTGTTACTTTAATAATTTGAAATACCCATCATATCCTCGTGGGTAAGGATTAGACAAAGATTGCAATGCTTTACTTTTTATTTTTTATTTTTCTTATTTATTTCTCTTTTTTAAAAAAGCAGTGTCGGAAGAGCGTTCCTCCACCACCACACCCCTGTCCCTCCCCATCATCAGCGACTTCTGTCTGTGCGATCTTCTGTCAGCGAAGTCTGTGTAAACAGCACCACAATGGTTCAGATCACTCATCTTTCGCGCCAAAACCCACAAATCTGACAACATAAGATCACCTTCAATCATACTTCAAATAAATGTTCAGAGATACTAAATCATCACAAATTGGTTTCTAATTGTTTTGTATTTTCCCCTATTACGTCATCAATGGGAAAAGTTTCCCTATTGCTCTGTTCTATTCGGAGTCATTGCACGCGAGTTCTCGTTAAAGAAAAATCATTTTGAGGGATTTATTTTTATCTGATACATGTATTTTTTCTGCCAATATGGAAAAAAAATTGTGTACTGTTCAGCAACGGATTCCGAGACTATCACTTTTGGACGATTTTACACCGGAAAGGAGTGTCAGGCAATGAATCATATGAGCGCATTTCCGGAGTTCTTTGTTAGATCACACTCAGTAAAATGTAAACATTACCCTTCCATTCTTCACTTTTTCCCTATTTTGGTGAAAATAACTCCGCCCGGCGCATGCGCTAAAGCGCGGAGGGTTTCCAAATCCGTTGCTGAGCAATATTTGATGCTTCATATCGTTTCAGCTTTATTCGTTGTATTATTTTCCGTGGAAGTTGGAGCAATATTAAGCTTAAAAAATAGACAATTTTTTCTTTAAATCTATACTTATAAAAGGCAATGTTTGTGTGTGTGTGTGCGCGTGTGTGCGTGCGATGTCCAGACGAATCTATCACACTTACAACCTTGAAATGTGGAAGGAACGTGCAACTGCGGCTAAACCGAGAAGATCAACTACTCTTTTCCCGCCTCAAACTGGCGCCAAGAATAAAATATAACCCAGACTTCCGTCGAAATGGATCTTCCCTAACATAACCACTGCTATAGCGACCGCCACCAACCAGACAACTTAGCGGGCAGAGTTATCATCGAAGTCAGACAGTATTGTATGTCTACGAAAGAGTTTCAGACGATTATTTCGTCTGTTTTATTGAATTTGCTGCACTGCATGTTAGTATATTGTGTGTATATAGATATTTTACGTTTGAAAAGCATAGCTAATGCATAATTCAGCTGTGTATTCTGTTTATTTTGCATTGCATCTGAGAGATAAGAATAGCGCCCACGGGAAATATCAGAATTGCGAGACCTCTCCTCTCTTATAAAGATATAGAATTTAAAAATTCATAAAGAACTTTTACTTCAATGCTTTCTTTATGAAAAAGAATCAAGGATAAAAGCTTAAATGCATAGTTGCTAACCCCTGTAGTTGTCAAAGCCCTGTTTCGTCAATGCATCAAATTTCTTCAAGTTCCCTTAGATCAAAATAATTTATTTGAGAAATCTAAAATTTTAATAATCTTCAAAGAGATACAGAAAAATGGAATTTATATCTGTAATCCAAATAACTTCAATTTATTAAACCAGCTATTTCATCTAAGAAATAAACTTTGAATTTTTTTTCAATTCCTACTATTAGTTCACACTCTCCCGTTATATATTTATCTTGTTCAAATTTTCAATCGTTAATAAAATACTTTTTATTCATCCACTCAAGTTCAAATACATTTTTTAAAACTTGTAGTGGATGACACTTGATGTTAATACAGTTTTTTCAAATATTAATTCGTTAATTAAATTGAATTAATTAATTTTATTTATTAGAGCCTCGCAACTTTGCCGCCAAATCGCCAAGATGGTCGCCAAATTTGTCGCCAAGGTCGCCAAATCTATCGCCAAGTCGCCAGGTTTGTCGCCAAGCTTAGGATCTCAGAGAAATGCCTTTAGAGCTTTGTAACAATATGGAATTCCATGGTGCAATTT